>ML777504.1:102312-197393 GCA_009831015.1 Picea engelmannii
TCCTGTCACTTGTGGATGCCATCTCCCACTAGGTTCCACTTGTTCCCGAGTTATGTCCCATCCCATAACTGCTATCAGTTCCCTAACCCCTTTCACTCATGACCAGCCCCTTATTGCGACTTTTGCCTCCAATCCCTAGCTGCCACATTACCCATCCGTATGTTTTGTCCACCGTCACCTGCCATCTCACCCCTAAGTGGCCCGTTGTCCATTTATTACTGGATAACCTATCCGTTATCCAACTGACCCGTCTCTCGCGCCCAACCGACCCCATTTTTAAATAAAATTACCGTTTTCCCCCATTTTCGTCGTTCACTCGTCGCACCAGAAAAACTCATAGCCAGCTCCTCCGTTACATCTCATCGCCTTCATACACAGTCAGTCAACCCCACTAACTTTGTGTTTATTGCAGGTATTGTTGCAGAGATGGCACCAAAGCCAAGATAAGCAGAAGGAGAGGAGAATCCTTTTCTCTCGCCTCCTGTCGACCTGGACAAGATCCCGTTGGTCGACAAAGACAGATTGATCGCAGATACCAAATACGATTTCGATTTCTCAGACCTCCAATCATGGCTCAGGGAGGTTTTCCTGGACCAGAGCGATGAAATTGGACTCTGGGAGTCCAATTTACCCCTGTACCTCTTTCCCCAGATCCATCATTTTCCCGAGTTTGCACTTAAATGCCAAGCTCACTATATTCTCAATCAGAGAGCTGTCATATCCTCATCCGGAGACACCCTGTTCCTCATTACACCCGAAGACATAGACCAAATGATGCAAATTCCCTGTGCCGACTCTGCGTCCCCTTTCAACCTGGAAATCCTTACAGGGTTATATCAAAAGATGAATTTTCCCCAGAGAGCTCAAATATTCGAGCTTTTCCTTCCCACCTCCACTCAATTCCCTTCCACAAATCCCCCTTACCCGTCGTCCATGTTCTCCACCAAGGGAAACCAGGTCATTTCCTCCCTTTGTGCTCTGTTAGGGTACTATTTCGACCAATGGGTAGATGAGCCCATTCTGGGTTTTCTATCCATTTTCTCCAATGATGAAAAGCCCACCCCACAGTTTGATTTCAGAACCTTCTTGGTAGACAATATTCACGAACAGTTCGTGAATTTTGGCACAGAAGGCATGTTTAGATACTCGTCTATATTGGCCTACATGTTCGTTTTCTATCAAGCAGATAAATTTAGTTTTTCCATGTAGAAGATGGACGCAGATGGAAGGCCTCAGCCAGTCACAGCATGGACCTCTTTGCTGAAGCATAACTCCACAGAGTATAACTTCAAGGCATTCATCGATCTGTTCTACCACCCTGTGGTAAGCATGTTGAGCGGCAGGCCTGAGCCTTGAATAAATGACGAAGTCCAGAGAATCTTGCATCTCTCGGACAACACAAAGACCAGGGATTGGTACCTGTATCAGAACCACACCGAGATCAGAGTATTCAGGTGCGAGTTGACACCCTACAAGCTGCCCAAATATGTGCTGGTAAGAATCTTTGCTTTAGAATACATAAGACAAATCATGAATTCAGATGATATTCATTTCATATCATTGAAGAAGAAGCAACAGCTTCGAATCAAGGGGCAGATTGGTTCCTTCATCTGCAACAGTCGAGGCACCAGGGAAGAAGCTGACAGGATGTTGAAAGAAATGAAGTTCTTTATGAGCTTCCCATGGCACTATGATCCTCATGGGATCATCTAAGAAATGCGGGTGAAGAACAAAAATATCCCGTATGTACGTGTGTCCAAGCCCGAGATTGAAAAATTCGCCAATCAGACAGTGTGGGTGCCTGATACCTTGGTCGAAGTGGAAGAACAGGTTCCCCTGACCACTGTGCCACCAACGAACACTCCTCAGGTCCCTAAGGAAAAAAGTCCTCGAAAAGAGTCATCTTCACCTATCGCGGAGGTATCGTCTAAAGATTTCCAGTTGCACACAAAGAGGCCCAAGATAACCACAGTTCTCGGCCCTACTGGGGAGCAAGAGGCCCCGCCTACCACAGTGGTCAAATCTGTCATTCCACCTTTCGGCTCAAGCCTATATAAGGACATCACCCCAGCAATGCCAAAGAAATCCTCAGATTCCCCACTGGACAATCAGCCGGGCAAGACTGGGTCCAAGTTGAGCATTTTCGAGAAGTACGAGATGATTAAGAAAAAGAATTAGACCCTTACAAGCAGTACTTATGCTCAATTTCAGAAGCAAACGTAGACTGCGCAGCATAGGCTGCTGTCGGTATTTGACACAGAAAAGGGCAGGATGCACATGGCCTTCCTCCAGGCTCAGGTACCAGACCCCAAAGTAATCACAGACTACAAGAGGGCCACCTTCGAATTCCAGACGAAGGACGTGCACCCAACAGATCAGATGGATCTGCACAAACAGACTGGGGAGATGGTATTCCATACATTGGCACATGCTTCCACTTCTGCAGAAAAATTACAGGTATCACTGAACAATGCTCAGACACAGCTCAAGATGGAGAAAATATCGTCCTTTGCAAAGGACAATAGAATCAAGACGTTGGAGGAGCTGGTCCTCAAAATCGTCTATGATCCTTCAAACGTCAAAGCTGCAGAGGAGATGATAAAGAAAAAGAATGCAGACATCGCCTCCTTGAGGAAACAACTGAAGCTCCTGCCTACAGAAGACTCACAGGCGAAGGAGATAGCAGAGAAAGAAGGTGAGAAGGACAAAATGCTCAAACTGCTCATGGAGCAGAATGCACAGCTCAAAGAAATGGAAGCAGAGATGGAGAGATTATTAAAAGAGAAGGAACAGATGAAGCCAATGGAAGTCATTCCATTGAGTGCCATTCCGATTTCAGGAGCAAGCACAGTAGCAGTAACAACAATTCCATCTGCAACACCAGTGACACCACAAGAGGGAACAACCGACCTCGCTAAATCCATGGAAAAGATGAACCTGCAAGAGACAGAGATCAACAGGCTTAAAAGGGAAGTTGAGAACCTCCAGGAACTCAAAACTTCCTTCCAGACCAGTCTCTCCAAAGAAAAGTAGGTAACTGAGCAGCTCAAGAAGGAGCTACAACAACTCCAAAAGCAAACAGTGGCAGGGAAGACTTTGGTTGAAGTCAAAGAGAATGTATGGACTGACATCACAATGTCCATAAATGAGATCTGGCCCATGATCCAAATCATGTTTGAGCAGAACGAGTTGGTCCAGAGGAGTAAACAGGCTATTGAGAAGATCAGAGTAGAATTGGGAGACAGACCAACTTAGGCAAATGATATCATCAAATTCCTCAATTCTAAGACCAGAGAAGAGTTAGAAGAGCTGAAGATAGAAGATAGAACAGAGACCATCCTGGAGGTCAAAAGAGTTTTGACCAAGAGAGGATTAATGCTTCAATTGGAAGAAAAGGTTCAGATCATGGACCAGGGGGTACAAAGGTTCTTCAACAAGATCGAGGCTCTCCAGAAGAAAGGTCTCCCCGGTCTGAAGGTTATTAATGATAAACTGATGACACTCCCAAATTGCAAAAAGAGATTTTCGAAAGTGTCTAAGGACAGTTCCAAGTTTGTTGGCATACAAGGGAGCATCACCGGCAAAGCATTCCTGGATGCCCTTCAGTTCGACATCAGTATCCAACACGAGATTCGATACATATTCCTCACTAAGCCCACATTCGCCAAGTATACGGAAATGGACGAAGTGTATCGAAGACTGCTCAAAGTCACTGTGCCTAGTGATCTCAGATGGGAGGAACTCTGTGATCTGCTAGATTAGCAGATGAGCTGTCCAGGTCCAGTCACCTATCCAGTTAGATGAGGTCATGCGAAGGCTTCATCAACGGTCTACCCAAAAATCCACGTGCAGTTGCACCAAGTCATCATGCAGTTTGATTAGTTAAATCAGTTAGGCTAAAAATAGAATTAGCACGTCCTGATCAGTTATGACAGGAACGTTTGTAATTTGAGTTATAAATACTTCACCTTTCGAAGTATTGAAGGTTGTTGATCTTCACACCCTGACGCTATTAGACTGTAACATTTTTTGAAGAGATCTGCCATTAATAAAAAGGAGGCACTTTTACAGGATTCTTGCGTGTATTCACTGGTGATGTTTATTCTCTAAGTTGAATGTTATTCTTGCTTTGTAATCATATTGTTTTTCTGAAACCAATCTTTAAGAGTAACAAATGTTGCAGGATTTATCTTAGATACCCTATTTCTGACTCGAAATATTTTAGTGTTTATCTTCTGGTGTTTTCAATTAAGGAATTCTTAACTGCGTCTTAGTTGGATTTATCTTTCTCATCTTTTCTTCTGTCCATCATTTAAACTACTAAAGGATCTGGTGAGTATATTATCTCGCCCTGTGAAAGTCTTTCTTCACGTTTATGGTTGTATTTCATATTTTATTTAAACGTAGACCCCATAGCCCAATGGATGTGTAGACTGTTTCAACCACTTCATAAAATACCTTTACAACAAAAACGACCTATTTCTTTACCTAGCCTAATATCTAAATTGGAAACATAGCTAAATCTTATAGAGAGATCCCTCTCTGAAGCTGGAAGGGCTAGATCCCAAATTTAAAAGTGGTTGGATAAAGTTACCTTTGTAGATTTCTTCTGTTTCAACCTCTAGGAAATTTACCAAGTGCTAACACTTAGGATTGGAGCATTGGTTAACATCTGCTTCAATCGTTGGAAACTTCCTCACATCCCTCTGTCCAGTGAAATTGCTTCCCCTTTCTTTGCAAGGAAGTGATAGGGTGAACTATCTTAGAAAACCCTGCGATGAACCTTCTATAATAACCAACCAATCCCATGAAGGACCTAACTTCCGTTACGTTCCTTGGCGCTGACCATTCTCTAATGGCTTCAATATTCTCAGGGTTTACCGCTATCCCATCCTTCGAGATAATATGTCCCAAGTAATGGATCCGCTCCTGATAAAACGAGCACTTGCTCAGCTTGGCATACAGTTGGTGCTCTCTTAGCACCTGCAACACCATCCTCATATGTTGTTCGTGTTCTTCTTCGGTCCTGGAATACACCAGAATGTCATCCAGGAAGACGATGGCAAACTTGTCTAGATAGTCCCTGAATACTCCATTCATCAAGCTCAGAAAAACAGCGGGTGCATTTGACAGTCCAAACGGCACCACTGTGAACTCGTAATGACCATACCTTGTTCTAAAGGCAGTCTTGTTGATGTCTTCATATTTTATTCTTACTTGGTGATATCCCGATCTTAGATCTATTTTCGAAAAGATCTTTGCATCCTTCAACTGATTGAAGAGATCATCAATCCTCGGTAGAGGATACTTGTTCTTGACCGTTACTTTGTTCAATTATTTGAAATCGATGCACAATCTGAGCGTTTCATCCTTCTTCTTTATGAATAGGACCAAGGCACCCCAAGGCAACACGCTTGGGCATATATACCCCTTCTTCAGAAGTTCTTCAAGATGCAGCTGCAACTCTTTCAGTTATGGTGCACTCATCCTGTACGGAGCCTTTGACATTAGAGTTGCTCCAGGCATCAAGTTCACAAAGAAATCGATATCCCTTTTCAAAGGTAGTCCAGGTACTTCCTAGAATACATCTTTGAACTCTTTAAGTACCTCATGATCCTCAATACTTGAGACCTTATCCTTAGGTGTTTCCCCCACATGGGCTGCAAATAATTGACAGCCTTTTATGTAGCACTTCTTCAGTTGCATTGCTGAGATTTCTCTAACAGTAATAGCTCTAGGAATTCCTTGGATGGCTCTCTGATTCCCTTCTTCATCTAAGAAAGTGAATGCCTTGTTCCGATGGTCCAAGATGGCATGGTGCTGGTCCAACCAATCTATCCCAATTAGACAGTCATAAGAGCCTAACGGTAGAATGTTCAAATCAGCCTTCGTGCTTAGTCCATTCATGTCTACAGGACAGGACTTCACTAACTTCGTGACTTTCCTCTTGGTTCCTGTAGCTAGCTGCACTAACCAAGACTTTTCATGTTTGCTTCTTATCAAATGCAAACTTTCTACCACTCTAGGGTCTATATAACTATGGCTAGCCCCTGAATCAACTAAAATAGTAAATGGTTGGTTTTTTATCATACCTTCTACTTCAATCATGTGCGACTGATACTCAACTTGCTTGTTGTCCAGGGCTCCGTAGATCCTTGGAATTCTACTGCCCATGTCCTCCACTGTTTCATCCTGCTGAACATTGTGGAGAACTCTTACTTTATCATTTCTGTGGGGGCAATCCCTGTACCTATGGTTTTCTTTACAACCCCAACATTACATAGGTGGCGGCCTTGACATTTTCCCACCCACTTCAACCTTCTTAGGCTCTCTAAGAGACGACTATCCTTGAGGAATGTTTCTGAAAAAGGGTGGTTTATTTCCCTTCTGCCTATGTTCTTTCTTGAACTTTTTCTGGTCATCCCAAGCCTTCCGAAAGGTAGGCTTTTCTCTTTTTTGTTCAAATAAGAACTTCACTCTTCTTATCGTTTCTTCCATAGTCTTTGGGTCATCATACTGAATCTTATCCCCAATATGAGGTGGTAATCCACTCGGGTACCTCTGAATCTTGACAGACTCATCTTTGATGAACAGAACATACTTTAGTAATTCCAAAAACTTTCGTTCATACTCATCAATGGTCTGGTTGTCCAGCTTGAGTTCAAAGAACTCTTTCATCTTTCTATCATAATATATTTTAGTTAAGTATTTCCTCTCGAAATACCTCTTGAATTCTTTCCATGTGATGTCCCTTTCCCTAATGTGTTGCACCTGCACAAGTTGATCCCACCACATGGATGTCTTTCCCTTCAATTGATACATAGCAATCCTGCCCTCTGCATGAGAGGAATAATTCTGCAGTTGAAAGTATTTCCTCATACCAAGCAACCAAGTTTCGACATCTTCCTCCTTCTTATGTTCTCCATCGAATGTTGGAGGCTTGATATTGTTCATTTCCCCTTTCAATTCATCCATCCCAGATCTCCTATGCTTTCTAGTAGGAGATGGGCTTGAAATACTGTGTGCTTCCCTACTGGAATGATTTGGGGAGCGACGACGATGTCTGCTGACACTCCTTGATCTTCTTTTCCTCTCAGGGGTCCTATGACTCTCTGTCTTGCTTGAGTCACTCTCCTTTTCCAATTTCTTTTCTATTCTTTCCAGACTCTTCAACATCCTTAAGTTGAATTCACCTTGCTTATCCYTGACTTTCATGAGTGTTTGGCTATCAGCTCGGTGAGCCTGGGCATATTTCTGCAATCTTTCAATGATTTTCATCATATGTCCTTCCTTATCCATCTCTTTTCTTTGCTCATTAGAGTTTGATCCTTCGAATCCCAAATTGGCATTCCTTCCTTCTCTTTCGTTCTCTGAATTGGAGGCAATCCACACCTCTTCCATTCTCTGCTCTCAACGACAACCCTATTTGGTTCTGGCACTTGCTAAGCTTCTGCAAACACACGTGCAGACAACAAGGATTTGTCAGGTCGTCATTCTTAGCAAATTCCACACATTCAAAACCATTCTGATTTAAGAAAATGCTTCGACTTCACAAATTTTCTGAGTTCTTCTCGGCTCTGTAATTTTCGGGTGATAACTCCCTCTTTCTTAGCCCCTACCCTCATAACCAAAGTTCATGACCAAATGCTAGACTACTAGGTGCTACTTGGGCTTTCAACCTTCGAAGAGTTTTAAGGTATACACATCTATCTCCCGGAGTTTCGATTTACCAAATTCGCATAAATCGTTTGGATCGACGGTCCACGTTTACCCATCATCCAATGGTTAAAAATCCGCTACGGTTCTTCCGTCTTCGAAGATTTTGGGGCTTCAAAACTTCGGGTTTTGGGGTTTCAGTAACCGAGAGTTCGAAATGCAGCGACCCAAACCACTGGTCACTCCATTCCCCGAACTCCAATACACGAGTTCTTGTACGAGATCCAACGATCCTTGATGATTTGGATCCAACGGTCCAAATCTTTTAAGAGTTTCGTGAACCAGGAGTTCACAATGTAGCGACTCCAAATCTCTTGTCACTTCAATCCCCAATTTTCGATATGGGAATTCATGTATGAGATCAACGACTGTAAGCCTCCCCTGATCCGACGGTCCAGATCTCTCCTAAGCTTACACCTGTCAAAGCTCTTCAGCCCTAACTTCCTCGCTAGTTGGATGGATCCGATAGCTCACGGGATTTCGACACTTCTTCCTGGAAGTGCTCCACCATTCGATTCTACCCTTGTTAATTTCTTTCACGATTCGGGACTTGGAGTGACCAAGAATTTGGCCTGCGCTCCAAGTTCAAAATCTCTGAATTCATGAAATGATCCAACAGATCAAACCAACCACGATCAACGACCCACATTTATTCTGGATCCTAAGGTGGCGAGTTTCTCCATCCACTAACCACCTTGCAACTTCTTGCTATCTTACGGTCCTCGTGATTTCTCGAGTTCTCCACAGAGAATTCTGACCATCCAACTCTGCTTCTCAAGGACTTCTGGCAAATGACTTGGTACCCTCCTTCTGAACTTTCATCTACTTGATCCAACGATCCTGATTCCCCATGATCTGATGACTCAGATCTCATCGGCATTTCGCGTATCGAGATTTCGTGTGTCATGAGGTCGAAAGATTTTCCACCTTCGTCATCCCTATTCGCGAAATGTCGATTTCTTCCTGGACAATTAACAGTTCAGATCTCTCTTAGATCGATGGTTGTGATCCAATCGTGAATTCACGTTTCGTGAATTCTCACGAACTCACCCTTAGACCATTTAAAGTCATGAGTCAGCGAAAGGTTGATTGCTCTCCACACGTCCTTTCCGATGGACGATCCTGACGAATTCAAGATTTCACGTATTGCGATTTCCACACTGTTGTGCAACTCCAAAGGGTTTTAAACCTTGTGCACGTTTTCCAGATTTGACGGTTGTGAGGGTTCTCCTTTCCTCCCGAACAGATTCTATGGTTCCAACACTTCTGGTGTGGAGTTCTCTCTCTCCCTGTGGCCATATACCACACCGGCTGTAGTTTTATAATACTGCTACACCTCCTGAGCTTTGTAACATGGTCAAGTAGTCCATTGACACTCATAAACATTTTGAGGTCTGAAATTAGTCCTCCAAACCAATTTCTTCTCAAAACCTCGGTCCAAAGACCAGTTATCCGGCCCATCCAAGCTCAGCGTTGAAACTAGGCTCTGATACCATACTATAACGTCCCGAACCATAAACCCCATGGTCGGGCCAACATTACTACGCGGAAAAACACTACTGTAACATATTATGCATTCTTATGAAATACAATTGCTTAATTACAGTTAAACACAGCGTAAGCACATTAATACCGCTAGCATACATAATCCATGGCATTAACAATAATTCACGAATACAACGGAATACATGTAAACATTGCTAGAATCATAGACATGAATATTAAATTGAAATTATACGCATGTATATACTTATCTTTTAGACTGGATGTAATTCACCAACTGTGTGTAGACCTCCCACGAACCTCCCAGCCTTAGACCGTGCTGCTCATCACTCTTAGTAGTAGGTCATGCCCGAGATGGGACTAAGCTCCACTGGGTAGGGATTCCTAGGCTAGGCAGGGAATACAGGAAGACACATAGTCACAAGAGAAGGATTCTCTCCCAGGAGCCACTTATGCCCACTGCCCACAGACTCTCATTCCCCACATGTCTGTCCCACCCCAGGAGTATACACCTTCACTGTCACCAAGACAGTCCATCGGCTACTAACCTCCATTCCCTTGGGCTTCAGCAACAGACCGGACTGGAAGTCTCTGAGCTCTGTGGCAGCTACAAGACTCCTTCCAGGAGTTCTCACTTCCTCCACGCACTCTCTCACTTGGAGAGAGTCGCTCACAAACTGGGTAACTTGCCTCTTCAATGACAATCACCTCCCTCACACTGGCCAGTAAGCCACACACATTCCAGCACTGCGTGGCGACAACAGTCAATTGGGAAAATGGGTATGGACACCCGAAACGGAAACGATTAGCGCTAAAGCATAGTGCGACTCTCTCTAGTTTCGAAGATGCGTAAGGTGTACAGAGGTTCAATCACAGAGGCCAAACACGTACAGATAGAGGATGGAGGAATTGGAAGGTTGAACCCTGGATTCAAGTGACGGTTAGAGAAATGCCCACCCCACTCCTACGTAGCAGTCGACGAAAATGGAAGGAGAACCCCCAACATGGCTCATTTCCTGGGTTAAATTGCATGCGCCTGGGTTGACACATGTCACCCATGAAGCTGCATGCATCCCTCCCCAGGAACTTAGGACAAAACATAGATTTCACATGTCTTTTCGGATAATATTAAAATATTATTCCCAAGGACTTAAGCCCCTAGGCTCCACACTTAGCCTCTTTTTCCAACCTTCTAGCCCCCAATCCCTTACCCAGGTTGTGTGGAAGCTTAGTCCCCCATCACTCATTCATCGTGGTCGGTCCACACGCAGAGATGTTTTGTATTAATACTGTGCATAATTACATGTACAAAAATCAGGCTCCTGGCCTTCAACACTTAGGCTCCCTGGCCTAATAACACATAAGCCCACTAGCTTATATAACTTGGCTCACCAGCCTTATAAACTTGAATTACAGTTCATAAACAAGCTTTATACTTCATAGACATGATTTACAACAGGGCTCGGCCTTGGGGACATTACATTTTATGTCCAACCTTGGAGGATAAATGGATATGCCAGGGTATTGGTCATTCAGTTGTGATTGCTTCTTATTTGGTTCCAACTGTATTTCTTGCTTGTTGGAGAATGCAGTTGAAGGTTCCATGGTCATCAACATCTCATCCTCTTTGATTGTATGCAATTTCTATTCTGTCTTGACTAAGATGTCGTTGCACTGCATCTTCTGTACATTAGAATATTCATCAATAGTTTTAATGGTACTTAATTGGCAAGGTTGGCTAAGTTTAGTTCCAGAAATATCTTCATCTGTCTGTACAGACACATCATTTGTTTTCACAGTTTGTACATCACATACAAACTCTTACTATTCATCCTTGCTTTGTCCATGTCTCTATCTTTTGAAAAAAACCAGCTATGGATGGTTTGTTCTGTAGATAAGTTAATAGACCACTCAAGCCGAGGTGAGATATTTTCAAGTGCAAATAACATCACGTGAGGAATCCTTTTGTCATGGTGATCATGCAGAACATACTGAACATACTGAGAAAATATGTTTGGTCTAGAGCTCTTGCGTACAAATCTGCTTGCATTCCCACTACTAATGCATCCACTTTGAAACCCACATCTACAACAAGTTGGAAGGGAGAGACCGTAACTACATCATCGTCGACCAGACCTCACACGTCACCCCAATTTCCTTCCATGGATATAGAAGAAATTGGGAAGATAAATTTATTCATTGAGTTGCTCGGGGAGGGATCTACAATAAGATCACGTGGATCTACAATATGATCACATGTGTACTTAGCAATAAATGCACCTGCCTATATGAATTCCAATGCCCGAGCTCCCCAATCCTTATAGGGAGTTCTGAAGATCTCAAGTTCATGCTTCAACCCATGTTGAACCCTTTTTTTCAATTAGGGAACCGAGAAAATGCAAATATCCTACCATAAAAGTATAGTTGGAGATCATCTTTTTTTTATTTGGGAACCTAAAATATCCAGAAATCTTGCTGCCATGGTTGTATAGTTGGAAAACATTTTTCCAAATTGTGCACCCAAAAAAGTGCAGACTCCTCCAACAGTTAGCCATCATTTTTTTTCATTTGGACACCCCAACAAATATGCAAAATTCTTAATGGGAGATGTAAAAACACATCAAAATAACAACAACACCGATTTGATTTGTAGTTAGTATTTCCTTGTTTCTTCAAGTGCACAAAAGAGACAAAATCTCTGGAAAGAAAATTTTACAGCCATATATGTAAACTCGGAAGAACTCGAGTCCCACGAACATTCATTTGGGTATTAAAAAAAAAATTACATTACCTTCTGAATGGTATATTCCAAGGCCAAACCAGTATATGTATCCATTCATGGCGTGAGGTCATAGACATTGAAATACACAGTCACACTCCCAGAGTTGACCCTCTTATATGAAAGTTTTGATAACATACTCAACCCTTTATTTTTCTTCTCTGCAAATTGCTTCAAATCGCATATTGGATGGATCTCAGATTGGAATCTGTTCTTTTAAACCCTTAGAAACCCTGTTGACTAATACTGGACTCTAGACGAAACAACCATGCATTCAATAGCTTCTCCTTCAAGCCCAGTAAAAAATATATACATATTAATCCAAGATCTTGCATTGAGAATAACAAAACTGTTAATAAGACTTTGATGATACAAGAACGTTGCAGTAGATGATACAATGACCCTCCTTACAATATATATAATATAACAAGAATCATGGAGACTGGATCTGGGTCCTCGCTAACCATGTATTCAAATTTGGCTGCTTCAACTATGACAGCGTTTATTTCGGAGGGCTGTCCGCTGAAAGCAATAATATACTCAAATTTCCAAAACAGAATGGCTAATTTATATTAAAAATGCTCAAGTTCATAACGATTCCCTTGCAAGTCGACAAATGCTCAAGTTCATGTGTGATCTACTCTTCTCTTTAACATCTATTGACCGTTTACTCTCTTTTTTTAATGACGTATTGGATTTTTATGTGTTTATATTTGTATTATTGAAACCTAACCAAAAATATAATATTCATTAAGAAATGTTAGCACAATATAATATATGGAAACTCTAATTTAATTTTATCCCACCAATTTAATTTTATCCCTTTGATGTCGATCATAAATACAAAAGCCAATAGATATGACATGCGTTTGTGAAGAGTATCTTCATGTGGATGAGTCAACAGTTTGGGGGGAGACACTAAGGAGAATAAACGGCAAGAGGAAGTGGCATTGTGGAAAATTAAAGTACACAAGGAAGCCAAAGTGTTTCATAATGTAAGAAGGGATATAAGCAAGAGTGTAAATAATGGAGGGGAGGAGGTGTGCTCCTTCCTATAAGGATGTTATGTTATTGTGGTTTTTAATAATATGATAAAAGTATGTAGATGTAATTTGTAGTTGTGAGGTTGTTTACTATAAGCAATTTTATTGATGAGATTATTTTTGAATTTTATATAGCTGTTAGTAATTAAATACTTCAGCATGAGTTTTATTTATATTGTTATTTTTTGAAATTCGATGTTATGATAGATTGAAATAATGATAATCTTATAAATTTATGTTGTCTAATTTTGATTAGTAAAGGGGTTTCTTTTCCATCAAGTGGATTTGCATAATTATGTTGTAATTTAATTTCATGTGGGTAATTCCTTTTCCATCAAGTGGATTTACATAGTTATGTTGTAATTTAATTCTATGTAATTAATTGTGTCGGATGATGTATGAATTGATAATAGAGAAACTTATGAAATCATAAAATCTTCGGTTTTGTTGTGTTTTACTTTGAATTGCAAGAAGGCATTGTTTTCTCTGCATCAAATTAGTTTGAAGAACTTGAACCTTTTCTGCTGCCACTTTTCGAGGATGATCTCCATGTGTGTGAAGATCTCCCCTTTATTTCATGATCTAAACCTCATAACGATATATTCAAGTTAGGGCATAGGCATTATATGCATGTAAGGATCAAACTTCATTAAAAAAATACCATAAACAAAGATATTGAAAGTTTAAGTACTAATGCGAAGACAATGATATGTTCTCAATTGGACATAGAAACAATAGTAAATTGCTACATAAAAGACTATATTAAATGTGAACATCCCATAAAATATGCTATGGAGAGCATGAAAAGTTTTCACTTACACAACAATATAATTTTAATATTGTTACAATATGAGTACGAAATTAAGCAATCACTATAGAGAGTGAATTTCTTTATGCATTAAAACCTTAAGGAAAGTAGCAAGGCAAGGTGCATTATCTTTGCATTAATTATCTAAAGATTATTATCTTTGCATTAATTATCTAAAGATTATAATCAATTCTCAAAACAAAACATATTTATAAAATTTAAGCTTACAATGATCACTTCCTTAAGTGTGTTATTTAAGAAAAATTATAAAGGAACAATGCTAAAGGATGATCACCTAGTGGAATCTTTGTTCGTTGAATTTAAGTAAGCATTGACAAAGTCAAATTTGATAATTTCCTTTGGCATAAAGCTACATGTTTCATCATTAGTGCAAATCAACTTTAGTTGTGAGAGTGTTGAGTCCATGTTGGAATCACTTCAAGCATTTAACATAGACTCCAAGCTTTCCAGTGACATTGACACGAAAGAATTATAGGCATAGGCACAAAAACTAACATAGCTAAGGAACCTACAAAAATGATAGGCTTTAAGTTTGTGCATAAATCAAGCCTTCCCAACCCTTTAACAATGGTCCTAGTTACTTATAAGTAAATTCTATTAATTTGATATCCATTTCAAATGATTAGGAAATCTCTACTGAAGTTGTTCAAATGTAAAATATTTGGCTTTCCTCATCCATATTTTAAAACCCTAAAGAGTAGAATGGATTTGTTCCTTGTATGATACTATCAATAATGGAGTGTTTTTATATGAGTGTGTTTAACTTGAGATAATTAATTTTAAGATTTCAATCTTGGAAGTGGCACTAACATAGAATAATTATAGGATTAAGCACAAAAACTAATATAGATAAGGAACCCACACAAATTATTGGCTTTAAGAGTTTGCATATAGAATAATTATAGGATAAAACACAAAAAATTAATATAGATAAGGAACCTACAAAAATTATTGGTTTTAAGAGTGTGCATATATTGAACCTTCCCACCCCTTTTGCAATGGCCCCTATTGCTTGTAAGTACTTTTTGTTGAATTGGTCTCCATTGCAAATGATTAGGGAACCTCTATTGAAGTTATTCAATGTGAAATGTTTGGCTTGCAAGAGGAATAAGAAGATATGTGTTCCTTGTCTCATCTATTATCAATAATATGGTACTTTTATATGAGTTTTTTTAATTTGAGATCAATGTTGATTAGAGGTTCAAGTAACATAGTTGATTTTTGAACTAAAGAGGTATTGTAAGATGAAAATAATTCCACATCAAATATTAGATAATGACCCATGTAAAGTGATATATCAAGCTTAAAAACATTTACAATTCCATCCTAGCCAATGATGTTATATAACCCATGCCATTATGAGCACAATTTGTAGTGATGTGTTTTTAAAACACTCATTCAATATGTGCAACCAAACCTTATCATTGGTCTAAAATAAATGAAAGAAACCATGCTTGCCATGTCATTGTTTCTACTTCTATAAGTTATGCTAAAATGTACTAAATTTGGCACTAAAAATTTTGTAGCTTCTTAATGAACTCGGTAGCATTATCCATCTCTTTATGCAATGATGTACGAGTGTTTGTTTTTGGCACTAAACATTTTGTAGCTTCTTAATGAACTCGGTAGCATTATCTATGTCTTTATGCAATGATGTAGGAGTGTTTGTAGCAACTAGCACTATAAGAAACCTAAAGCAAACCTTAAAGGAGTTGCATCTTATTCTTCTATGTTAAAATTAGTTATAGTTGCGTTAAATGAAAGTGAGGTCATTATCCAACATTATTGCAGAATTAATGACAACATTTATAGTTGTGTTAAATGAAAGTGAGGTCGTTATCCAATATTATTGTAGAATTAATGATTATTGTAGAATTAATGACAACATCTTGGAATTAAGAAATACATTGTAGATTTTGATAAAAAGGGGCTGGAAATGGCCTTAATTCCCTATACTTTTAAGAGAGACAAAACTAATTTTAAAACCATATTTTCCATCTAACTTTTTTTTTTTTTATTAACTTTTTTGACATAAATTTTCTTTAAAATTTCAAATTTGTGATAAAACACCACATATCTAAAATAGTGAAATGAAATGCAACATAATAAAATTGTAAATATCAAAATTTGATGGGTTTTACATTAGAAATGCAACCTTGAAAATGTTAAAAGTTTAAAATAATGAAATAAAATGCAATATAATAAAATTGTAAATATCAAAATTTAATAGTTTTTACATTACAAATGCAACCTTGAAAAATTTAAAGGTTGTAAATCCTATTAAATTGTGAATGTAAGATAAAAAAAATTCAATCCTAAAAAAATTAACATCTTTTGTAATGTTGAATGTCTTAATCAATAAATGATTTACAATATATATAATTATAAATTTTTAAGTAATAATAAATCTTTCAATAATTTTTTTCTCTAATAATTTTTTGATTTATTTACAATTTATTTATTTATTTATTTACAAAATTTACTTATGTTTGTTAATTCAAAATCATATATCAATATATCAACATATTATAATAATAAGTTATTAAGTTATTGCATGCTGGTTACTTCTTACCATTTGATGCTTTCCTTCACTATTTCTTTATGCAACTATCATTTATTGTTTATAAATTCTAGTAAGACTATTTCTTAATTCCTAACATAACATAACAATAAAAATTCCTAACTATAGAACCCAAGTTTCTAACTCATATACTATTAAAAATGGATGTACCATGTGAACATCATTATTAAAAAATTAACATAACAATAATGGTTCCAACTATAAAACCGTGCAAGTTTCTAACTCATATACTATTTAAAAAAATATTCACGTGTCATTCTCTTGTCCTTTTTACAAATCACACTTACCATTAGAATTGAGAGACCAATGGCCTATCTTTATTGTTAAAGGATAACTTTTTTTTTCACTAAAAATATATTATCAATAACTAAAATATTTACTTCAACAAAGTAAACATGAGCTAGAGTTATCATATCAATTATTGTAGCGAAACAAATATTATCATTAACTTAAAAATTTATTTCAACAAAGTAAACCTGAGCTAGAGTTATCATATCAATTATTGTAGGTAAACAAGTTGAGTAGTTAATAAAATAGTCCATTAAATTCTATTTGTAGGAAGTGAACAAAGAAACATAATTTGTATATATCTTGGAAGATATATTAAAAAGTGTATTCAAAAGAGTCACGATATTATTTCACCCAAAGAAGTTTGTTACCCTAATCTTGTTTGATTTAAAACATTGTTAAGGATATGATAATTCAATATTTAAATACATTGTTCATGTTAATTTAAATGCAAAATTTCTCATGTCAACGATTTCCTTGACACAAAAATAATAGGCTCTAGGTGGTAATGATCACTAATAATATATGATAGTGTTGTAAAATGTTTATATGCATTTTTATTCCTCAACCTCATAATAAAATAGTCGGGTAAATTCTTGCATTGCAATTTCATCATTCGTAGAAAGTAAATAGAACAAAGAAACATAATTTGTATATTTTGGAAGATATATTAAAAAGGATATTCAAAAGAGTCACAACATTCTTTCACCCAAAGAAGTATTTTACCCTAATCTTGTTTGATTCAAAACAATGTTGAAGGATATGATCATTCAACATTTCAATACCTTGTTCATGTTATGAATATCCAAATGCAAAATTCTTTATGTCAACAGTTTCCTTCAACAAAAAAACATAGGCTCTAGGTGGTAATGATCACTAATAATATATGATAGTGTTGTAAGATGTTTATATGCATTTTTATTCCTCAAMCTCATAATAAAATAGTTGGGTAAATTCTTGCATTGCAATTTCATCATTTGTAGAAAGTAAATAGAACAAAGAAACATAATTTGTATATTTTGGAAGATACATTAAAAAGGATATTCAAAAGAGTCACAACATTCTTTCACCCAAAGAAGTATTTTACCCTAATCTTGTTTGATTCAAAACAATGTTGAAGGATATGATCATTCAACATTTCAATACCTTGTTCATGTTATGAATATCCAAATGCAAAATTCCTTATGCCAACGATTTCCTTCAACAAAAAAAGCATAGGCTCTAGGTGGTAATGATCACTAATAATATATGATAGTGTTGTAAGATGTTTATATGCATCTTTATTCCTCAAGCTCACAAAGAATTGACTAAAATTTTGGCAATTTGGATTGAGAATAAAATGAAAGAACATGTAAATTTGTAGAGAGAACAAAAATATAGTAATGAAAACCAAATTCTAATTTAATAAACAAAAAATTTGAAAGCATTCCAATATACATCGCAATACAAAATGGTTAGAATGGTGGTAGCTTAACTATGAGAAGAGATTTGATGGCTACACTCATTCACAAAAATGGCATAATAAGATTATGAGACTACATTCGATAATAATCACAAACAAACCTAAGAAGAAAAAATGTTAAAATGAAAGAAATCCAACCTTATATGATTAGGGCTAAATGGAAATGTTGTATAAATTTGAATTGTTTGAGGAAAAAAGAATCATTTATGAAATCATAACTTTTTGCTCAATGTTCAACTTTAGGTCTTATTTATATCATTGAAAATAAAGTTAGAAGAATGAGTCATCAACCTATATTTTGGGCATAACTTTCCCTAAAAATGCATGGGAAATACCCAAAAAAATGTGTTGAGAAAAAATTACTTGAAAATGCCATTATTAGGGTCATTTTTTAGATGGCCATGGATGGCCACATGGATCAATCAAATAATTTCCCCTTGAGTATAAACTCCCTCACCATGTCCTCACCAATGTCAAGTTCTTGTACTAGATGGGGGAGTTTCTATTGGATTTGATTCCTAGTAAATCACCTTCCATGGTGAAGAAGATTACTTGATTTAGCTATCCAATAAACTTAATTGTCATATTAGTAGGTGCTCTTGATATTGGAATCCATGATCCAGTCCATTGTGGATTTATAATATAGTTCAGGTTTATCTTTGTCGTGTCCAAGTGCTCTACCACCTCTGAGGCATCCAACAGAGGTGGAAATTATGGATGAAGAATCTCCACATTAAATAAATAGTGTAAGTTTAGAAAAGGTGGAAGATTCAATTTAAATGCATTCTCACTAAAAACTTTGGTGATAGTGTAAGGCTTGTATTGGAGTGGTATAACATTCCTATGGGGTACTACAAGTCACTCTTTTCGCAAGTGCAACCATACTTTGTCATCAACTTAAAACTTGTGTGGAACTTCATGTTGATTGTGTTGCTACTTGTACTTGGCATTTTCTTTCTATATAATATCACAAAATTATGGCTGGATGTGTTGGATCTATTCAACAGTTATTTTTTTCTTTGTTTGCCTCATTCTAAGCATGGGAGAACTCTTCATGTGATGATGCAATGGGTAGAATTACATCAATTGGGGCCAATGCATAGAACCCTAAGCATATAGAAAATAGGTTATGGCCAATACAAATATGAAGAGTTTTATTATAGCTATGTTGAATAAAAGGAAGGATTTCATCCCATGTATGTGGATACTTGGAGTTTACATTTCTAGGATACGTGTAATCATCATGTTGAATACCTCTTACTTTTGATCTTCTTGAGGATGAAAGGTAGTCAATTTAGCTAGTGTGGTATCCATCATGGACCAAAAGATAATTGGGAACATGTTGCCCCTATCATAAGAAATGCTATTTGGAAACCTAAAATGAACCTAGACATGCTCTAAAAAGATCTTAGTAGTGGATTCTCTTATGATTCTCTCCTTGTAAGGGAAAAAATTGGCATCTTAGAGAATCGATCAATAAACACAAAAACACAATTTTTACTATGCCTAGTTGAAGGAAAACCTAACATAAGATCCATGGGTACTAACTACCAAGGATTATCTAGATTGGGAAGATGAGTGTACAATCCATTTTTCTTGATTACAAGTTAAGTGATGTCATAGGTAGTGGATTATCTAGCTAGGGTAGCTTTGAATTATCATGACCACAAGACTTGATAACTGTGGTTAGTGCCACAACTAGAGATTAGTTGAAGTAGTTTTCAATTGAATTAGTGTGTGTTATCTTGAACTTGATGTTCAAGTGGAATAATTAAAAGTATATGGACCACTTATGATAGCAGTGACTTTGCAACTTGATCTGCATTTTCATAAGTAGAGGCCATGATTAGTGTGGATTATTGTTTCCCTTCCTATAATATAATGCTTCCACCACTAACATGTCTAAACAATGGACTAAATATGTAGTAAATATTTATAGACAAAATATATGAAACTCTTGACTTTAAAAATAATAAAATGCAATCACACAAGAATGAACACAAGAATATAGAGAGAACCCTTAAGGTAGGGTAGCACCATCAAATGATCCTTATGGTAGGAATCAATCCATAATCCATGTTTGCTACAATACAATACTTAATATCCAACATATCTCAATACAATCATACTCATGTGTATTTATGTTTTCTCATGAGTATTCATAGGGGTCTATGCCAACTACACTCATTATTATATGTGTTTAGTTTAACTACCTAATGATCATATTACATGGTTATGGCCACATTACATTCATGATCCTCTATGGGCCAAGCATGGGGTCTTCACTCAGTGAACCTGTGACATAGTGCCTTCGTTCATGGGATATTAAATAATACCCTTAATTTCACTAGATATTGATAAATACCTCCCAAAATTGTTTTGTTGAACCCCCGTCCCAATACATATTTCCAATCAAAGAAACCCACATTTTTACTATATATCCCTTTTTATACACCCTAATACCTACAAACCCCCTAACACCCCACGTCCTCCCCCCAATACCTGCAATATATTGAATTTAATTTTCACAATTTAAAAACCCCCTTTATAAATGATTGTGATAAGATATTGGCCAACAAGGTGAAGCCCCCATTGAGCCAAGGTACCCCATATTATTCTCCCTTTCTACATTAAAAAAGATCCTTGTCATAGGTGGGGTACTTTAAAACCACATTAGAGAGTATCTTTGTGATATTCCATCAAATTTTCATGTTGTGTGAGGACTACACTTATGGCATAATCAGAGGCATTTGTCTCAATTTCAAATAGTTGTTGTAGATATGGAAAAATCAAGAGGAAATCATGACTAGAATCATGTAGAGATGATAATTAAAATCCTTGAGTGATTTATATTATCCCCAAGCCAAAGAAAACATGGCCTTGGCTCCACCCTTGATCACCTAACTACATAGGGGATTCATTAATTAAAAAATATTATACCATGTGGGTTCAAATTGGAGATATTATATTTATACAATTTGAAAGAAATATATTGTGTAATATATTGGGGTCAAGGGTTGTTTTTAATATATAAAAAACATATAGAAATTGGGAGGGTTTATTATTAGGTATTAGGGGTTTAGGTATCAGGTATTTTGTGGGGGATTGTTTGAATGTGTGTATTTAGACTAGATTGGTCTTCACCCTTAAAGATCCACAATGATATATTCATTTTTACAAATGCTCTTCTTCCTCTTCATTGTTCAATGTCTATAACCTTCTTTGTGACATAGGAAACTCTCACATCTACAACAATTTATTAGTTTCTTAATAAGTATAGGGATTAACATATCCCTTAACCATCTCATATCAATCTACCACACATGTTATCCCATAAATCTAGGACCCTTTGAAATTGGGAATTTGGCCCTTAATTTCATTAAAAGCAGAGGATTTGACATCTAAAAAATGAAAAAGATAAATGGTGAAAGGACTCTGTAATGAATCCCCATTAGATAAAAAGAAATAAAAGGTCATGGGAATCAACACTTGTAGCTTCTAGAAATGAATTTTCCCCACCCAATAAGGAGTGTGATGTATTGATGAGTCAAAAGCCAACCTCTTTGTTGCTATTCTCTTTTCTTTGTTCCTCCTTTAAGAAAGAGAAGACGAGACATGATTTTTGTATCTATGACCCTTTTGACATCATCAAATGATGAGAATTCATTAGTGTTGTAATAATTACCATTAAATTCTAACACATTCATTCGTTAAATTAAAATAAGGAAGAAGAAAAAAGGAAAATAAAAAATTTAGTCCATCAATTTGCATAATCCTCATCTAGGGTTTATAAGGGTTGTGTTCAGTCACATTATTAGGAATATAAATAGATTTTTAAAATTTCACTAATAAAATGGACACCTATGATATTTATTGAAAATAAGTTTTTTTTTAATTGGAATGTGTATTGGGAGGGGGCTTCAACAAAAATATTTTGGGAGGTATTATTTGATATTTAGTGAAATTAGGGGCATTAATATCCCAGTGAGGATATGTCCAAGAAATCCATATTTATTTTGATGCACCTTTGTGTCGCTCGGAGTCTCTGATACTCAACTTTGAGCATAAGGTATGGAATATGTTAGTGTAATGGGGCACCATCTGGTCTCTTTCTTGATGCAGATCCATCCATCTTGTGTGTTGGTCATCATAGTTTTTTATCTTGGGTATGTGTTGTATTATTTGCATGAACAACTCCATGTGCTTAGTTTCATAGAGTGAAACGGGGAGGGTTGTCACAAGGGGGGAATTATTCCCCCATGTCTGGGGGATTGTAGGGTGTAGAGACCCCCTTCTCAAGGGTTCGATGGTGGATCCCCTTAAATTGTTTTTGGGGGGCGATTTTTGCATCTGTCTTTTAGCGGTTTTGAACACATGGTTTTCACTTTTGGGGTTTTGTGGTGCATGGGTAGATTTGTGGCTTAGACCATGGTTTTCTAATTCTATCTAAAGAATTAGGGTTGTAATCTAATCCAGGTCAATGGATTAGGGGTTTTGGATGTTGCGGGATCCTATATATATATTGTATTGTAAACAATGAAGTTAGAGATGATGAATAAGAATTAGAGGTGCAACTCAAAACAGTTTATTGGTTTTCCCAGTTTGGGTTTCCACGGTAAATCTTTGTGTATATGTGTGATTTCAAATGTGTTCTTTTCTATTTTTAAAGAATTTACTATGTGTGCAATGCATTACTATAAAATGTTTAAAAATTAAATTTGGTATCAGAGAAATTATTGGATTCAGGGGGATGCATTTGTGGCTAAGGGTTTGTCTTGGGTCTATGATAAACCTTGTTATATTGGGAGATATGTGGTGTCGATTCATGTGGTGAAAAGAAATGGTGAGAAATTCAAAAATAGAGATTGAAAAAATTAATGGGAAAATTTTTGAGTTATGGAAGATCAAGATGGAAGATATTTTGGTAGACAAAGATCAATGGGTCATTGCAGATATATGCACTGCACCTATGGGAATGTCAACATAAAACTAGAAAAAATTTCATCAGAAGGAAAAGAGAACAATCTTGTTATGTCTCTCAGATTCAATACTATTGAATGTGTCAGGGGAAGCTACAACCAAGGTATTATGGGATAATTAGGGGCTTTGTATCAGTCTAAGTTACTGGTAAAGAAATTGTTCTTGTGGAAGAAGATGTACATCCTGAGGATGAAATATGGAGACTCAATGAAAGAGCATGTAAATGCCTTCAATACTATGGTAAGTTAGTTATTGTCTGTTGATATTAATATTTATGATGAAGATAAGTGTATCAATTTATTGTCCTCTTTACCAAATGATGCATGAGAATCGTCAGCAAGAACGCGTGGCAGGATAGCTCGGCACCTGGGAATCATTTCAGAATCTCAAGCGCTAGGAGTTACTGCGAATCTTTTGGAGCTGATTGAAAAAAATACGGAAGAAGATCAAACTCTTAGAAGCTGATGATCACGAGTGATATGGGAGTTTCACTCCTAGCCTTGAATGTAACCGAACTTAGTTAGTAGTTAGGTTTTCGTTTTCAAGTAGACGAGTAGTCGAGGGGAACCCTAAGGACCCTCTGAGATAAATAAAGGTTTTGTATGCTCAAATGAGGTTGTTGCTAGTTAGTAGGAATTTTTTGAGTTTTGAGTTATTGTTTTGATATTAGCTGTAGCCATTTACTTTTGAATGAATATGACAGAGGAAATTTGACTCAAATGCATAACACTGTTACTCTTTGTAATTCTTTGTTATTGTTTTTTCATAAATGAATGAATTTCGTTATGAATGGATGAAACTATGAATGTTAGTATAAGTTTCAATTGTTTCTCTTATGTTGAGTGAGTGCAAGGTGTGCACACGGAACACAAGGAGTGCATGACGGGATCGGTTTCGATTCCAAAGCTCGGAAGAGATAGCACGAAACTTTCCCTTTGCAAGGAGTGAAAAGTGACTACTGCAAGTGTGCACAGTCACTTGCAAGAACCAAGTCTTGCGTAAAAATATGCTGCAAGGAGTGCACATATTTGGAATTCAGCTAAGTGTCGAAGGGATTCCATAAGATTCAAATCCGTGAAACGTGAAATCCCAACTTGATCACAGTCATTGATCCAAGGAAATATCTGGATCGTCGATCTAGCACCATTGCTAATTCGGGTATCGGGAGAACGAAGGTAAGGAGACTCCCAAAGTAGCGAAACATGAAACCCTAACTTAATCACAGTCGTTGATCCAAGGAAGGACCTAGACCATTGATCTAGCGCTATTGGGAAATTGAGGATCAGGACAACGGAGGTAAGAGGACTCTCAAAGCCGTGAAATGCGAAATCATGACTTGATTGCAGCCGTCGATCAAAGAGAGTCATGAGTCGTCGATCTGACGCTCACAAATATCCGAAAATTGGGGGATCAAGACTCAAGAGAGTTGGGTGACTTGGAAACAGAAAACCCAAGGTCTCGAAGCACAAAGTACCTTTTGTTAGGCGTGCGGTCACAGCCTGTGGTTGCGTGAGAGAAACTTGTGCCTGGTGCTTGTTCGCACGACGGAGTTTCATGAGAAGGACCTGTGAATAATTCTTGAAGATCCTAGCAGAGAATAGAAGAGTTGTCCCAGCTCGAATATTGAGAGTATCCAGAGATCGGGATGTCAACAGACCGTGCTGAGGTAGGGGCACTACATTAAGTGGTATCAGAGCTGATTTTCGTCTATAGATTTCAGGCGAAGGAGAAAAATGAGACTATAGAACTCGAAGCTACACTCTGCATGCGAGAGACAGTCGACACAATGCCACCGAGGAGACGAGCGGAACAAACTTTAGCTAATCGGGTTGTAGAAAGGGAGATGCAAGAACTTTGTGCAAGATTAGAGGCAATGGAGGCAACACAGAGGAGGGCACATGATGTTAGAGACATCAGTGATGCAGAGAGAAAAGAAGTAGAAGTCGAAGAATTTGCAGGAGAGAATGTTTCGAAGATCGCTTGCTAAGAGTGGTTGTTAGATTGGGATCTAGAGCCAAGATAGAGATCCCAATGTATGAAGGCAATTTAGATGTTGAAGAGCTGCTGGATTGGGTAAGAGCCATGGACAAATATTTCGACTAGGAAGACGTCAATGAGGAGAAAAGGGTGATACATGTTGTCACCAGACTCAAAGGACATGCAACACTATGGTGGGATGAACTGCAGGCTAAGAAGAGAAGCAAGGGAAAACATAAGATAAAGAATTGGGACAGAACGATAACCAAGTTGAAGGAAAAATTCATGCCGAAAGATTACCAGATCAATCTGTTCAGGAAATTGAAGAACCTGAGACAGAAGGGTATGACAATTAAATAATACATAGAGGAGTTCTACAATCTGAACATCAGAACTGGACAAAGAGAGAAAGATGAAGAAAAAGTTTCCAGGTATATAAATGGCATGAGGTATGAATTCTAGGATGAGATCAACATGATGTCAGTAAGGACAGTGGAGGATGCTTATCAGTTTTCACTGAAGGTGGAGGATAAGTTGGCTAGAAAACAAAATCAACGAGGGATAGGTAGAATCCCAGTTCCGAACAAAGGCAAGGGAGTTTCCCATGACAAGGCACAAAAATCCAAAGATGAGACTGAGAAACCACATAGTCACTCGGAAAGAGGAGGAAGTTCCCCAGGAAGACAAGATGGTGGAAGAATTTCTTCCCGAGGAAGAGGAAGAGGCAGAGGAGGAGAAGTGAGATTTTACACCTGTGAAAAGGCAGGACATAAGTCTTGGGAATGTCTCGAGAGAAATAAAGGAGAAGGTGAATCTCACATTTCGGAAGATCAGAGAAGAAATGTTGAAGCAGAAGGATCAGAGGATGGAACATCTCTGATGTTGAGAAAAGTTCTCTTAAAACTAGAGGCAGAAATTGAAAAACCGGTGCAGAGGAATAGTCTCTTCAGGACATCCTGCAAGACTAAAGATAGAGGATGCAAAGTGATAATCGACAGTGGGAGCACTGATAACCTAGTATCCACAGAGATGGTGGAGAAATTGGAGCTAGAGACAACTACACATCCGAAGCCATACAAAGTCTCATGGTTGCAGAAAGGACACCAGGTAATGGTTACTAAACAATGCTTGGTTGAATTTAAGATACAAGGATATAGAGATGAAATTATATGTGATGTAATTCCCATGGATGTATGCCATATTTTGTTGCGAAGACCATGGAAGTTTGACATAAATGTCATTCATGATGGGAGGAAGAATACATACACATTGGAGAAGAATGGTAGGACACAGATGTTGCTGCCAATAGAGGAGAAGAAAGCAAAAGAGGAATCCAAAACAAGCATACTTCTAATGAGTGGGAAGGAACTCCTGAGAGAAGTTAAGAAGGAACAAGAGATGCAATTTGTTGTGGTGAGGAAACCTAGACTTGTCCTTACAAGTACTTCAATGGATGATTTGTCGGAAGAAATTCAGGAATTGTTGGGTAATTTTGTTGACATAGTGGTGGATGAGCTGTCTAACTCATTACCACCCATCAGAAGTATCATCCATCATATTGATTTGATACCAGGAGAAAATCTTCCAAACAAAGCAACATACAGACTGGCACCTCGAGAGAATGAGGAAGTAAAGAACCAAGTCCAGGAATTGTTAGACAAAGGGTTGGTCAAAGAGAGCTTGAGTCCATGCGCAGTTCCAACTGTGTTGAGTCCAAAGAAATATGGAGGATGGAGAATGTGTATAGACTCAAGAACCATTAACAATATCACCATCAGGTATAGATTTCTTTTGCCAAGAATGGATGATTTAATGGACTGTCTAAGTGGCACAAACTTATTTTCTAAGATAGATTTGAAAAGTGGATATCAGCAGATAAGAATGAGAGAGGGTGATGAATGGAAGACAACCTTTAAGACAAATGAAGGTTTGTATGAGTGGCTTGTTATTCCATTTGGCTTAACAAATTCCCCAAGCACTTTTATGAGATTGATGAATGAAATACTAAAAGATTTCATTGGCAAGTTTGTAGTTGTATATTTAGATGATATACTGATATTTAGCAAGACTAAAGAGGAGAATTTGAGACACCTGACACTAGTGATGAGAAAACTACAACATGAGAAGCTGTTGATAAATCTGAAGAAGTCCTCGTTTATGAAGACATAACTCATTTACTTGGGTTTTGTGATCTCTTCAAATGAGTTGAAGATGGATATAGAAAAGGTGAAAGCAATCAAAGAATGGTTGTCACCGAGAAGCATGTTTGAGGTAAGAAGCTTCCATGGATTAGCAAGTTTTTATAAGAATTTCATCAGATATTTTTGTGGAATTTGTGCACCAATGATGGATACAGTGAATAAGAAGCACAAGTATTTTAAATGGACAGAGTGTTGATATTATGGTAGCTGCGGGAGGTATTTACCTCCATGTGTAAACCTGATGAGGATAGAATACTCCGGGAAGAAAGAAGAAACCCTAATGAGTTGGATAATAACCCTAGAATACTTGTTGGCTCAAGAAGATAATTTATATTAGGTTATTAGCCTCCAAGAGAAGAAGTCGACGAGAAATAATAATATATACTAAACAGATAGATACCCAGAATGAGAAGTTGGCCCAGGCAGTTAGCCAAAATTAGTATAAATACAGGAGGCCAGTTCTCATTCTGGCAGGCAGTCTTAGAATTGCAGAGCAGCAACTTGTGTGCACTGCAGTGCCCAATTTATGTGCAATTTTGGAGGAGAGTTGTCGTTACAGCTGTTGCAGCTAACAATTACGCTTGGACTATCTCTTGGCTAGGGTTTGGACTATCTGGTTATCTCTTGTTGGTGCGCTCTCCTTGGGAAAAGGTGCACTACCCTTTGTTTGGCTATCTAGCCTAGGGTTTTCTTCCAGAGTTATTCTTTGTCAAGGTTAAGGTGCTCAGAGGGTGGCTTCGGTCTATGGTTGGGTGACAATAGAGATATTGTCAATGGTAAAATGAGCACATCCATTATATTCTAATAGGTTATGGGCCCACACCTCCTTCATTCATTCTAAATGCTATAAGGAAACATAGACAGAAGGATATTAAGCTCGTTGAAGAACTGTCGCTAGGGTTTCCTAGTAGGAGTAGTCACCAAAGCATTGCCGCTAGGGTTACTAGTAGGTGAAGTTGCAGAAACCTTAATCCTCTTGTTGAGACACCTTAAGTGAAGAGATTGACCTAATCTTTAGACATATCAGTGTGCCCTAGCCTAGCGCATCTCCTGGTACTCTCAGCAAGCCAAGACGTCAAGTTTGAGTTTTTGGTCAAATCTAGGGTTTGACCAAGTCAAAGCAGCCATGACTTATTCTATGAAGTCAGAGAACAAGTTATATGGAGCCTCTAACTTTAGAGCATGGAAGACAAGGATTAACCTCATCCTTTCCAAGAATAAAGTGTTGGATATCGTGAAAACAAAGCTCGTGAAACTAGAGTTTGAAGAAGGAAAAGAGAAGGAACCACAAAACGTTGTAGTTATGGAGAAGTTCAAAGACGGTGACATCAATGTTATGAGTATCATAGTGGAATCTATAAAATACCACTTGATACCCTACATATCCCATCTTGACTCATCGAAGAAGATGTACGATGCCCTAACAAACCTCTTCTCAGTCAGAAACATTAGACAAGTAATGAGTCTGAAGAATGAGCTCCGTGACATGAAGATGAATGATGATGACAACATAACATCATAATTTGTGAGGATCTCTCAGCTAAGATATCAAATAYAAGCTATTAAAGAGATCATTTTAGAGAAGGAATTGGTAAACATAGTACTCAATGGTCTTCCCAAGACRTGGGATACATTTTCCGCAAGCATGAACACAAGGAAGAAGTTTCCAACATTTGAAGAACTTTGGACTTGTTGTGCTCAAGAAGAATCAAGGATCAGTGCAAAAGAGAAACCCCAAAAGAAGTATGATGATCAAGCCTTCACAACAAGATTCAAGAATTTCAGGAACAAAAGGAAGTTTGGTTCAAGGAGGAATCCAAATCAAGAGAAATACATTTCAGAAGTACAATGCTTCAACTGTCGAAAGTATGGCCACTACAAGAATCATTGTCCCGAGCTAAAGAAAAGGAAGGAGAAACATGAAGCATCAGTTGCTGAAGAAAAGGAACCTACAAAGAATACTAAGCAGGATGAAAGAGACTTATTCTTCTAAAGGTAACAATACTCTTCATATTTCTTGTACATATCTTGTTTGTATCGTCTCTCTACATATCTTGTATATCTATCCCTTGAAAGATAATGTATTCCAAGAAGAACTATGCCTATGGAAGAACAACAAGATAAGGATTGATATCATTAGATAATACACATGAAAGGATGAATTACGCCGAATCAATCATGAAGCGACTCAGAAGAATCAAAGACAGAAAGAAGTCAGAGAAAGACTTATAACGTTTTTGTAGAAGACAACAAGATGGAAGCGTGGACTATGTTAGACAGAGAGAGCCAATTATACATTGCATAAGACAATAAGGATGCAGACAGAAGCATGGACTCTGTTAGACAGAGGGAGTCAATTATATGCACTCATACATGAAGCAAGGATTAGGAGGGAGCTAATCCTATTATCCATTGAAGATGATGAAGTATATATCCATGGTAGCAGCCATGAAAGATAGTATGTGTCGAGTTCAACCTCAGAAGAAGTCTTCTTCAAAGAGAAGCCTTGAAGTATCCCTGGTTGTCCATCCACAACCGTGATTCTATGATGAAAGAAAGAAATGGAATCTTTAGGGAATGGAATCTACTCCATGGACCCAAGAGCTAAACACGAGGAAGAACATGAAGATTCCAAGAAAGAAAGAGAATCCAGAACAACCAGTCATTGTATTAAGAATCACAAGATTACCAGCCTGATATGAACTCAATAAAAGCAATCAAGCAGAGGAACTAAAAGTCGTGATGAAGAACAGTGTATGAAAAACTTATGAATGAAAGAATTGCGAGATCTAGAACTAGAGGTTCTCTCAGATGGAGGGAGAAGACTATGATGATTACTCGCTTCGGTAAACCAAACATATCTTTACATGAGTCAATATCCATGACTTGGATTTCTACATCACATAAATGCAAAGAATGTTCTCCAGAGCAATTGAGCAAAGAGCATATGAAGAGAAATCTCAAGACTTTGAGGCATACCAGAAAGAGACCCTTGTATGCAGATGGAAGAAACTTGGTGGAGAACCTCCAGTGCACAACAAAAGCATGGTGAAGATTTCCTATAACATCAAGATGATTACTCAGTAGATCAGATCTCATGATGACAGAAGAAGTGCCACATGGATATGTTCCAGTTTTCCAACAATGATATACTCTATTGTTCAGAGCTACATGAAGCTTTCACAGAAAATCAGTGTTCCAGACTAAAGTACACTTAAAATCAAGAATTACATTATCCGTGATGAAGTACAGAAAGGAGAAAGTGGTTGTCCAATACATATCTCCACAGATGAGTGGATACGCAGACATTTTGGTCAAGTTGCTATCCAAGATGAAAGAGTTTGCGTACTCAAGCTGGAACTCATGGAGACAACTTCCTTATTAAGGAAGAGATGACTCCCAGGTTGGGGGGAGCACTGAAAATATTATTGAGGACATTCATTTTCAAGATTGAAAAATAGTCCATATTGGATAGATGCTTTCCTGTTCGGAAAGTGGATTGAGATTTCTGACAGACAACGGTTTCCCATTGTGGTTAACATGGGAAATGGTCCAGATTGCTGATGTATCATAGACAACGACTTCCCATTGTGGTTAACATGGGGAGTGGTCTAGGGCAGTCTCTGTTCTTGAGGGTTACTCAAGAAGAGTGGCCCGCCTCACCAGACAATGATTTCTCATTGTGGTTAACATGAGGAATGGTCTGTTTTGAAGGTTGATATAGGACAATATTTTCCTCTTGTGGTTAACATAGGAAATGGTCCAGACAGTCATTCCTTAGGGTTTATACATTCTCTCTCGAGTGCACTTTGATTAGTGTAGGAGGAATGGCCCAAGGTGGGGAATGGTCCAGGCTCAGCAACCAGGGACATACATTCCTTAGGGTTTATACATTCTCTCCAGGGTGCACTTTGATTAGTGTAGGAAGAATGGCCCAGGGTGGGGAATGGTCCAAGTTCAGAAGACAGGACAATTATTCTTCCTTGCTTGAGAAGAATAGTCCAGATATCTCATTGTTCTACTCTGAGGGTAGATATTCTTTCAGATCTCATAGATGTGAGTGAAAGATTGGCCTAGATGATTCAGTTTATATCATAACATTATTTCTGTGCAGGTTGATATCAGACGATTTTTATGAAGACTGTATGACAGTAGATGTATACTACTGTGGTGGATGTGTTCCACTGTTCGTGACTATACGTTGTTGATCAAGTACTTGTGTGTTACTTGGTGTGGTAGTGTACCATTGGATTGTGGTTATGTACTACTATGGATAGACACAGTTGTGTTCTATTTTGTTTAGATTTCCTTGAAGACTATCAACATTTTATTGGAAATAATTATCAACCAGATGAATGATGAACACAGATTTTCCAGACAGAAAATGGTTCAGAACATTTACTCTTCTAGATTAGAAGAATGGCTCTTGTATCACTCAGTGGAGTGAGCATCATGTCTAATTACTCAGATAGAGTATGGTTTCGAGATATGATGCAACTGATGACACTGATGATGATGATGGTGCTCATGATCTAGTCATGATCTAGTCTATACAACTATGTTGATTCTACCCGGTGAATGGTATGTTTTTGTGCTCAAGACCATTACCTGTAATACCTCCTTAGCTAGGAGGGAGTGTTGATATTATGGTAGCTGCAGGAGGTATTTACCTCCACATGTAAACCTGACGAGGATAGAATACTTCGGGAAGCAAGAAGAAACCCTAATGAGTTGGCTAATAACCTTAAAAGACTTTTCGGCTCAGGAAGATAATTTATATTAGGTTATTAGCCTCCAAGAGAAGAAGTCGGTCAGAAATAATAATATATACTAAACAGACAGATACCCAGAATGATAAGTCAGCCCAGGCAGTTAGCCAAAATTAGTATAAATACAGGAGGCTAGTTATCATTCTGGCAGGCAGTCTCTGAATTGCAAAGCAACAACTTGTGCACACTGCAGTGCCCAGTTTCTGTGCAGGTTTGGAGGAGAGTTGTCGTTGTAGCTGCTACAACTAGCAATTATGCTTGGACTATCTCTTAGCTAGGGTTTGGACTATCTGGTCAGCTCTTGTTGGTGCGCTATCCTTGGGGAAAGGTGTGCTACCCTTTGTTTGGCTATCTAGCCTAGGGTTTGCTTCCGAAGTGATTCTCTGTCAATGTTAAGGTGCTCGGAGGGTGGCTTCGGCCTATGGTTGGGTGGCAATAGAGATATTTTCAATGGTAAAATGAGTACATCCATTATATTCTAACACAGAGGAGGCCAAGAGGAGCTTCAATATACTGAAGGAGAAGATAAGAGAACGACCAATTCTGGTCTTTCCAAATTTTGAAAAGACAATTCAGGTGAGATGTGATGCAAGTGGAGTTGTAATTGGAGCAGTTTTGAGCCAGGATAATAGACCGATTTCCTATTTCAGTGAGAAGCTGAATGAGACTAAGAGGAAATACTCCAAATACAATAAATAATTTTATGCCATAATTCAAGCCATGAGGAAGTGGAGACATTACCTTGTCCCACAGGAATTTGTCTTGTATAGCGATAACCAAGATTTACAATTCATAACCAAACATGAAAAATTGAATCAGAAGCATGCAAAGTGGATTGAGTTTATGCATATTTTTACTTTTTTCATAAAACATATTGTTGGGAATTCTAAAAAAGTTGTTGATACATTGAGTAGGAGATGTTTGATTCTACAAGAATTTCAGGTGAAGACCTTGGGGTTTGAACACCTTAAGGAAATGTACAGTGATGATCCAAATTTCAAGGAGGCATACAAAGCATGCGTGAATCTTGTGCTGAGAGATAGGAGCCAGTGGACATAGTATATGATTCAAGAGGGATTGTTGTTCAAGGGAAATCAATTATGTATACCAAAATGTTCAATGAGGGACAACCTTTTAAAGGAGAAGCATAATGGAGGATTGGCTGGACATTTCAACCATGGTGAAACATTCACAAAATTGAGCAGTTCATATTATTGGCCAGGTATGAGGACAAAAGTGATGAAATTTGTGAACAAATGTAGAATCTTCCAACATGCAAAAGGTAAGCGATAGAAAACTAGATTGTATCAACCATTGCCAATACCAGAGAGACCTTGGGATGTGATTAGCATGGATTTTGTGTTAGGAATGCCAAGAATGCAAAGAGGATGTGATTCCATATTTGTGGTGGTGGATAGATTTTCAAAGATGGCACACTTTATCCCATGCCAAAAGACAAGTGATGCAACACATGTTGAAAATCTATTTTTCAAGGAAGTTGTGAGACTTCATAGCCTACCCAGAAGTATTGTCTCAGACAGAGACACAAATTTTGTTGGTCATTTTTGGAGAACACTGTGGAAGAAGTTGGGGATAGATCTGTCCTTCAGCTCAGCTTATCATCCTCAGACAGATGGACAGACTAAGGTGGCAAATAGAAGTTTTAGAAACTTGTTGAAGAGCCTGGTCACTGAGCATCATAACCAGTGGGATTAGATTCTTCCACAAGTAGAATTTGCATACAACGAATCGCCAAAGAGAAGAACTGGAAATATCCCATTCCATATATTGTATGGAATACAACCCAGGGGCGTATATGAGTTGAGAGACTTGGGACAGAGTGAGATCAGAAGCACTGGAGTAGAAGATTTTGCTGCAGAAATGTAGAATCTCCATAGCCATATCAGAGGACAATTACAGAACTCTAGCCAAGAGTACAAGCGCAGATTTGATCAACATCGCAGAGAACTTCAATTTGAGATGGGAGATCAGGTTCTGGCACATCTTGGGAAAGAAAGGTTCCCTAGGGGAACACATAACAAGTTGAAGATGAAGAAGATAGGGCCATGTAAGATATTGAGGAAGTTTGATGCAAACGCTTATGAGATTGAGATGCCATATGATGTGGGAATATCACCCATATTCAATGTTTTAGACCTATATCTTTACTGGAAGGATGACGCAGAGGGATCAGAAGATCAAGATAAGATTCAGTGGGAGAAACAAATGCCTATAGAAGAAAAGTCACAAATGGAGAAGATCATTGATCAGAGAATTGACAAGATGACCAGGAGGAAGACCTATCTTGAATATTTGGTTAAGTGGAAGGGACACCCAACAGAGGATGTTAGTTGGGAAAATGAAGTTGATATCTAGAAGCATGGAAAGTCGATGCAGGAGCTCATGGAAAGGAGTCCATGATTTTTTGTTCAGGGGGAGTATGATGCAGGAGCATCGTGAGTAAGCATGTGTGGAAGGACAACTTGAAGCCTAGGAATCATTTAAGAATCTCAAACACTAGGAATTACTACGAATCTTTTGGAGCTGATTGAAAAAAACCAGAAAAAGAACAAATGCTTAGAATCTGATGATCACTAGTGATCTGGGAGTTTCACTCCTAGCCTTGAATATAACCAAACTTAGGTAGTAGTTAGGTTTTTGTTTTTGAGAGACGAGTAGTCGGGGGAAACCCTAAGGACCCTCTGAGATAAATAGAGGTTTTGTACGCCCAAATGAGGCTGTTGCGAGTTGGTAGGAATTTTCTGAGTTTTGAGTTATTGTTTTGATATTGTTTGTAGCCATTTTATTTTGAATGAATATGACAGAGGAAATTTGACTCAAATGCATAGCACTGTTACTATTTGTAATTCTTTGTTATTGTGTTTTCATAAATGAATGAATTTTTTTATGAATGGATGAAACTGTGAATGTTAGTATAAGTTTCAATTGTTTCTCTTCTTTTGAGTGAGTGCAAGGTGTGCACATGGAATGCAGGGAGTGTGTGACGAGATTGGTTTCGATTACGAAGCTCATAAGAGATAGCACGAAACGTTCCCTTTGCAAGGAGTGCAAAGCGACTACTGCAAGTGTGCACAATCACCTGCAAGAACCAAGTCTTGCGTAAAAATCTGTTGCAAGGAGTGCACAGATTTGGAATTCAGCTAAGTGTCAAAGGGAATCCATAAGAGTCAAATCCGCTAAAAATGAAATCTCAACTTGATCACAGTCGTTGATCCAGGGAAATATCTGGACCGTCAATCTAGCACCATTGCTAATTCGAGTATCGGGAGAACGGAGGTAAGGAGACTCCCAAAGTTGTGAAACATGAAACCTTGACTTAATCACAACCGTTGATCCAAGGAAGGACCTGGACCGTCGATCTAGCGCTATCAGGAAATCGGGGATCGGGAGAACAAAGGTAAGGGGATTCTCAAATCCACGAAATGCAAAATCACGACTTGATCACAGTTGTCGATCAAAGAGAGTCGTGAGTCGTTGATCTGACGCTCGCAAATATCGAGAAATTGGGGGATTGAGACTCAAGGGAGTTGGGTGACTTGGAAACAGAACACACGAGGTCTCGAAGCACGAAGCGCCTTTTGTTAGGTGTGCAATCACAACCTGTGGTCGCGTGAGAGAAACTTGCACCTGGTTCTTGTTCGCACGGTGGATTTTCGTGAGAAGGACCTATGGATAATTCTTGAAGATCCTAGCAAAGAATCGAAGAGTTGTTCTAGCTCGAAGATTGAGAAGATCCAGAGATCAGGAAGTGGACAGACCCTGCTGAGGTAGGGGCACTACATCACGAGACTTGTGGGATAGTCTGGTTATGGCCATAGGTAGTAATGCAACTACTTTAATTTTCAATGATGTCGTCTCATCCTTATTGTCGGAGGAGATGAGGTGGAAAAACATGGAAATCCAAAGAAAAAATACCTTCTTTGCAAGAGGGTTCTCCCAGGAAATAAATATAAATAATTCATGAAGTGGGAGATATAAATCTATGGGAATATCTAAATCTCCCAAAAATTTGTAAAGGTATGCTTGAGATGTGGCAAGGAAGGGAATTACAAGAAACAATGTAGATACAAAAGTGCTTAGAGACGGAAGGGATCCGATAATGCCTCTTCTGCAGAAGTAAAACCTCTGTAGATGAAGGAGGGGATGTATACTTGAATTCTTCAAGCGCACGTGCAGATCAAGAGGCATGATTATTTGAATCAAGTGCATCATTTTGTTTGACTCCTCATAGGGAGTAGTTTTGTGATTATGAAAGGTTTGATGGGGGTGTTTTTTTCTAGGAGATGAATCGATAGCCAAAATCGTAGGAAGAGGAGAATTCAAGTTGAAGCTCTTGGATGGTAGGATTAAAACACTCCCTAGTGTTCTTCACATCCCAGGAATGGCCAGGAATTTTATTTTTGTAAGCAAGATGAAAAATGCAGATGTAAAAACAATGCTTGAAAATGAAACCTGCTAGATGGTTCAAGGGGAAATGGTGTTGCTTAAGGGAGTCCAAATTAGAAATATGTATAATTTGTTGGGAAGAATTATTTGTTGAGAAAAAACTTATATTGATATGGGGGGATGAATTAGTATAAGACATTTTTTTTACTTTTTCAAACATTCATCAATCACATATTAACTACAGAACATGAAACACAAGATTTATGTGGAAACCCTTTTGGGAGAAAAACACGAAACTTTTCCTTATAATTCTTTGTAGGAACCAACCTACTGTTATAAATATTTATAGGAACCAACCTATTGGAGACACAAATCCCCATTGATACAAATCCTAGTAGGTACCAACCTACTCTTACAGATCTTCGTAGAAACCAATATACTCAAGAAACCAATCCCCAATGCTAAGCACCAACTTAGAAAGAGACACCAATCTATGATAGACATTAATCCCCACCACTAAGCACCAACTTAGAAAGAGACACCAATCTACGGTAGACATTAATCCCCACCGCTAAGCACGAACTTAGAAAGAGACACCAATATCTAAGATTCACCAACCTTCAACGATTATTCTTTCTATTTCTACCTTCACCAAGTTTTCTCGCTACTTATTCATTTACCAGGTCTACTAACTACTTTTTCCTTCACTAGGTCTTCTTACTACTTTTGTCTTTACCAAGTCTTACCAAAATTTGAATTTCCAAATGGAAACTTTCCCAGAGCTTGTTTTTTTGGGCCTCTTCCCAAGAATGAACTTGTACAACATTCCATGTATTCAATTTTGAAAATACGATTCTGAAACTACCTGAGGTACTTCTGTATGTCTCCTTTGTCTCTACAAAATTGCAAGGTATGAAACATCCCATAAAATAAGTTATAGAAAAAGTGCCAAGCTAACTTGTTTGAAACTGATTTTAGGAGCATTTAGGAACCCTAACTTCAATAGAGAATACATTCGAAATTATAGAAAACAATCATTTGATATTTTTACCACATGTACACCAATATCTCTCCTATGTCTCTACAAAATCTCAGGGTCTGAAACATCCCATAAAATAAGTTATAGAAAAAGTGCCAAGATGACATGCTAACTGCCACAGGGTGTAACTGCAAAAGTATAGCGAACCAACAACTGATATTTTTACCACATGTAAACCAATATCTCTCCACTGTCTCTCCTAAATAGTAGGGTCTAAAACATCACAAAAAATAAGTTATAACGAAAGTGCAAAGATAACATGTTTGAAACTAATTTCATGACTATTGAAGAACCCTAACTTTCACAAGGCATATTGTTATTGGACTAATCGGTAAGCGTGGACACAAACAAATCTCCCTAACTTCCACAGGAAGCTAGAACAAAACAAGATAGAATACACACTTCACCTTAAACTTCATTGTCATATAAACTAGTTTAGAGAGGTACAAGTGACATACCTTTTAAATGACGCTTGATCCTCACTAGTGTCGTCCTCGTAGCTCCTTCTTTGAGTTTGTGGAATGGTGAGCCTTTATAAGAAGCACAAACCAACAAAGAGGGAAAACAAAGAGATATATATTCCAATGAATTCTATGTATAAGATCAAGGAGTTATACAATAAAAGTTAAGTCACATTTATAGGGAAGAAATGTATTGTTGCATTATATTAAATGGAAAGTGGAGAATACAAACCATGCCTTGATGTTTTAAGTTCCCCTTTCAATGGATCTTTTCTCCAACACACACACTTTTTCTCCAATGCCTTTGATGAAGAAGATCCACAATCTAACTTAGAGAACTAAAGCCAAGCTCTCAAGCATAATTTGTAGTAGAACTCTTCATGCATATGCAAACCTTTGCAAAACTTAGCCTATTCATCCTTAGCATTTTCCATGAGGGATCCCTCTTTATATAGTTTGAAAGAGATATGGACGAGGATATTAGGATGATCCCACTAAATTAGAAAAGTGATTAAGATCCAAACCGATCAGAGGCCACCTCATCTTTTGGAAGATTCCTTTCTAGAACCTTCGTGAATTTTGACTTTTTCTTTGCTTAAACATCGTCGCACCCTATGCACAAGCATCCTGTGATGACATCGCAATTCAATTTTAGTGCAGATTGTGATTATCAGGCATCGTCGCACCCCATGCATAGAGCAGGGTGCGATGACGTTCCTTGCTATAGTTTTTGAAAGAGGAAAAGAAAACCACTTTTCTCATGGAGAAAGTCTCTTTTAATATTTTCAGGGAACGTGAGCACATGTTGTCAGTTGATCATTGAGGTGACCAAAATAATGTGTAATAGAATGCCCCCCAACTTATGAAGCTGGAACTTGTGACAACTAAAATACTTTGTAGAATGTGTGTGTCTAAAACAAGGAACGCATCGATCGGGAACCTGCAAACAGTGAAGCATCTGCATAATAATTTATCATCTTCTGATTTATGAATTCCCATGCTCAAACTACAAGTGACTCTAATCATAAGTTTCAAGTGAGTAATGGCCACTAAATATACACTATGGATCCATGTCATCATGATTCATCATAACCACCAGGAATACATTGTGGATCTATGCTCTAAAAGAATTCCAATTCGGACATAGCCACGAGACATACACAATGGATCTATGTGTTAGTACAAACTAATGAATACTCTGTCGCAACCTGGACTAAGATGATGATATCTAGGGTCTTCATTTCTATCATCTCTAAGTACAAATCTAGCCATGTGATTACAGGTGTTGAAGTCGAACATGGTAGAAACCACTTGATTATCGGTCATTAATGAAAACCGTTAACAAGTGCGAGGGAAATCACCATTGATGTCAATGATTCCCAAGGTACTCTAGTACAATCCAACGAATGTAAAAAAATGAGTTGAATTCGAACACTCGATGGAATATTCCAATCAAGTGTCAATGATGTGAACCCACTATTGAAAGCAAAGAAACCTGCCATTGAGGCATGCAAGTTCTAAGGTACTAAATGATTTCTAAATCTTTTTCCTGGATAATGAGTTGAAGTCAACAGGAAAAGACTCATCATAACAGGGCCTTGATGTATCCCCCATCAATGACACAAAATATGTAACAGATTTGAAGTAGATCAAAGTATGAAGTGATTCGGAACTGACTCAGGGAAGACCGACATGGTAGAAAATTTATAATTGCAGATGATCGACTCGATAGAAGGCTTATTTAGGTTGGACTTCTCTTGAACATATGAACGACACGACAATTGTCTTGGAAGAATTGACTCAAAGAGGACCCAATATATGAACTTGTGGATGGTCAAACGAGAGACAAATTGATTTCCCAACCCGGATACAATGATGAAGGGGGGTGTCATGTTCAAGAGCGACTATTACTACCACTAACGGAAATACAGAGACACATTTCTTTCCCAATTCCCCCCCACCATTTCTGGCGAGTACCTCTTTATTTTTACGAAATATTGAGGAGGATAACATATGATTATAAATGTAATCTCATCCTTCGGATGAGTCCCTCGGAGTATGTTTAACGAACCCTAAGAAGGAGTGGTTCAATCCCATATGGGTATTTCAATGTTTATTTAATGAGTCCAAAGAAAGAAAACTCAGGGGTTTTTCATTTTTAGAGAGTTTGAAAAGCACTTAAAGAGAACTCCATCAGGTCCTTTTTCGTAAGTTAGTCTGATGAGACCAAAAAATAGATAACCTACCACTCATCAGACGTTTTCTTCAAATACTTTTACGAGCGTGAAAAGAAAAAATTTGCTCAACCATCTTTTCATATTTAGGGATCTTGAAAAGATCTTAAAGGATACTCCATAAGTTTCATTTTTCGTATTACCAATGCAAGTTCGAAAAAACAACAAAAGACTACTCGATTGCATTCTCATGGTTTCACGAGCATGAGAAAGAATTAAGACTCTGCTTGAAGTTTTTCCTGAAAAACCCTAAAAAGATCTGTACATAAGAAAAATATGCAAAAACAAATCAAAAAAGGGTGGACCCCTGTTTAAACGTCTCATCCCTAGACCTTTTAATATGTAAAAGTAAAAACTTTTCCAAGTTGGTTAGACTTTAGGGCATGGATAAAATATAAAAATAATATAATTTTTCAATAAGAAGTGGTAAAAAACAATAAAATAGGCACAAAACACCATTTTACCATTTCATTTGCAAATTTACTCAAATAGTGCTCCAAAACCCTTTTCTCCCCAAATTTCAACTGTCGATTGTGGAGCGTGTGGTGGATCATTTTGCAAACCGTCTCAATCAAACATGTAATATTCTCCCTCTTCATCTTTTGATTGTTTCAAAATTTGTTTTCATTGGTCAAATGTGGATCTTAGTTTGATTTTTTGGGGATACCTGCGTGTTGAGATTGTCGTAGGACCACTATATCGTGAACTGCAACGATCTTGCATCATCGCAGGAAACCCCATAAGCAGGGTGCGACGACGTTTCTCTACATGAAAGCACGGCCCTGCAACGACCGTAACCAAAAATTTGAAAAGATAAACTTAACTAGAAAAACCCCCAGGAATGAAATTTTTATGTTTCTAATCTTCTTTTAATGTTCCTTGGCAGGATTTCCTTGGTTAAGATGATCGAGTGGTGTGAGCGAGAGCACAAGGTAGAAGATTATTTTGTTGGGAATGACCCTGGGACAGTTATGACTCTAAGGAAATGTGGGTTACTCGAGTTTTTCAGGATTCAGGGCATGAGAGCCAAGTTGAGGTTGCTAGAGTATTTGGCTCACATGTGGGATGTGAATGAACATGCCTTTCACATGGGTGTTCATACACTCACAATAGATATAAAGGATATCTACTTTCTGACCAGGTTGTCTCACCGTGGTTCACGGGTATCGCTCACAGGCAGCAGGGGTGGCGGTGAACCTATGGATTATTATGTTCGCCACCATTGTGTGTCAGGTATCGAAAAAAACAGTGGCAAGGTAGCCATCAGATATGTTTGGGATTTACCATTGTGGACCATCCTTTACACCATTACCTGCAGGGCAGGGAGTGCAGCTCCCTATATGGATTTACAAAGACATTTTTAGTATTCAATAGAGTGCATGGAACCCAGAGTCTTCAACTAGTGTCAGGGTGTCCTGAAAAGCATGAAAAAACAACTCACCAAGTGTCGAAACGGTCGGTTGAAACAATTTGGATACGAGTCCATTTTGGTGTCTTTTTTGGAGAGAGTTCATTTCCTACATCTGTAGGCAGAGTGGGGTATACCTGCTCCACAGGATCCACAGATGAATAAGTGGGTGGATCTAATGGATCAACATGGTGGTGTTCCCATCGTCAAGTATGACAATGTGTTCTTCCAATGGTTGAGGAATCAACTACTCATGGTGGAAGACTATGAATATGTCGGGATGGATTTCTGTGGGGATGTAGATCTATCTCTTCCTGATGGATCCCGGTGGGGGGACATAGGTAAGAAGGAAAGTTTCATTTATATAATGTTTTTGATATTTTAATTATACAAAATGTTTTTTGTGTTATCTATCCAAGACTAATCAAGTGCTCTCAATAACATAGATGTGGGGCCTTATCGTCCTCTAGGATCATCTCCCATCTAGAGGTAAGGAGAGAGAGGCGTTGTAGCAGGGTTAGTTGTCACAGATCTTGAGTTTATTGAACAAAACCTGGAGGGACTAACCATGAATGTCCTTGATGCCATGGTGGATGAACTTCCTAGGCACTATCAATGCCACACAATGGGCATATATGCATATATCGATTGACTGCTCTGTAAAGTAGCATAGACAGTCACTTGTTATAGTGATCAACATCCTTGATGGTTTTTTTACATGAATCCATGATCTTCACTTTTTGATATTTTGGTCTTCGGACAAACACTTTTTTGTAACTTTTATCATTATAAATATAAAGTTCCTACCGGCTTACTTGTTTTTGTAAAAAGTGTGTTTGGGTTTATAAATGTCTCAAATGTCTGTCTAACACATAATTAGCCAATGCATCTGTCAGTGTATTTAGACATCTAGGAATTTGTTGATATACAATGTAATCAAAATGTATTTCAAAGAGGAAAATTCGTAAATATACCTGTAACAAAGTAGGAATTCGAATGGAATAAATGTTACTCAACTATAGTACTACTAATTGTGAATCAATTTGTACAATAAGATGACATATGCCAAGTGAAATGAAATCATTTAACAACTCGATAATTGCACTATATTCTGCGATATTATTAGTTGCACGACCAAGGCAAACACCATGTAGATTGATCAATTCATCCGTAGGTGCATAGATTTCCCAAGAAACAAACACTAAGTTTTGAGTACTACCACTAGCACCATAAAAAAAGCCGATATAGGGTAGTGAAGACACTGACATCTGGAAACCAATCACAATGCAAGGTAAGCAGTTGAAAGGCGCAACCAAAGACGAAAAAGCACACAAGAGTATGATACACTAAAAATACACAACACTCATGAAAAAAATGATTTAAGCATAATACGTCTTCAAGTAAATCCCATTTCTGGGTTCACTCAAAGGAATTCCATCATAATATATCAGCTCATAAGCCCCTTTCTCCAACACTCATTTCAAAATATAAGGGCCCCACCACATGGGCTAGAATTTACCGTCCCCTAGTAAGTCACGATATTGTTCGTAAAGGAGAACTAAATCACCCTAAAAAAATGCACGTGGTTTGACATGATTGTCATATTGAGATTTGACACGCTTTTTATAAGTTTCAATGACTAAGGAAAAATCACGATGGGTCTCGTCTAATTGCATCAAATACAAAATATGTTCTTCTTCAACTAAGGTGTTAATGAGAAGTTTGACAACTAGTTTCAAAGATGGGATTTCACATTCAATCGGAAAAATCGCTTCAATACCATATAATAATTGGAAAGGTGTGAACCCCGTGGCAGACTTAAAGGATGTCTGATAGGCCCACAATGTTGAGAAAATCATTGTGTGCCAACTTGACTTGTGAATTCCTACCATCCTTCGAATCATAGTAGTGAGAACTTTGTTGATTGCTTCGACCTGGCCATTGGCCTGTGGATAATAAGGGGTTGATTTTTCATGTCGAAGACCCAACTTCTCGATAAGTTTAGACATCATGAAATTACGAAAATGACTACCATGATCAGTGGTGATCGATTGAGGGACACCAAATATAGTAACGATATGATTGAATATGAATAATGTTGCAGTTTTCTTGGTATTATCAAATGTAGGCATCGCCTCGGCCCACTTAGTGAAATAATCCATTGCTACGATGATGTATCCATGCCCCCCGGCCGAGTGAGGGTTACATGTCATGAAGTCAATTCCCCATTTAGTGAATGGACCAACAAAAACTATAGGGTGTAAGGGAGCAGGATGAGATCAGATCTTATTGTTGTAGGTTTGACAAGCGTGGAATTTATGGACGGTAGCAATGTAATCCTTAAACAATGAAGGCAAGAAATAACCATCTCGTAAGATATTTTGGGCAGTGGCATACCCAGACATATGACCGCCACATGCTCTAGAATGACAGTCATTCAAATATTTCTTAGCTTCATCATAGGTTAGACATCATCAAAATATGGAATCAATACCATGGCGGTAAAGGGTATCACCAAGGATAATGTATTTACGGGCTTGATACTGAATATGACGATGATCTGTATTAGAAAGATCAGGTTGAAAAGTTTGGGTTTGGAGATAAATGATAATATCTCCATACCATATGTCGTCAGAACTTATTAGAAAGAGAGATTCATCAGGTAAGGAATCTTCTGCCACAGTTTTTGTTTTAGTGGAGGGAAGGTCACATATCAATTCGACAAAAACCAAAGACTTCTTTGACTTGGCGCGTTCAAACTCCAAATCAAACTCTTGGAGAATAACTATCCATTTAGAGTACTTTCCTCCCAACAATTTTCGAGTAAGGATGTGTTGCATGTGGTTGCAACCAGAAATGACGATGGTTTTGTGTAATAAGATGTAGTGATGAAAACGTTGAACAACTTGAACAACTTCCAAGGCCAGTTTCTCCACATGTGAATATTTGGTTTCGGTGGTTGTGAGACTCCAACTCAAATAGTATATAACATGCAAATCATGCGAATCATCCTCTTGGATTAGAACCATAACAATGGTAGAGTCCGAAGCAACTAAGTACATGAAATAATCTCGACTATAATCGGGTGGAAACAACAGTGGTGTACGGGTTAAGGCGAATTTCAAAGATTCAAAGTATTTATTGGTAGTTTCATCCCATATAAAACCGTAACCTTTCTTAAGAAGCTAAGTAAATCCTTTCATTAATTCAGTGTAGTTGGGAATAAATTGATGTAAAAAATTGTCTTCCCTTGCAAACTTTGGAGTTGGAATAGTGTGGAAGGAGGAGGTAAATTGAGAATAGTCTCAACCTTAAGGGGGTCTACTCTAATCTCATGTATAGACACAATAGAACAAATAAGTGGTCTGAACTCCACACAAAAAACACATTTGTGTGGATTCAGTCGTATGCGATAATAACGACACCGTAAGAAAATAGCCCGTAGATGTGCCGGGTGATCTTGACGATGCATAGAATGCACCGGTATACTATTGAGGTAGGGTTGTACAATGTGATGAATGTCATGAAAATCATAAGACATAGCGTGTTGAAAAGTCACACTAGAATTTTTTAGACCAAAAGATAGCTTCTGGTATGCGAAGGTCCCCCAAGGGAAAATAAAAGCAGTCTTATGTTGATCCATAGGAAAAATATTGATTTGATTATATCCAGAGAAACCGTCCATCAAGGAGAAGATTTCACTCCCAACATAGTTGTTAACAATCTGGTCAACAAAAGGGGTTGGATAATTGTCTTTGGGACAATATTTTTTGATATCCCTATAATCTACACAAACACGGATCGTGCCTTGTTTCTTGTTAACCAGAACAAGATTGGACACCCAATTATTCAAAGCCACATGATAGAAAAAAATGGATTTAAGAAGTTTCTCAACTTCGAGCTTAATAGCAACAACTTTACGTGGGTGTACTGGGTGAAGTATCTGCCAAATGGGTTTAGCATCCAGGTAAGTCTTAATCTCATGTACAACAATATCGGGATCAATACCAGGCATTTATTCATAACTCTAGGCAAAAATGTCACGAAATTATTGGAAAAGAGATTTGTAAGTACAGACCTCATTAGTATAACATGAGGCACCGATGTGAACATTTTCCACAACTCTTGGCTTAATTGAGATATCAAGAGGGATGGTAGGTGAAATATTACCCAATTTCCCTTCATACAAAACATCATGTGTTGGTTCAGGAATAGAGGAAATAATAACAACGGTAGGCAAAGTCGAAATCTGTTGATAACTCTCTATGGTCTCAGGTTCTAGGAAGAGAATAGAGCAATGATGCCCATTGTCCCATGGAGTATCTTCCATATACATAATTTTCATGATCATCTCATCAGTGGGAAATATCACATGAAACAGATCAGGAGACGTATCACAGAGAGAAGGAGGAGAAGGATTTGTTGATTGAATAACTTGATAAGCCGATTCTACCAGACTCAAAGGAATTCGGTCGTCATAACGGAGACAGTCGTCAGAGCTAGGTACTATTCATGGGTCATAATACCAAGGGGTTTCACTAACAGAGGTCGATATCATGTTAATCCATATGACAAAAGGAGGAGGAATATCGGGTGGTGGAATAGGAAATGTAACCATTAACGTTGAATCTTTTAAAAGACCCACGTCGTCATTCTCATAACCGGGAGGTGTTTTCGAAATGAAAGGTATGTTTCTAGTACGTGAATCATATTTAAAGTAGGCCAATTGATCGAAAGTAATGACTTTTCCTTGGTGCGGGAAACATAACACACGGAAAAGAGAAGAAACAATTGCGCGCATGGAATCAATCCAGCTACGACCAAGTAAAAGGTTGTAATCGAGAGGTGCATCAAAGACCTCAACCTCGACATGAATTGACCACTTTACCTTCTAACATAATAGACAACAAAAGAAGAACACCATCAGGTTTAAAACTTGTACCATTAAAATCCTTGAGAGTATTGTGTGACTCGATAAGGGCAGGAGAGGCAATGGATTTCCAACAAGTGACGGACATGACGCAAGTCGAGGCTCCTTCATCAATAACGGTTCGACAAATATTCTTATTTTCTACAACAACTTGTATCTGAAACACTAATTGAGGAGGAAGCCTTGGAATATGATATTCCAAGTCAAATATTATCAAATTGGTATCAATAGGATCAATTCCACCAATATCCTTTAACAATGTCTTACGTTGAGTAGGACAACTTTGAAGTACTTTGAGAGCCGACATCGCAGAGGGTGCTTGCACAAGGTCTTCTACAATACTGTATTTTTGGGCAGCACATGTGTGAGGATTAAATGATGACTTTCGAACAACGCCCTTGGGAGGAGGACGAAGAATTGTATCTAGGCATGGTCATTCGAGATGAAGGGGATCGTTTGGAGGTGAAGTTGGTGGAGGAGGTTGAACCAATGGAGGTGGTGAATCATCAACTTTCTCTATCGAAGGAGAATAATCTTTGGCTCGAGTTGCGACTGCAACTTCGTTCTTCTTGGAGTCACTAGTACACATAAGTACATAAGACGTGGTATAGAGAGAAGGTTGGTCATGAATGACCAATTGGGCCTGCTGCTGAGAAGGAAATGGTTGTGACAAGATGACTAGTGTAGGAGGTTTATCAGTCCCTTGCAGAAACTTAGTAACCTTAACATGTCATGTACAATCTTTCATATAATGATCCTCACCACAAATAAGGCAAGGATAATGAGGTTTACACTTGTGTTTGTCATCAACAGGACGAGTTTTGGGTTTCTCAGATTGTTGATTATTATTTTTGTCCTCCTTATTCTTACCCTTCCCTTTTTTTTATTTTATTTTTTACCGGTAGGTGTAGATTGAACCGAATTAACTTCAGAGGTTTTATCGAGAGAAGGAGTCAGAGTAGGAGTATTTTGTACATTAGGAGTAGTAGACTTGGGATTGGCATGACTAGCTTGTTTAGATTGAGTCTCAACATAAAAATGCCAATCATGCCATCAACAACATGAAAATCTACTGGAGGTGTTGGGGTAGGATTCGTAGATGGACGAGGAGCATCAGGGATTAAGTCATATAGTGTGCCCGTTTGTGAATAAATAAGATCCATATATTGAGCATGACTAATCTCATGTTCTTCATTGACAATACCACCCATGGAAACATCATGGGATATAGGACCAATGAGTGATTTGGTAAACCACTCGACCAATAGTTGATCATGAAGGGGAACTTTGATTAAGCGTCTTCTCCTCCTCCACTCATGAATATGATTGGAAATGTGAGTAGAAGAGGATTGTTTAAATGAACTCAAAATTTAAGTTCTTGTCTCATATCGTATTGGCAATTGGTAATGTGTTAATAAATCCATGGCTAAGGTATTTAAGTCATTAAAGAATCCTCATGGTAACTCAATATACCATTTGGATGCCGAACCCGTAAGAGTTCATTGGAAAAGACGTAATCTTATAGAGTCATCCATCAATGAGTTGGACGAACACCAAAGATGGAATGTCATGACATGATTATATGGGTCCTCTCCCAATCGACCGTCAAATTTAGGAATGTATGATGGAAATTTTGTAGGTATGACATGTTAATAAGGAGAATTCAAAATAGGATCATTCAAAATCCTAGATAAATTTGGTAAATCCAAAGTAGCAAGAAATGGAAATTGTCTGTTCACTTGAGGAAAATGGTAGTTTTGAGGAGGGATTCTCGTAGGTATAGCAATAGGACCATAAGCAGTCTGTAGATAGTTAGAGAGTCCTGACAAATTTGGTGGTGGAGGATTTTTAGTCGAATAGCCAACATGAGTCAGTTGATTAGGTAATATTTCTTGGAAAGGAGCATTAGAATGAAAATTTTGACCCCTTGTAGGATTCATAGAACCTGGATACGATTTACCGAGATTAGGGGGTACAAAAGAATTAACTTGAGGATGTTTCCCCCTAGATTGTTGTTGATTCCCTTGGAAATGAAAATTTCAAAGTTGAGATTGTAATCTAGGTATACTTTGTCCATAACCTGGGTTATGGCCTCCAACGTGAGGTTGCCCCCCAAACTTTAGGTTGACCTCCCACAAGAATTTGAAAACCAGAAGCGAAAAAATGACTTGTGCCTCCAAATTGATTGGAGCTACTAGGGCCAGGATGATTAGATCCTCCAGGTGAAGGTGGAGGAGGAATGTTAGGCCCCCCAGAGAGAACCTGGGTAGGTGTAGGAACAAAACTACTAGCAACATTGTACCTAGGAGGAACAAAAATATTAGACCCTCCGGATGGATTCTGGGAAGGATTAGCAATGGAAGTATTCAAAGCATTATACCCAAGTGGAAGTGACGAATTTGATCTAAGCAGAAGTGGTGTTCCAATAATAGGTTGAGTGACCACCATATTTTCGGAAGAAACAAGCGTAGCATGTGGGACCATGGTAGAGTTAGCGAGTTGGAGGGGAATAATTGTATGAGAACCAAGCAACAATTGGTATGACACTGTGACAACATTACTGGTCGTGCCAGCAAAATGATCTAAAGGTACTATATAAGAAGTAGAAGTCACATGCGTATGTGATGTTATAGGTTGATTAGGACTCATTCCTAGTTTATCAAAAATATCGTGTCCCGAAGAAGTCCTCCAAAAATAATGGACATGGATGGAGCTAGGATTAAAAATTCCAACAGTATGAACCAGAGTTCTAAATGACTTGCTTTAAAAAATTAGATCATCTACACCAGACTTTGCGTGAGGTCCAGTAGGTATTACAATATATTATTCAGCAACAACATCTCCCGATGAATTTATCCCGAGCAAATGTGGATCTTGTACAACACTCAATAACGGATTTACGAGAAGCATTGATTCCTCAAATGGAGTAGAACTTCCAATCTCAGAGGCTATGTCGTTATTGACTACTCCTTTAGGAGAACCCTTTGGTGACTTAGGAAGCAAAGGAATGTAATATTTCGAAGGTAAGACTTGCATCCTACGTGAATAACGAGGGCTGATGTTGGCCACATGAAATAAAGAATGAAATAAATCTATGGCCAACTAAAGAAAAAAACAACACTCACTAATAAAATCTAGAAATCAAACATGCAAACAAACCTTCCTGTTTCGAAGTCACTAGTTGGTGATGAAATCCAACATCGTGAAATCAATACAAGAAGGGGATGGGATAAAGTGGGTGGAAAAGTTACGTTGATGACCTGCTTAACGAAATTATACCCCGGGGCAAGCTCCCACACATAATCGTGGGTGTACCCTCCAAGGTGCCCGAGTGATTTTGGCCAACTTCGATTCTAGGTACCGTGAAGACTTTCCCCTCCACAGTCACCTCGTGTAAAGACTCTAAAGAGATAGGCCACTAAGGTTACCAATTACGAAAATGATGCCCGGGGAAACAGTCGACAGTCCAATCCACACGCAAAGGTAGGGTATCTAAGCCCGAAATCAACTTGAGAAGGTCCCCACAAGATTTTCTTCTCAAGTGACCCCCAATAATACGTGCAATCCCTACACTAATACCAACAAAGCAAGGTGAGTAACTCTGTCAGTCCTAATGCAACCTCATGATTGATCGTTGTGTTAGAAGGGCTTGCCAGGACAAAATGTAGCAAGTGGATTTGAACTCTCCCTATCACAAGATACTATTGTGTGTTTTGATGCTTTGGAGAGTGTGCCTTACAACCTATTCCAAAGCGCTATCCTAGCTAATGTTGGTGTAGATAAGTTCTAGAAAATAAAAGTTTCTAATAAATTTTAAAATTGCGTTGTATTTTAAAGGTTCTTGCTTACTCAAAAGGGAAACATAAATGAAACTGATGATGTATTTGACCTTGACCCAATAAAATGCAAGAACAAATGATATGAAATATTTTAATTCAATGAACTCTAATTATAGAAGGGAGGAGGTGTCTCTTTTTGGAATACAAAATATACGAAACACAATTTCTCAATTTTTGAATGAAAAAGATTCCAAATAATCAAAAACTACTAAATTTTCCTTTTTTCCTCTTTTTACAAATATTTGAATGTAACAATTTTCTTGTAAATACTACTAAAAAGAAGAATGACTTTGGTTCTTTCTTTCTCAAATTAGATTAGAGATGTAATAAAGAAAAGAAAGCATAATCCAAGAAAACTAGCACATTCTCAACACTATTCCCAAATCAAACTCACAATGTAGACAAAAATGAAATGATAAGAAAACCTTTTGTCAAATACAAAAGAAAATTGCCTCTCAATCAATTAACGATCCAGAAAGTAAAAACAATCCAAAACTCCAAATAAATCAAAGACACTTTGTCAAACAAGCACTTAGGACCAAGATCTCAAGATTATACCCTTGTGACAAGAAACCAAAAGCAAAACTTGCACAGTTTACAAAGAAGACTTTCAATTTTCGAAAATCAATCAAATGCAGGCTTCAAAGTTATAAAACAATCATTCACTAGTGTCATAATTCCATCCTAGGCAGTAGAGGCAAAACTGGGTAGAGAAAAAAAAATGACTATCATCCAACAATTCCTACAGGAATCGTCGCATATTGCAGAGGAGAACAGTGCGACGATCTAGGATCATTGTGGGTTATCAATAAGGTATAGTGTGACGTCATCGTACGGGTATGCACCAGTAGAGTGCGACATCAGAGGATCGTCGTGAGATTTCAATAGGGTACGGTGCGACAATCTCTGAAAATAAAGAATAATGGTAAGAAAAACAAAATTTCTCACTGAACCTTCAGACCCAGGGAGTCAATATGGATCACCCACAGACTCAGAGAATCAAATTAACCAAAAGAAGGTAGGCTAAAAGAAAATAAGAAGAAAAAAACCAAAAAAGGTTGTATCCCCAATATGGTAGCCAATTTTTTTATTGGACTAATTGGTAAGTGCAGACACAAACAAATCTCCCTAACTTCCATAGGAAACTAGAACAAAACAAGACAGAATACACACTTCACCTTAAACTTCATTGTCATATAAACTAGTTTAGAGAGGTACAAGTGACATACCTTTTAAATTATTCTTGATCCTCACAAGTGTCATCCTCGTAGCTCCTTCTTTGCGTTTTTGGAATGGTGAGCCTGTCTAAGAAGAAAAAACCAACAAAGAGGGAAAACAAAGAGATATATATTCCAATGAATTCTATGTATAAGATCAAGGAGTTATACAATAAAAGTTAAGACACCTTTATAGGGAAGAAATGTATTGTTGCATTATATTAAATGGAAAGTGGAGACTACAACCCATGCCTTGATGTTGCAAGGTCCTTTCAATGGCTCTTTTCTCCAACACACACACTTTTTATCCAATGCCTTTGATGAAGAAGATCCACAATCTGACTTAGACAACTAAAGCCAAGCTCTCAAGCATAATCTATAGTAGAACTGGTCATGCATATGCAAACCCTTGCAAACCTTAGCCTATTCAACCTTAGCCTTTTCCATGAGGGGTCCCTCTTTATATAGTGTGAAAGAGAGATGGATGAGGAGATTAGGATGATCCCACTAAATCAAAGAAGCGAGTAAGATCCAAACCGATTAGAGGCCACCTCATCTTCTAGAAGATTCATTTCTAGAACCTTCGTGAATTTTGATTTTTCCTTTGCTTAAGCATCATCGCACCCTATGCACAAGCAACCTACAACGACATCACAATCCAGTTTTAGTGCAGAGTGCGACGATCAGGCATCGTCGTACCCCATGCATACAACAAGGTCCGACAACCTTCCTTGTTATAGTTTTTGAAAGAGTAAAAGAAAACCACTTTTTTCATGGAGAAAGTTTCTTTTAATATTTTTAGGGAACATGAGCACATGTTGTCAGTTGATCACTGAGGTGACCAAAATAATGTGTAACACATATCTCTGAAAGTATAGTAAAACAACATCTGATATTTTTACCAAATTTACACCAAGATATCTCCTTTATCACTGCAAAATATTATGGTCTGAAACATCACAAAAAATAAGTTATAGTGAAAGTGCCAAGATGACCTGTTTTAAATTGATTTCAAGAGCATTCAGACACCCTAACTTCCACAAGGAATATATCTGAAAGTATAGTGAACCAACATATGATATTTTTACCACATGTACACAAATATATCTCCTATATCTTTGCAAAATCTTAAGATAACCTATTTGAAACTGATTTCATGAGCATTCAAGAACCCTAACTTCCACAAGGCATATCTCTAAAAGTATAGTGAACCAACATATTATATTTTTACCAAATTTACACCAAAATATCTCATCTTTCTCTACAAAATATTAGGGTCCGAAACATCAAAAAAATAATTTATAGAGAAAGTGCCAAGATGACCTATTTTAAATTGATTTAAAGATCATTCAAAAACCCTAACTTCCACATGACATATCTCTGAAAGTATAGTGAACCATTATCTGATATTTTTACCACATCTACACCAATATCTCTCCTCTTTCTTTGCAAAATCTTAAGCTCAAATTTACACCAAGATCTCTACTCTGTCTCTACAAAATCTCAAGTTCTTAAACGTCCTAGATAAAATGTTATCATGAAAATGTCAAGATGGCTTGAAACTAGTTTCACAATTCAACCTTTGCTAATCCATTTTTCACACACACACACACTTTCTATCAATGCTTTATCTTTTTATACTTTATAGTAACCCTTCATGAAGAGACATTTCCATTAATGAAATAATTAATTCCCAATACCATAGAAAAATACCCCAAACCATGGGAAAATACCCCAAACCCATGGCTTTGAAACCACCATTTCAGTTTTCACTTTTTCACATGCACCCCTTTATATATATATATATATATATATATATATATATATAATCCTGCAATGAAACAAACAGTCCACCATGCATAGTGTTGTAGCATTATCAAAATGTTAATAAAATTTACGACAGGTTCAAATTAGTGTTAATTGGTTAATTCGTTGAATGGGGTTATTCAGTTTGAATTAAATTGTTTTTTTTTATAGTAGTTAAACTTTAATATTAGTTTCATATTAATTTTAAACTTTTATATAGTTTAAATTTGATTTGATTTTAATAAAACATCGAATAGACCTTTTTCATTATATATATCGTATAATATATAATAAAAATAAGTGTTGTTTTATTTGCAGGTTAATCGTGCATCTTCACATCAAATCAACGGTTCACAAAGAACCGCGGCCCTCCTTGACTTCACGCTATTTAATATAAAGGGGACCCCTTACAAAACCAAAAGAGTGGTTTCAAAAAATGTGACATGTTGATTATAGAAGTCACCATGGCCCCTCACTCATTTGTTTACAAAACCACGAAAGACCCCCCGTGGAAACAACTTCTAGTATAAAGGATAAGACACATGGTGTACTGGAAAAAAAGATATAAAGAGTCCAATATATATGCTTTTATAAAATACTTTTATTTAATATATTTTGTGTCAAGTCATCCACCACGTAACATCCAATAGGAATATGTCATGTGTATCCAACCAAATTTGCCACGTGTCCAATAAAAGTGTAATGTGGACCAGCGGTAAATAACCTGCCAAGTTATGCTAGATCATAAAAATGAAGACATGTGTAGGGTGTGTACGTATAGAGTACGGTAAGTTCAATTTAACATTCATTTTACCCGTTGTCATCATCAAAAGATTCACTTCGTAGCCAAATATAAATGGACACATTTTAATGCAATCATGAAAAATGATTAAGCCAAAATCACAGCAATTGAAAACACCATCATCAACGAAATCTCAAGTTAGTTATTAAGTCTGATCATATGAAGATATTTTCACTCATAGAAGATCAAATTTATAGGCTTTCTATCAGATTCACGTCGATATTTTCTCGTTATGTGTTAATCATGCAAAAGTACATTTTCATGATTAATCATTATTATTTTCTTCTATTTATATGAAGCAATTTCTACAATATTGGCTCATATCGAGCACTTAAATCAGTTTTAATTAGTTTCTTTATGGAAAGTTTCACACTGTGGGGTAATTGTATAAGTTATATTTATTGTGAAACAACTGCAATGAAACTTGTAATAATTGATCAGAATAATATCAAAATAGTATAAAAGAAGCTGTTTGAGACTTCAGAGAAGGGGTAGAGGGGGGAGTTTCAACAATAAGAGCACTGTGTTTTTTTTGGTGAGCCCATGGGGCGATCAATTATGTAAATATTCATGAATTAGAGTGATTTGTTGGATTCATTTCTTATTTTGAAAAAAACCCTGTTTCCTTCTATTTTTAGTGTTAAACTCCCTTTTAAATTCCATGTATGTTCTTCTCTATGCAATCTTAATTTGCAAATTAACAAATTGGTACTAAATGCATTTTTAAATGAATATCTTTATCAATTCTTATTCATGTGTGAAGTATTTATGTATAAGCAAGATTTGCAGTGAAAGGATTTCAGTCATGACCATTTACTGCATTTTATATATAGTCATTTAATTGCTTTTAAGATTGAATTGAATGTTTTGATACTGAATTGATTTTCATGCTCAGTATAATACATTTATTTTAGAGCTAGATTCATTAAGTAATGACCAACAATCCACTTTCTCTCTGTTTTGAACAACAATGACTTCCTTAGTCATTGTTTCTGTCTGAAATTATTTGTTTGTCTTTATTTTCTTCTATCTTCCACATATCAAATCCATGTTTTAATCTATAAGAATCCCTTCCCAATGGATTACATTTTATGATATGAGATTTAAAGCCTTTATTCCAATCTTCTATCATTCTTTCTCAACCCTTCCAACCTTGTTCTATATTTCAAATATGGCATCCTAAGCTTAATATTAGAACCGATGCTTAGTGACAGTGAGTAGTCAGTTGTTTAAATCATATGAGGGAGCCCCCTCTAGTCCAAGAGCGACCTTTTGGCCTAAATTTGATTTAAATATGTCTTGGCATTGTTCCTAAGCAGCCATGAATGATCTCAAGTTACAACACATAGAAACAATTATTTCCCTTTTCTACAACTCTCCCCCTGTATGCAACTCTCCCCCTTTGACATCAATAGCAAAGGAATGTTCCTTCTAAACTTATGCTTCTCCTTAATCACTAAGTATAAACTCTATTCAATTGTCATGTTGGGTCAATCCTCGGTCGACCACTTACAAGGAAATCATCAATAAGTAAGAAGATCATTTCACGATTTTAGAACCAATGATACACAATGATATGAAGTCCTCAAACATCTATTCAAATTATTCCATGACCATCCATAAATCCAACCACATTATATCATGTAGTGGGAATTGGTCCACAATTTTGTCTTTCACATCTCTTATGCAAAGATCTCACAACATGATTTTCATTCCTTTGATTTTTATGGTGAGGATGAAGATAGGGCACATATTTTTTGCATTGGCTTATCAGAGGAAGTAGGCTCAGGGTTAGGTTCACTTACAGGAGTAGAACAACCTGATATATCGACAACAATATAATTTTTATGCTAAAATTATTCCATGTGAGGAACAGGAAACTCATCAATCTATTCGATACAATCAACAATAGGTTTCTCTTCTAGAAAACCAGTCTAAACTCCACCTATAACAATTAAAAATCCCTTGGTTGTAGCAAGTCCAAGTGTAGATATGGAGGCAAAAATAACATCATATCGAAGCCCTATCTTAATGAATGGAGACCTTTGACAATCGATGCTATTATCTAAGGTTTCAGTACTCTTTTCAAACTTCAAGCTTCTATTCAACTTAATATTTTTTTTCTCCAATTCCTTTCTTAAGGAAACAATTTCAAATTCTAGCTCTTCGCAATTTTCTTCCCTTTTCTTCTTTTGGATTCTCACTGCTTCTTTCTTCCTTATTTATTCTTCTAATTTAACCTTTAGGTTCATGATAGTATTTTCTCTTTCTTTGATGATTTTTGACATTTTCTCTTTTGAATCACGATCCTCTTCTTCATATTTTTGCATTTTCTCCTTTTGCTTCAAATTCATTTTCCTAAGCTTCTTTATTTATCTTAAGGCACACATGAGTTCTTATTCAATATCTACTTCCCCATATGTTTCAACATTTTCTTCTTCTTCTAAATCCATCATTTCCTTCCCTTTGTATTCATTAATATTTGTTTATATGGCCATGAAAACATTTTCTTCTCTTTCAATATCAAAATTGCTTTCACTTGAATCTTTCTTCGGACAAGCCACTAACCCCTTTTGAGTAGAGATTTTTATTCTAATTATAAGAGATATTCTTCTTTTCATGCTTACTCTTTTTGTGGTCATGAGGTTTTCTCCCTTTCTTTATGTTATGGTATTCTTCATCATCACTACTTTCATCCTATTCATATGGAAACTTATCAGCAAAATGTTGTACTTTTACACCATCAAAGAATTTAAAGGGTAGCTTACCTTTGTATTTTCCAAATCCCTTTTTGAGTTTTCTCAAAAAATGTGCTTCCTCCGCATCTAATTCATTGTCGAAGTTGTCACTTGATTTTTTCTCTCTCTTCTTTGTCTTCTTTGAGCATTTGAAGGTTGCTTCTTTCTTTGATGGATTTTCTTTCTTTGTCCTCATTTTATATGTCATGCAGATCCCATGTAATTCATCCATTTTTAATGAATCAAGATCCTTTATTTATTCAATGGAGGAAAATTTGGCTTCAAATATTAAGGGGAGTGACCTTAACACCTTTTGTACAATCATTGGTTCTTCAACCTTTCAACCAATTCCTCTGATGGTGTTTACCACTTCATCCACGCGAAGGAGATAGGATGTAACATTTTCTTCATCTTTCATTTTCAGACTCTCGAATTGTCTTCTATGAGTTTGGATCTTTTCTATATTAACCTTGTCATAATCACATTCATATATATTTTGAAGTTTGTCCCAAATTTATTTTGTCGATTTGCAATGCATCACCTTGACAAACTTGAATTATGATAGGCCGAACAAGATGGCATTCATAGCTTTTGCATTATGTCCACTAGGCTTCTTCTTGACGACATCTGTTGGTGGAGTTATTGGGGATGTATAAATAGAGATGAATGATGTCAAATATAAAAACCAAGATCCATTAAATAGGTTCGCATCCTTATGCTCTAGAAGGAATATTTTTTTTCGTCAAATAATGGAGCCCTATTTGTGAAGTAATCTTCTTGACCGTCCATGTGTGCTCCCAAGATCTACATTCTAGTGGTTAGACTATTTCTTAAAGAACCCACTCTAATACCAATTTTTGAGAACACACTTATACGGATAGGGAGGTTGAATCAGTATAAGATAAAAAAAAATTAACTTTTCAAACATTCATCGATCATAAGAAAATAATCACATATTAACTGCAGAACATGAACAAAATATTTATGTGTAAATCCTTTCGAGAGAAAACCACGAAACTTTTCTTTATAATTATTTGTAGGCACCAACCTACTGGAGACATCAATCCCCACTAATACAAACCCTAATAGGCATCAGCCTAGTCTTACATATATTCGTAGACACCAATCCCCATCACTAAGCACCAACTTAGTAAGAGACGCCAATATCTTGCAGGTCTTGATAGACACTGATCTATTGGAGACACCAATCCCCACCAGTAAGCACTAACTTAGAAAGATACACCAATCTCTTATAGATCTTGTAGACACCAATCCCTGTCGCTAAGAACCAACTTAGCAAGAGACACCATTCTTTGAGCTACACCAACCTTCATTGAGTCTTCTTGTTATTTTTTCCTTCACCAAATCTACTCACTACTTATTCATTTACCATGTATACTCACTGCTTCTTCCTTCACCAGGTATGCTCGTTATTTCTTCCTTTACCAGGTCTGACCAAAATTTAAATTTCCAAATGGAAACTTTCCCAAAGCTTGTTGTTTTGGGCCTCTTCCCAAGAACAAACTTGTATAGCATGCCATGTGTCCAATTTTGTAAATATGATTATGAAATGTTTACCTGAGTTAGTTTTGTATGTCTCCTCTATCTCTGCAAAATATCAAGGTCTGAAACATCCCAGAAAATAAGTTATAGCAAAAGTGCCAATCTAACTTGATTGAAACTAATTTCAGGAGCATTCAAAAACCCAAACTTCCACAGAGCATTTATTCAAAATTTTAGCGAAAAAGATATGATATTTTTACCGCATGTAAACCAAGATCTCTCTTATGTCTTTGCAAAATATCAAAGTCTGAAACATCCCATAAAATCATTTATAGAAAAAGTTCCAAGATGACCTATTTGAAACTAATTTCACGATCATTCAGGAACCCTAACTTCCACAGGGAATATCTCCAAAATTATAGAGAACAAACATCTAATATTTTTACCACGTGTACAAATTATCTCTCTTCTATCTCTGCAAAACATCAAGTTCTAAAACATCACAGAAAATAATTTATAGCGAAAGTGCCAAGATGACATGTTTGAAATAGATTTCAGGAGCATTCAAGAACCCTAACTTCCATAGGGAATATATCCGAAATTATAGAAAAAAAAGATTTGATATTTTTTCCACGTGTACACCAATATCTCTCCTCTATCTCTACAAAATATTGGGGTCTGAAACATCACAAAAAATAAGTTATAGCGAAGTGACAAGATAACATGTTTGAAATTTATTTCAAGAGCATTCATGAACCCTAACTTCCATAGGGCATATCTTCAAAAGTATAACAAACCAAGATATGAGATTTTTACCAAATGCACACCACGATATCTCCTTTATCTTTGTAGAATCTCATGCTCACACTAGTACATTGAGCCCATTTTCTGATAATTTACCAAAAAGGTTCGTCGCTAAAACGTCACAAGTACGACGAAGAATACTATCCATTTTGTGTCACATCATAGTCGTCGCACTTGTGACGAAGTATGGTTGTGTCATGAGTGTGACTGAACTCTCTGTCATCACATGACATAAAAAAAAATCACCATACAATCAACATAGTTTCGTCGCAAATCCATCATAAGAGCGACCAATTTACGATGAATGTGGACCACAATCGACCAATGTTCACAATCATTGTCGTCGTAGGTTCGTCGTATGAGAAACCAATATACATTGCCATTTCATCAGAGTAATGCCCCACTTGCGATGAAAGGGGAGAATCATCGAACACTACTCAAAGTCATTGTCATCATAGTTATATCATATGAGCGACTATGATTTGTCGCCATTTCATTGGTAGAACGACTAATGTACGACGAACTTGGAGCAAAATCGACCACAGTTCAAAATCATTGTCATCGTATGACTATCATAAGATCGACTATTCTTCATCGTAATTTTATTGTAGGATCTTCATGTGCTAAAATAATGGCCAACGTACTTTCACCCAGGTTCATCGCATGAGAAACAAGATACCGACGTATGTGTTGTATCGACAATGAAATTTTAGTCCTACTATCGATGAACACCTAGTCATAATGTCGACGAATGCCTAAACGTTCGTCGAAGTGTCGATGCGATTTTAATTAATTTTAAAAAAATTAATACTCTCGACGTCATATGGTCGAATTTCCCTCGATACTGTCAGCATCATATGGTCAAATTTCCCTCGGTACTATCAACGTCAAATGGTCTCTTGGGTGCAAGTGGTATGAAGGTAATAGGTTGGCAGTTAAGTTTTTTTGTGGTTTGATATATTATATATAATATATAGAAAGAAGAGAAAATTTTGAACTTGTAAGCACATAGAAAAACAACTATTACATTTTGTAACTTTTAAGGGGAAGTCACCACACATTTTATTATTTTAGAAATCCTTTAGTTGCAACAAGAACATAACTAAAGCAAAAATCGAATTGTTGCAACACGATCATAACTGACACAGAAATACAGTTGTTGCAACATGATCATAACTAAAACATAAATTTAGTTGTTGCAACATAATCATAACTGACAAAGAAATCCAATTGCTACAACACATTGTGATGCTACAACATGATCATAACTTACTCATAAATCCAGTTGTTGCAATACATCGTGATGTTGCAACACGATCATAAATGATGTAGAAATTTAGTTGTTGCAACACATCGTGATGTCGCAACACAATCATAACTAACATAGAAATCCAGTTGCTACAACACATCGTGATGTTGCAACAGGTTCATAATTGATGTAAAAATGCAGTTGCTGCAACACGATTATAACTTACACAGAAACCAAATTGTTGCAACACGATCATAACTGATGCAGAAATCTAGTTGTTGCAACACATCACCATGTTGCAACAGGTTCATAACTGACGCAAAAATCCAGTTGCTACAACATGATCATAACTGACCCATAAATCTAGTTCTTGCAACACATCATGATGTTGCAACACGATCATAACTGACATAGAAATCTAGTTGTTGAAACACATTGTGATGCTACAATAAGTTCATCACTGATGCAAAAATCCAGTGGTTGCAACACAATCATAACTGATGCAAAAATCTAGTTGTTGCAACACATCATGATGCTACAACACGATCATAATTGACACATAAACACAGTAGATACAACAAGTTCATAACTGACGCAGAAATCCAGTTGTTGCAACGCATCGCAATGTTGCAACATGATCATAACTAACACAGAAATATAGTTGTTTCAACACATCGTGATACTGCAACACGGTCATAATTGATGCAGAAACCCAACTGTTGCAAAACATCATGATGTTGCAACACGATCATAAGTGACGCAAAAATCCAATTGTTGCAACACATCACGATGTTGCAACATGTTCATAAATGACATAGAAATTCATTTTCTACAACACATCATGATGCTACAACACGATCATAACTAACGCAAAAATCCATTTGTTGCAACACGTTCATAAATGATGCAGAAATCCAATTGCTACAACACATCGCGATGTTGTAAAACAATTATAACTGACACAAAAATATAGTTGTTGCAACACACCACGATGTTGCAACACGATCATAACTTATGCATAAATCCAGTAGTTTCAACACATCGTGATGTTGCAACATGATCATAACTGACATAGAAATCCAGTTGATGCAACACATCGCAATGTTGCAACACGATCATATTTAACGCAAAAACCGAGTTGTTGCAACAGGTTCATAACTGACGCGGAAATCTAGTTGCTACAACACATCGCGATGATGCAACATGATCATAATGATGCACAAATCCAATTGTGGCAATACATCACGATGTTGCGACACGATCATAATTGATGCAAAAACCCAATTGTTGCAACACGATCATAACCAACGTAGAAATCCAGTTGTTGCAACACATCATGATGTTGCAACATGTTCATAACTAACTTATAAATTCAATTGTTGCAACACATCGTGATGCTACAACACGATCATAACTTATGCATAAATGTAGTTTCTACAACATGATCATAACTAATGCAGAAATCCAATTGTTGTAACACATCACGATGTTGCAACACGATCATAACTAACACATAAATCTAGTTGTTGCAACACATCGTGATGTTGCAACACGATCATAACTAACACAAAAATCCAACTGTTGCAACACAATCATAACTAACGCAGAAATCCAGTTGTTGCAACACATCATGATGTTGCAACACGATCATAACTGACACAGAAATCTAGTTGTTGCAACACGATCATAATTGATGCAGAAATCCAGTTGTTGCAAGAAAAAGCGATGCAGAAATTCATAGTGTACTTCATGTACCTTCCTTTTCCATCAATATTATTTCAATCTATCAGATCACCCATTCAAGTATTGACAAGCAATTTGAGTTCACACCTAATTCAATAGTCATTACAAAAATTTCTAATGGAACAAAGGTTGTAGTTGGGAAAGTAGATCACTAGTCCAGGTTGTATGTATTTTCTAATTTTATTTCAAAATCTCCTTATATTGTACTTCTAACACATTGTGATGAACTAAGAAGGTTGTGGCATGAAATATTTGGTCACCTTAACTACTTCTATTTGCAATAGATTAGCAAGCAAGGTATGGTGGCAGTATTTCTAGACATCAAGTATTCTGATTATGTATGTCAGGGATGCATTATTGGAAAGCATCCAAAAGAAAATTTTGAAAATGGAAAGGCATGGAGAGCCTCATAATATCTTGAGCTTGTTCGCAATGATATCATGGGTCCATTTCCTCACCCATCTATGAGCGACGCTAAGTATGTTTTGACCTTCATTGATGACTAGTCAAGGTACACCTGGGTATACTTCATGAAGAAGAAATCAAGGGTTTTTAATGTTTCAAAGACTTGAAATATCTTGTAGAGAAGTATTCAGGAAAATGAATCAATATATTGCGTATAGACAATGGGGAGGAGCATGTGAACAAATATGTCCAACATCTATGTGTAGAGGCAAGTATTGTGTTGTTTCATTCACTTCACCAAATCCTTGTAGACATTACATATTTAACAGATCCTTCACCAAGCAAAAGTTCACAGAGTTACAAGATCACGTGGGAGTGAAGGAGACATCTACTTCATATTAGGTTGCTTAGTCTACTCCACACTATCCTCTTTTGGGGGGGTGTTTCTTCCCACTAGGTTTTCCCTCTTTCCTCATTTTTTGGGGATTTTTTTTGTAATTGGGTACCTAACATGTCTTCATATTACCAAGACCCAAATTTTTTTTCATGCATCATACTCACCTAAATTAGGCTTAAGAGGGGAGTTGGTTTACATGCATCATTTCCCCTCACATGCATATTTTTCTCACTCCTAGAGCGCACTTCAACTTCATCCCTAAATTCTAGGGATTTATCTTAGGTAAATTCCACTTTAATCTTAGGTAAATTTCAATTCTAGGGATAGGATCACTTCTCTTCACCATTGTAGGATAAGATCCTATTTTCTACGAGCTAATTCCTAATTTCTAGGACTAAGTCTGCACTTGAAGAGGGGTTATACTCAACTTTCTAGGAGTGAAAGAGCATGAGCTAGTTTACTCCACCTAGCTAGTAAAAACCAAGTTAAATCCCTCATGAAAGCGCACTTCACTAGGCTAATTAAGGCATGCATACTCTCTCGTGCTTTTCATGTAGTTAATCCTACCATAATTGCATGAGAAATTATTCATCTCTATTGAATTAAATTGCATTGTATTGTATTCATTCACCGATTCTTGGATGATCATTCTTTCTTTCTACAGGTTAATGAGAATTGCATTGTTCCAATAATTCTTCTTCTCTTCTCTTCTCTTCTCTCAAATTGTTAATTGCATTGCTTCTAAATTAGATTCTAGATCCTCTTGCATGTTGATTAGCCCAATCTTACACAATGATCTAATTTAATGTTCATATTCACATTCTCCACACAAATATTATGATTTTAATTACGATAATGCTAAGAAAATGTGGACTTTTTATGCAATCATGTGAGATGTTTTCATTGTACTCTTTTAATTTGATATGTAATGAGAAACCATTGTCACTGATATATATTACCACATGAGAACATAATGGAACAAACCCCTTTTTCATGTTTGGGATATGTTAGATCCTTTGTGGGGCGAAAAGGTTACTCTTATGTGCTTTCTCCTTAGAACATTTGTTATTTTATTAGTTCTTACATTGATACAAGGTAATGCAATAACCATATCAATGTCATTATTATATCATCAGTTTCCACCAACAATACTACTCTGATATTTTTGTATATCCTTCTTAACTTTCCCTTCCTTATATCCATTTCTCTCGAACACCATAGAGAGATACGTCATCCTTGATCAAGGTGCCCTATGGAATATATTCTATAGGCTTTGGTTGCTATGGTATTTATAACACCCAATTTTCCATTGGATGATAATGTGAATCAACTTACAAACATATATCCTTGTGTTGTTTCTTCCCATAGACTTGATGTGCTCAATGTCAATTTCCTCTTTTCATTATTGGCATGTCAAAAAATGGGAGACTCTTATTTTCCTCAATTTCCATAATGAAGTTTATGAACTTGGATTGGTTGTTTAAGTGCTCCAATAAATCATCCAAACTCCCCCTTCCATGAGGCTAGAGGACATTTGTGTCGTTAACAAACCTTTTCCAATTTTTTGGTTTAAGAGGAGAGGTCTCAATGGATATTTTTCAAAGTGTTCCATATATATAACTGCAACCACCAGTGAGAGTGGAAATCCCATGGAGACACCATCATTTGTTCATATATGTCAGGTCCACGGAAACCAAAACGGTTGAATTTAAGAAAATATTCACAACATTTATTGTCTACTCATCGGTGAATGTTTTTATGACCTATATGACCTCATCAACTAGAATATTAGTGTAGCAAGACAACATCGAAACTATTCAGTATAACACTTTCATCCACATTCATATTCTTGATATCTTCAACAACATGAGTTGAATCTCTAATAAAAGACTTTGTGAGGCCCACAAATGGTCTCATTGTTTTGGCAAGTTGGTGAGTTGGTTACCTGATTGTGTTCACTTGGACCTAATAAAAACACCTCCTTTATGTATCTTTGGGAGTCCATATATTTGACTAACAATGATGCAGGAGCATCACAGGTAGCAAGCATGTACGAAGGCGGAAGACAGCTGGGACAAGCGCCAACACATTTCAGCACGTTGCAAAAGTGTTTTGAAATGTTTTGAAGTAAATGTGTGGATATTAAATGTAATAATTAAGTGAAGGGGCACTTAGATATTGTAAATAGATCATGAGCGATTCGCTTTCGTCTGAAGGATTAAGAGGCATTTATGCTAGTAAATGTAAGTAGGTAGCTTTAAATTCTTAGATTAGACAGTTTTAGGATCCGGAGGGAAAACGGATATAGACACCCTCACTTGTATCATTGTAACATTAGCATGATCAATAGAGCATAGAGAAGAAGAAGCAGAAAACTATGTAGAAGAACCCATGTACAAAAGTTCTGAGATTAATATATGAAGCTTTGATTCAGACTCATGGTGTTCAAATACTTTATGTGTATGCATGATTGAATGTTATGCTCATGATGGTTTTACTCTTTCTGGTATACATTTGCTTTTATGCCATGTATGTATGATTTCATGTTAAGCATTCGAAGTCTGAGAGAGTAAAGAATGAATTTCAATTGTTTCTCTGTCTGAGCAAGAGTTTTCCTGCAAGGAGTGCAGTGAAATTGTCTGCAAGGTGTGCATTGACAGAAGTCAAAGTTCATCTCTACAAGCTCAGGAGGGATAACATTGTTCTCATTCTCGCAGAAGTGCAAGTTAAGCACAGGAGTTGTGCAAGGAGTATGCAGGCCGAGTGAAGTCTCAGAGTTACAACCTAAGTGAAATTGTTGAAGGACTGTTGTCGCAGGGAGTGCATAGAGTCGAAGAGGTTCAAATACTTGGAAGTATTTGAAGAATTGTCGAAAGGAGTGCATGCAAGAGTCTTTTTGAAGACTCGAGTTGTGGAGAAATCTCAGGAGGGATAGAGTCTTCAAAGTTGTCGAAGAGAAGCTCAAGAGGGCTAGTGCCTTGAAGTGTTGTAAGAAGGCGTAGCAACGTTGTTTTGCAGGTGGATAAGTTTCGTGAAAGAACACTTTGTTCATTTCGCAGGAATCGTCAAGGAGGAATTGGACGGTCGGAATTCTCCGTGGAGAATTCACGAAGTCCCGAGAGCCGTAAGATCTTGCAGAAGAGAAAGGAGAGTTACGATGAGTGTTTTTCTAAGTGCAATCTCAGGAGAAATCGGGCCGTAGGATCTGAGCCAACAAGGGTTGTTGGATTCACTCGCATAATCTCATTTCATGGATTCGCAAGTTGAAAGTTTAAAATATTTGCGTTAAGATTCGCGAGCGGCGAAGTTGTGAGAGAATCACAGCCGTCCATCGGAGGAGGAAAGGTGGCAGAGATCAAGGGATCTCGCGAACTCGGAGGTTCGCAAGGTGAGAGCCCAAGGATTGGGTGCTCCAAGTCATGAGTGGCGAGTAGCGAGAGGAGCTAGAGTTAATCTTAACCGGTGGTCATGCGTGGAGGGCGCTGACAGAGAGGAGCTACACCCTTATCGTGGATTCAGGTATCGCAGGATTGGAGAAGGAAGAGTCGGAGTTTCGACTCACGAACTCGCGAGTTGCGAGTTGCAACAAGCGCCTTTAGAATTGGGCCTTGGTCATAGCGTTGTGGTCGCACGGAGAAGTGGAGCTTGTGCCTAAGTGTTGTTTGCACAGGGAAGCTACCAAAAAGGACCTGTGGATCGATAATTTGTGATTCCAACAGGGAATCTAAAGAGACGATTCGGCTCGAGGGAGATAAAGAACGATCCTGTGAGTGGACTTCGGCCCGAGGGTCGAGGAGGTCTGCGTCAATTGGTATCAAAGCTTGACTATGTTTGTATACTTCAAACAGGGAAAGCGAGAAAGAAAATATCATCCATGTCGTTGAGAAGAAGAGACAGACAAACACCTGATACTCCAGAGGATAGGGAAATGCCAGAAGGAAGGGGTAGGCAGGTGCCAAATCCATCCATGGAAAGAGATATACATGACCTATGCGTTAGATTCGTGGACATGGAAATAAAACAAAGGCACACAGCTGATGTTGGAGATGTCAGTGAATCTGAAAGTGAAGATAAAGTTGGACATGAAAGAGAAGAAGTTACAGCAGAAGATGCAGCAAATGAACGCCTGATTAGGGTTGTTGCAAGAATGGGTGCTAGGGAAAAAATGGATATTCCAGTATATGAAGGAAACCTGGATGTTGAAGAGCTTCTAGACTGGATTAGATCTCTGGACACATATTTTGACTATGAAGATGTCGAGGAAGACAAGAAATTCAAACATGCTATCACAAGACTTAAAGGACATGCAACATTGTGGTGGGATGGGCTACAAGCTGACAGACGCTGCAAAGGCAAGTAGAAAATCAAGAGTTGGGATAGGATGATCGTGAAGATGAAGGCAAAATTTATTCCCAAGGATTACCAAATTACTCTGTTTCAAAAGATGCAGAATTTGAGACAGAAGTTGATGTCAGTAAGGGAGTACACTGAAGAGTTCTACAGGCTAAACATCAGAGCAGGTCATCGGGAAAGCAATGATGAAAAGGTTTCCAGATATATGAATGGTCTGATATACGACATTGAGGATGAGATGAGCATGATGACCATCCGAATGGTGGAAGATGCTTATCAGATGGATCTGAAGGCTGAAGAGAAGCTGAGCCGAAAACAAAGTCAAAGAGGTCGACGCAGAAGTCAAGCCAGAGGCAAATCAGTTGCCCAGGATAGAAATCAGAAACCCAAGGAAGAGTGGAAGAAACCTCAGACTCAAACTGAGAGAGGTGGAAGCTCACAGAGAGGGAAGTATACCGAACAAAGAGGTCAGTATGTTGATGGAAACATTTTTCCTCGTACCAGAGGTAGAGGAAGAGGAAGAGGTGGAGTGGTGAAATGCTTCACATGTGGAAAGGTCGGACATAAATCTTATGAATGTCTAGATAAGAAGAAAGACGGTGGTGAAACTCACATTGCTGAAGCATAGAGGCGGAATCTTGAGGCAGAATATGCTGAAGGCGGAAGATCGTTGATGATGTGAAAATTTCTCTTAACACCATAGAAGGAGGTGGAGAGTTCGGTGCAAAGGAAAAGTCTTTTTCGGACTGCTTGCAAAACCAAGGACATGGTATGCAAAGTCATTGTGGACAGTGGTAGCACATATAATCTCATTTCTACAGAGATGGTAGAAAAGTTGGAGTTGGAGACTATTGAACATCTGAGCCCATACACTGTTTCATGGATACAAAAATGACATCAGGTAAACGTCACTAAACAATGTTTAGTTGAGTTTAAAATAGGTGGATATAGAGATGAAATACTCTGTGATGTTATTCCCATGGATGTTTGTCATCTATTGCTGGGTAGACCATGGAAATATGTCAGGAATGTAATTCATGACAGGAGGAAGAACACATACACCCTAGAGAAGAATGGGAGAACTCACATGTTGTTGTCGATTAAGAACCAGGAAGTAAAACCTGAAGTAAGCAACACTGTACTTCTCATGAGTGTGAAGGAACTTCTTACAGAGGTTAAGAAGAAGGAGGAACCGCAATTCATTGTGGTCAGGAAGCCTAAAATTATTTTAACCAGTACAAGGGTAGATATCGGAAGAGGTTCATAAACTGTTGGAAGAGTTTTCTGACATAGTAGTGGACGAACTACCTCGTTCGTTGCCACCGATCAGAAGTGTGAGTCATCATATTGATCTCATACCTGGAGCTAGTTTACCAAACAAAGCAGCGTACAGATTGACGCCACAGGAGAATGAAGAAGTCAAAAGACAGGTCTAGGATTTAATGGACAAAGGATTGGTTAGAGAAAGCTTGAGTCCATGTGTTGTTCCGACAGTGCTTAGTCCGAAGAAAGATAGAGGCTAGAGGATGTGTACTGACTCGAGGGAAATCAACAAGATAACCATCAGGTACATATTTCCATTGCCAAGGATGGATGATTTGATGGATTGCTTGAGTGGGGCCAAAAAAATTTCAAAGATTGATTTGAAAAGTGGATATCATCATATTCTTATGAGAGAAGGTGATGAATGGAAGACAACCTTCAAGACTAACGAAGGGTTGTATGAATGGCTTGTTATGTCGTTTGGCTTAACGAATGCGCCAAGTACTTTCATGAGGTTGATGAATGAAGTCCTGAAGGATTTCATCGGGAAATTTGTCATTGTGTATCTTGATGACATATTGATTTTCAGTAAAACGGAGGCAGAGCATCTAAAACATTTGGCTACAGTGATGCAAAGGCTACATCAAGAGAAGTTGTTGATAAATATGAAGAAATCCTCATTCATGAAGATAGAGCTCATTTATTTGGGTTTTGTTATTTCTGTAGATAAGTTGAGGATGGATCCAGAGAAGGTGGAGGTAATTAAGAATTAGCCATCACCAAAGAGTATATTTGAGGTTCGAAGTTTTCATGGATTGGCTAGTTTCTATAGGAATTTCATCAGGAATTTCAGCGGAATTAGTGCACCGATGATGGACACAGTGAAGAAAAGACATAAGTATTTTCACTGGACAAAAGAAGAAGAGAAAATCTTCAATTTGTTGAAAAGGAAAATCACGGAACAACCAATTTTGGTGTTGCCGGATTTTAAAAAGACATTTCAAGTAAAATGAGATGCAAGTGGATTTGCAATAGGTCAGTCTTGAGCCAAGAAGACAGGCTGATAGCATACTTCAGCGAGAATCTGAATGAAACCAAAGTGAAATACTCCAGGTATGACAAGGATTTCTATGCTATTATTCAGGCATTGAAGAAGTGGAGACACTATTTGATTCCTAAGGAGTTTGTTTTATACAGTGACAATCATGCTTTGCAATTTGTGACTCGACAGAAGAAGTTGAATCAAAGACATGTTAAATGAGTTGAATACATGAAAAACTTTACTTTTGTAAGTAAGCATATTTCTGGAACTGCTAACAAAGTTGTTGATGCTTTGAGCAAGAAATGTTTGCTGTTGCAGGAGTTCAGAGTCAAAACACTGGGTTTTGATGATCTCAGGAACATGTACAGAGATGATCCAGATTTTAAAGAGGCATATGAAGCAGCTGAGAATCCAATTCTCAGGGACAAAAACCAATGGATAGAATACATGATCCAGGAAGGATTATTGTTTAAGGGTAATCAACTTTGTATTCCAAAATGCTCCATGAGGGAGAATTTGCTGAAGGAGAAACACAGTGGAGGATTAGTCGGGCATTTTGGTCATGACAAGACATTCTCAAAGTTAAACGAGACATATTTTTGGCCAGGAATGAGAGAAGACGTCAAAATATTCATGGACAGATGTAGAAATTGTCAGCATTCAAAAGGAAAGAGGCAAAATGCAGGCTTATATCAACCGTTACCCATACCTGAGAGGTCGTGGGATGCGGTAAGCATGGACTTCATATTGGGGCTACCAAGGACACAAAGAGGGTTCGACTCGATCTTTGTGGTAGTGGATAGATTTTCTAAGATGGCACATTTTATACCGTGTCAGAAAACTAGTGACGTGACTCACATTGAAAATCTGTTTTTCAAAGAAGTCATTCAACTTCATGGCTTACCAAGGAGCATAGTTTCGGATTGAGACACCAAGTTCGTGGGACACTTCTGGAGAACCTTATGGAAAAAGCTAGGAACGAACTTGTCGTTCAGTTCATCTTATCATCCTCAGACGGATGGACAGATAGAAGTTGTGAACAGAAGTTTGGGAGACTTGCTGAGGAGCTTGGTGACAGAACACCACAGTCAGTGGGACAAAATTATACCACAGGCGGAATTTTCATATAACGACTCAATAAACAGAAGCACATGGCAGAGTCCATTCCAAATTGTTTATGGGACATAGCCAAGAGGAATATATGAACTGATGGATTCAGAATGGGATGAGATAAGAAGTGCTAGTGCAGAAGATTTTGCCGAAGCAATGAAGGAACTTCATAGCCAGGTGAAGGAGCGATTGCAGAACTCGAGCCAAGAGTATAAACGCAGAGCAGATCAACATAGGAGACAACGTCAATTTGAGGTTGGTGATTTGATTCTGGCACATCTAAGAAAGGAAAGATTCCCGAAGGGGACATATAACAAAATGAAGATGAAGAATATCGGACCATGTAAGGTCTTGAAGAAATTTGGGGCAAATGCTTATGAGATTGAATTACCCAATGGGATTGGAATTTCTCCGATATTCAACATCTCAGATTTGTACCCATACAAAGCTAGAGTAGACAGTGAAAAACCAGAGGTTCAGTGGACAAAACAGATGCCAGTTGCAGAAAATCCACAGATGGAAATCATACTGGACAAAAGAGTTAGTAAGAGGACCAGGAGAAAAGAATATTTTAAATACTTGGTCAAATGGAAGGGACATCCAATTGAAGATGCTAGCTAGGAAAATGAAGCCGAAATCTAGAAACATGGACAGACCGTGCGAAAGCTCATGGACCGGAGCCCATGAAGATTTTCAAGCGAGGGAGTATGATGCAGGAGCATTGCGGGTAGCAAGCATGTACGGAGGCAGAAGACAGCTGGGACAAGCGCCAACACATTTCAACACGTTGCAAAAGTGTTTTGAAATGTTTTGAAGTAAATGTGTGGATATTAAATGTAATAATTAAGTGAAGGGGCACTTAGATATCGTAAACAGATCATGAGCGATTTGCTCTCGTCTGAAGGATTAAGAGGCATTTATGCTAGTAAATGTAAGTAGGTAGCTTTAAATTCTTAGATTAGACAATTTTAGGAGCCAGAGGGAAAACGGATATAGAAACCCTCACTTGTATCATTGTAACATTATCATGATCAATAGAGCATAGAGAAGAAGAAGAAGAAAACTGTGTAGAAGAACCCATGTACAGAAGTTCTGAGATTAATATATGAAGCTTTGATTCAGACTCATGGTGTTCAAATACTTTCTGTGTATGCATGATTGAATGTCATGCTCATGATGGTTTTACTCTTTCTGGTATACATTTTCTTTTATGCCATGTATGTATGATTTCGTGTTAAGCATTCGAAGTCTGAGAGAGTAAAGAATGAGTTTCAATTGTTTCTCTGTCTGAGAAAGAGTTTTCCTGCAAGGAGTGCAGTGAAATTGTCCACAAGGTGTGCGTTGACAGAAGTCAGAGTTTGTCTCTGCAAGCTCGAGAGGGATAACATTATTCTCATTCTCGCAGAAGTGCAAGTTAAGCACAGGAGCCGTGCAAGGAGTGTGCAGGCCAAGTGAAGTCTCAGAGTTACAACCTGAGTGAAATTGTTGAAGGACTGTTGTCGCAGGGAGTGCACAGAGTTGAAGAGGTTCAAATACTTGGAAGTATTTGAAGAATTGCTGCAACGAGTGCGTGCAGGAGTCTTTTTGAAGACTCGAGTTGTGGAGAAAGCTCAGGAGGGATAGAGTCTTCGAAGTTGTCGAAGAGAAGCTCAAGAGGGCTAGTGCCTTGAAGTGTTGTAAGAAGGCGTAGCGACATTGTTTTGCAAGTGGATAAGTTTCGTGAAAGAACACTTTGTTCATTTCGCAGGAATCGTCAAGGAGGAATTGGACGGTCGGAATTCTCCGTGGAGAATTCGCAAAGTCCCGAGAACCGTTAGATCTTGCAAAAGAGAAAGGAGAGTTACGACGAGTGTTTTTCTAAGTGCAAGCTCAGGAGAAATCAGGCCATAGGATCTGAGCCAACAAGGGCCATTGGATTCACTCGCATAATCTCATTTCATGGATTCGCGAGTTGAAAGTTTAAAACCTTTGCGTCAAGATTCGCGAGCGACGAAGTCGCGAGAGAATCGCAGCCATCCATCGGAGGAGGACAGGTGGCAGAGATCAAGGGATCTCGCGAACTCGGAGGTTCGCAAGGTGAGAGCCCAAGGATTGGGTGCTCCAAGTCGCGAGTGGTGAGTAGCAAGAGCAGCTAGGGTTAATCTTAGCCGGTGGTCACGTGTGGAGGGAACTGACAGAGAGGAGCTATACCCTTATCGTGGATTCGGGTATCGCAGGATTGGAGAAGGAAGAGTTGGAGTTTCGAATCACGAACTCGCGAGTTGCGAGTTGCGACAAGTGCCTTTGGAATTGGGCGTTGGTCATAGATTTGTGGTCGCAAGGAGAAGTGGAGCTTGCGCCTAAGTGTTGTTCGCACAGGGAAGCTACCAAAAAGGACCTTTGTATCGATAATTTGTGATTTCAGCAGGGAATCTAAATAACCGATTTGGCTCGAGGGAGATAAAGAACGATCCTGTGAGCGGACTTCGGCCCGAGGGTCAGGGAGGTCTGGGTCAAACAACATGGTATTTTGGCATGAGACTCTTCTTCATATCATCATTCAAGGAAGAATCATTAATCACCTTTGCAAAAGGAACCATTGGCATTGGAAAATATAAAATCAAATAGAGACATCATGATTTGTAATGACAAAAGTAACACTACCATCATCATGGATACAAAAAGTTACCAGAAAAAGATGATCGAACACTTGTTGATAAGTTACAACAGTTACAAAAAAAACTTGATGGGGATACCAACAATAAAATTGTTAATCTCTTCCAGCACCACACCGAGCTTGCACCGGGAAACTCCAAGACATGAAAACCCTCATTTGGAACGGCTTGTTGCACCATGACCATATTTATACCCTCAAATTCTCTAGCAAATGACTCTCCTTCCTTGTCTTCGCTCAACGACATGCTCTCCCATGGCTTTGCCTCATCCTTTCCAATCTTCTCCCATCGTCGATCGATCAAAACCCTACACTTCTACTCCAAGTATAATTTCCATCTGATGTCGATGACGCTCAAGTTGTAATTGAGTTTGACTAGAGGGCATTCCCAAGTTTTTAGATAACAAGACAAGCAATATACAACCTAATGCGCAACATTAAATCTTGTGACAAATAGTATATACACCGTCAAATATATCCGCGAAGGGTTTTTCTTGGATTTTTATGGTGGTCCCTCTTCCTCTTTATTTTGTTGTTCCAAAATCTCAAAGCAGTGTTCCATCAATATAGGGCCCTTTATCTAATTTAGTTGTTGTGGGTATTTCCTTCATTTTTCATTATTCATTGCTTACATGGTTTGCCTCTTTTCCTACTGAGTTGGTAGTGGTGATTTGCGCTTTTTGCAATCTTTAGCAAATGACCATATTCATGGCATCTCTAACATTTAAATAGAAGATGCTATCATTTTAGCACCTAAATATGAAACGACCAATATTTCCTTAGGTAGGGTTTTCTTGAGATCGCCTTCTATGCATATTTGTGCATGTGCATACTAGGTTTCCTTTGGTGCCATTGAGTCTACAATTTTTTCTGTGTTATTTTCAATCATTTGAAAAGTTAAGTCATCCTATAATGTTAGCAACAAGTGTGGGACGAGAACCTAGACTAAAATCGCTTTAGTAACTCCCTCTTCAAGATTGAAGTCTATTGTTTGGTGTCATTGAGTCTACAATTTTTTCTGTGTTATTTCCAACCATTTGAAAAGTTAAATAATCTTATAATATTAGCAACAAGTGTGTGACGTGAACCTAGACTGAAATTGCTTTAGAAACTCCCTCTTCAAGATTAAAGTCTATTGTTCAACGATTCAAAAATAACCTTTGAGGGACAAGACCATAAAATAAAACCCACTTTTCAAACCTAGATTGCAATCTTCCTTAAATGGAAATCAAAAAATAATATAGAAAAAAATTAAAAAACTTCTTACATAGTTTATATCTGAAAACCTTAAGCAACAATATAGAAAAAGTTTCAATGCTCCTTACATTTAAGGAACCCAACATTCTTTTAACCAAAATTCAATTTAACATTATTGTTTTGTCATTGACTTATAAATTTTTCAACCAATATCTTTTTTATTTTTATAAGTAAATTTGTAATTTTAACCTATAAAACCCTTATTAACATCCTTAAAAAAATTATGCTCATTATCTAATATAATCAAATTCTTTACCCTACTTGAAAGTCAACATCTAGGATTTGGAATTTCACAAGATGTTTGCACAAAATGATCCACCACAACTAAGGTAAAAACCCTCGTGGCGGGCTCTTGCGTCCACTAAGCTCATATTCTCATGTATTTTACAAATGTCAAGAGGAATACACATGAGATAAATACTAATCGAATGAAATATGTTATTAATACGAAAATTGTGTATTTCATTCTTCTTGTCTTTCTAGGTGGAGGATATTGGGGGAGGATATTCAAGATGATATCATAGTTGATGTTTTTCATCACAAATATTCTATAACTTTGGTTGAATTAGTAAAAAAACACTTTCTTTATACCATGTTTGAAGGCTGATATTAATAATTCAAAATTTTATGTTTAAGAATGATTTAAATAAATATTTAAAATGTATGTGTAGTTTTTACTTCCTTTTGTTTTAATATTTTTTTTTTCATTATTGTAATTTCTAATCATTTTAGAAAGTGTAAAGACAAGTTGATAAAAGAGTTATTATGTAAAAAATCACTTTAAAAAATGAGGTTTAATATTTATTCAATTTTTACTTTCACTTATTGTTAAAAGCAACCTTATGACTTTCAAGGCAAAAAATGATTGAGAAAATATGTAAATCAACTTTTTTGTAACACAATAATTTTATCATGACAAGATGGTCTTACTAAATCAATAACAATTGAAAATATTAATGAGTCGCATATACAAAACACACAACTACAACTTATTTAATCTACCCATCACTCACCAACTTGAAAATGATGTATAATACCAACTATAAGACCATAGTTCAATATGAAGATCATAATGACAAAAAAATGTGCAAATGCACTTCATGTTGTGCAACAATCCATTGAGCTATAAAAAATTTAGGCTAAGGGTTTATTGGACAAAGATAAAATATGATCACCTTTCCACACCTTATCATTAACTTTCAAAATGATTATGTATCCACTTGTATTTGGACTGGAATGTGGAAAGATTTCAAGATATTGACTTGTTTGTAGAAGAATAGGAAGGGGTCCTATTTTTTTGTTGGAATGGATGATATGGTGGAAGCTCGGTGGTGGTATGAGCTCACTAATAATTTCAAATTGCAATCTCTCTATTGAAGTGGCAAAATTTGTCTAATGTGTTGTGATCACTCAATGTGTTCAATCAACCGGTGAGAAGATCAATAAAATGTGTTCTTGCTATTCAATCCTCGATTATCATATTAGAGAAGTACTTTTTTTGTTGTTCATTATCATGGACCACTACCTCAAACTGGTGCTAGAATCAATCATCACTCCTCCATTTCAATCAACCCAACTCTCTTCTACATATTTGAGTCATATTTGTCTAGAATAAACTAGCCCCATTTGTCTCATGGACTAGATGAACAAATAAGAGAACTTGAATAATTTGTTCTTATGACAGAATTTGAACAACTTCGATTGGATGGAGAGAGAAGAGAATTTAGAGATGGATTATATAAGAGAGAGCCCCAACTGTCAAATACTTATAGGAAGGCTTTGTGGAGCCATTGTTTGTGCCTCACATAAGCATTTTAGGTGAGCATATCAGTGATATAAATAGTATCACTTCATCCTGCCCATATTGTCATGTGAAATTTGAATTGGGAGAGGAGGCATGCCAACTATATTGTGGCCACAAATATCATCATAGTTGTATTGCCTCATGGTTGAGATATAGAAATAAATGTCCCTTTTGTCGAGTAGACTGCCAAACATATCAATAAATAAATACATACAATAAATTATTGTTCTTTCTATAACAACTTTGTTGATTGACATTCAAACTGCAATCCTGCATTTGCATGCAAATATTTCAATATTGAAAAGTGACTCCTTTTTCAAATAAAATTGTTGCACATCATATATATAAAAAGGGGTAGAAGTGATCAATTTGAATTTAACATGGAGTATACAAATTTTACATAATTTATGCCAATGTTGAATCAGTTTCATTATGCCAATGTCATTGTTTGGTAATTTTTATATACATATGAAGTTTATATGAATACATTTATATAAATATATATCAAATAGTTTAAGGAAATAGTTTTATTAGTTATTGTTAAATTATTTTTGTTTGAATCTATATAATACTTTACCTTAACATATTTACAAAACATGTCATTCACAAAATATTTATTAAAAATGTAATTCACAAAAACATCTTTGAATTTGAATTTCTCAAAATTGGAAAGTTACTTTTTAGGTTTGATGAGTTCATGTTGTTAATAATTGAGGTCTCTATTGTTGTTAACAATTCAGGTCTTTATAATCTTCTATTTACATATGAATTTTAATTATTCTATCTCTACGATGCATATCCATTATGTTGGAAACTTGGTTGTCATTGATGTCAACCCTAGAAGAATCCTCGAAGCAGGTCCAGAAGCCCCTAGAAGTGATGGGTTTATTTGAAGGCGTCTCCAAATTGGTCCCCTTATGGTGTAACTCTAAGCATGGCCCTCACGGAAAGACGCTTTGAAGAAGCCTACGAGAAGCCCCAGTTGTTAAGAAAATAAGTTACAATGTATGATCAAAGAAGCCCTGAAGATATGGTCAAGAAGCCCCAGAGGTGTGGTCATGAAACCCAGATTTTATTGAAGAAAAAGAGTATGAAGGAAATTGAAAATGCATGCAAAACCTCTATGGATTGATATTCATCATAACTTTGTTTCAAACGATAAGTGGAATGCCACGTGGTTCCTCATGGTTGAGGAGATATGACCTCTTAAATATGAGAAAAATGGTTGCAACAAGAAGTTATAAGTTGGCCCTAAAATCAAGTAAAAGAGAAAAACTGTTGCAACAAGAAGTTATAGGTCATCCATAAAGACAAGTAAAGGAGGTACTTGGAAGAATATAAATACATATCAAGATCCTCCTATTTTATAATTAAGAAAGTGTGTGATATGTTAGCGCAAGTGAATTAGCATAATCGTGCAAAAGATGGAGTTCTCAGAGTTGCAGATGTGAGAAGGGTTTTCGGGAAAACCTATCTGAGGTAACCCCAGTGGGTCAAGCATATATTTTCCCATGAGTCCCTCGCTTTTTGTTTTGTACTCATCACACGGGGCACCTATCGTTTCCCAGTCCAGTCCCACAAGGCCGAGGAAAGGTTATGAAGAAGAAGATCTCTTGTTGATGTTGAAGCCGAGGAAGGTTTGATGATATGAGATCTGATGCACCATGGTTTTACAGAATGAAAGATATGTTTTATATATGTCTTGTGGCTTGTATCTTGGATATTTTGGTATATGATTGAGGCATATATTGGATGTTTTTGGCACATGCTTGAAGACATATCTTGGAGGTTTTGGCACATGCTTGAGGCATGTCTTGGAGGTTTTGGCACATGGTTTGATGTATATCTTGGTGATTTTGGGTATATGATTTGGGGGATATTCTTGTAGACCTTGGAATAAGATTTATGTAGTTACTTGGTTGAACTAGCTTTGATTATGATGATGTATTAGTATCAATGACAATAACAGTGACAGATTGATTCTCTCATTTATATTTCCAAGAGGAAGGAAGGGGCAAGGAAATGGGGTTGGAGCCTCCTTCCAGTTGGAGATGAAGAATCTAGGGAGTTGGAGCTTCCTTCAGGTTGGAGCCTGTAAACTAGGGAGTTAGAGCCTCCTTCCAGTTTGGAGTTGGATAATTTAGAGAGTTGTAGATTCCTTCAGGTTGGAGCCTGTAAATAGGGGGTTGGTGCCTCCTTCCAATTGGTGCTGGAGAATCTTGGAAGTTGGTACTTCTTGTGGATGTAATATTCAAGATATCTATTAAAAAGCATTATGTGGTTTTCTCCCATTTGAGTTTCCACGTAAAATTCTTATGTACTATGTATATATGGTTATATGTTTATGATATCTTGAAAGCAATAATAAGTGATAAATTGTCGATAACTTAATTTTACATATTGTGGTTAAAATGGTAAAAAGTGCTCAATATTGATTCACCCCCCCTCAATATTGGTGAATACTACAACAATTGGTATCAAAACAGGTTACTTCAGTAACAATCTAACCACTATAAGGTAGATCATAGATTTCACTAAAAATGGAACACCATTGTTTGACGGTCAGAACTATGCTTTCTGGAGCACAAGGATGAGAGTATTTTTCCAAGAACATGGGTTTGAAATTTGGAACTCAATTGTTTCAGGATACACCACTCCAAAGAAACCTATGAAGACTACAACCAAGAAGGAATTAAAAAGGAACCACAAAATAGCAATGGATTTCATCCTGGATGGATTATCTCATTCGGTAAAATTCATAGTGGGACAATGCACATCAACCAAAGATATTTGGGATAAATACATAATCTCTACTATAAGGAATCTATTCATTTATTCACAAAGCAAGAGCATGTCGATCAAGATAAAGAATATGTTGATATAGAACAAGAAGAAAGAATCTCATCGGTTCAAACAGATCTAGAAGAAGAAATTGGTTATGGTATGGTATATCATAAAGAAGAATTCTTGTGTTCCCTAGAAATACAGAAAGGAACCCTTGAAAATGATGAAGAATATTATGAAGCAGGCGAAGTGGATATTGAGGTATAACTAATCATTTATTTAAGTGATCTAAAAAGGGAAAGGAATAAAAACAAGTCCCTTAAGGAAGAATTGATCAAGCTTAAGGAGGGTTCTCAAAACCCTAACAAAAATTATGAAGAATTCTAGCAGATTATCATAAATATAAAGGTTCAGCTGGAAGAAGCTAGAGTGATTGAAGAAACACTCAAAAATCAATTGGAAGAAAGGAAGAAAATAAATGTGTTTGGAAGTTGAAATAGTATTACAAAGAAAAGAACTTGAAAAGGCATAAGAAGAAGTTGCTCGCTTAAAAATCAAGGTAAAGGAAGCATATAAGAGAGAAGTGATTTTGATAAGTCATCTTCAAGAAATATCTGAGGACTTAAAAAAGCTTGAAGCAAAATTTAGTCAACAAGAAAGAATATTTGAAGAATAAATCATCTTCTTGAAAACCCAACTTGAAGAAGCAAAGAGAATGGAAGAAGTAATGAATATCTAGATGATGAAGAAAGAAGAAGATAGTGAGAATCTTGAAGAAGAAGTCGTCTCATTGAGGGTTGAAGTTGACAAGCTCAAAAAGAGCATGAAGAGCTCTCAAGTACTAGAAGACATTCTCAACTGTCATAGGTCACCATTCGATAAAGCAGGTTTTGGATACATCAGTGAGGCCTCATGAAAAGAAGATGCAAATGCCAATCCCAACAAGAACATTGAAGAGAGAGGATTCTCCACAATGTCAATAAAGAAAGTTGAAGAGAAGTGTTCCAAGTCGCCGAAAAGGAATAATTAAGAGAAGGATAAGAATTATGCAGACATTCTCAAAGGAAGGGATCGTGATCAACAAGAGTCAAATAAGAATGAATGCAGAAGAGGTGTATCTCCAAGAAGACTTTCTACCTCTAGGAATCAAAGAAGATTCAATCATTGTGAAGGAAACAACAAAAGAGAAGATTGTGATTAGATAAGTCATGAATTCAAAAGTATTGTTGATGTTTGGACAACATCAGGAAGACATTTTCTTAGATTAATAATTAATAATATAATTATTGATTATTAAATACTATATATAATAAGTAAATGATAATAATAAACAGTTATTGATTATCCAAGGGAAAAATCCTTTCATGGATGGTCACCATATGTTCCCTATATATGTAACACTCATCATTGTAATAATATATTGAGAATATCTCATATGAATAAAAAACAACATGGTATCAGAGCGGGATTGGGCTTGTCTCCTTCACAGGAGGGCCCAAGAAAATGAGATTAGAGTAAAATGTTGGGAGTGCTAAATTTATGGGGTTGTTACAATATCTATGTACAACATATTTACTTTTTACTCCTACCTAAATTATAGAAATAATTCCATAATTTATGGTGGGAAGTAATTTCTAGTAAAAATATCTAATTACCTAAATATGAGGAATGTACTGCATATTTACTTCTACCTATATTTATGCAAAGAATAGCATGAATTATGAAGGAACAATTTAACAAAGTCAAATACTATGTGGATGGATTATAACCAAATTAATCTTTGGTTAGTTACGAGAGGTATTCTCCAACTATTTATAAGAAAGAAAATTTAATTTAATTTTCAAAGAGACATGTCTTTTTTTTTATCAATCTAATATTACTATAAAAAGATACTTGAAAGACACACATATTTCTTCTCTCTCGCACATGGGATAAGTGATCTAAGGAAGACACTAAGAAGTTGAAATTTTATGAGTTACTTAGTGATGTTCTAGTGTTTAATAAAGTAATATCGTATATCATTGGAAGTAATTACCACTTGCGGAAAATTGTGCTTGTTTAATTTAACACTAGAAAATCAACATGGTTAGTCATATGACATCAAGTATATGATGGATGTGTGTTGGTAGCCATATGACAACAAGTATATGTTGGATGTGTGTTGGTAGTCGTATGAAATCAAGTATATGATGGATGTGTGTTGGTAGTTGTATGACATCGAGTATATGATGGATGTGTGTTGGTCATAGTAGAAGACATATTATTTGGAGGGTCATTGTATATAGTTGTGCACAAGATAAATTGATCTCCTCTAGGAGATGATTTTTGTTGTTTTTGTTTCTTGTTCTGAGAAGGTCACAGGTAATAGCTCCGAGAAGGATCCATAATGACAGTCGCAGGAGGCATACATGGAGGGAAATACCTTCCAACATGATATCAAGGAGAGACATTGCCAGACATTATGCTTAGAGACAGGAAGTCTCTAGAAGCAATGTACCTCCCACGATGGGACCATGCCAGATAACAGAGACAGTTCCAATGAGCATGGATACAACGATTCAAGACCGATTGTAGCACAACTATGGTAGATCTAGTAGAGTAGGAAAACACATTATGAGACTCAGAGGGAGTAGGTGTAGGAGTCCCAGTACATGAGTCGAGCCATGATATGTTGAGGAAGCACACATGGAAGCAGTTCCACTGTATGTAGAGTCACTCCCAGAGAGGGAGGTGGTACTACATCTAGAGGGAGTAGATATTGAGTTACCTCCATAGAAGGAAGAAGAGCTACCTTCAATTTCATAGGGAGAAGATAAAGACGAGGAGTCACCTCCATCTCCAGAGGGAGTGTTGATTTTTTTCATCTTCCTGAGACATTGGTTTCATGAGGGAGCCTCGATATATCAAGTATGGTCCAATATGACTTAGCATGATCAACATTTACCTATGTTTCTATGGGAAAATGTATCCATCACTACAGTGTATGTTCATAACAAAAGTCCTCATAAGACTTTGAGGAACATGACATCCAAGGAGGCCTTCACAGGAGTGAAGCTCGAGGTTGGAAACTTCAGGATATTTGGGTGTCTAGTATACATTCATGTACCCAAGGAGAAAAGGATCAAGCTAGACCCTTTAGGAAGAAAAGGTACAATTGTGGGGTACAATGAGTCTTCCAATGCATATCGAATCTACATCCCTGGTCAGAGACAGATTGAGGTGAGAAGAGATGTTACCTTTGAGGAGGAGGTATCCTTTAATATATCCAGAGGATCTCACATGGATATTGGTCCAATTGATCACGTTGGTCCTGTAGCTTCAATTGATGTTCTGAGAGATATTGCAGTTGGTCGGAAGAGACCTACATGGGCTCGTCAGACTCTCCAGGAGGCAGAAGGATATGTATCTCCTCATGGTACCTTTTGAGTGAGCAAGATACCTTGGATATATTCATGCTATGACCCAACTATGAGACAGATCTTTCATTTTGATCCTTCATGTTATGAGGAGGCAACTAGTCATCTAGTATGGAGAGATGTCATGGTGGAGGAGTATCAATCCATCATAAAGAATGATGTGTGGGATATTGTTTTGATACCTGAGGGGAATTCTGTAGTGACTTCCAAGTGGATCTACAAGAACAAACACACAGTTGAAAAGAGCATCAAGAGGCCCAAAATGAGATTTGTTTCTAGAGGATTCTCTCAGGTGGAGGGAATAGATTATGAGGAGGCATTTTCTCCTGTTGCTTGATACACTTCTATCTGGATGATTATTTCCCCTGCAACATCCATGGGTTGGAGAGTACATCAGATGGATGTAAAGAAAACCTTTCTTAATGGAGAGAGTGAGGAAGAAGTATACATTGAGCAGCCAGATGGTTTCGTGATACATGAGAAGGAGTCTCATGTGTGTAGGTTGAATAAGGCCTTGTATGGACTCAAGTAGCCACCTAGATTTTGGTATGCAAGGATTGATGGACACCTGATGATTTTAGGCTTCAAAAAACGTTTTGTCAATCCCATCATGTACTACAAGACTGTTAATGGTGAGTCCCTGATTTTGGTCCTCTATGTTGATGATTTATTCCTCATCAGTACAGAGAGCCTTAATGCAAGTATGCATTGGCCTCTAAGTTTGAGATGGAGGACCTTGGTATGATGAACTACTTCTTAGTACTAGAGGTGTGGCAGAGAACTGATGAGATCTTCTTGAGTCAGGGGAAGTACATATTTGAGATATTGAATAAGTTTGGGATGTTGAACTTGAATCCCATGGCTACACCAATGGTGATGAATCTGAAGAAACTAGGTGTGCCTTCTTTTGATTCTGACAAAATTGATCCAACTCTATACAGACAGCTGATTGGATCATTGATGTATTTGGTTATCACCATGATAGATATTTGTTATGCAGTGAGTACACTTAAGCATTTTATGAGTCAGCGGAGACAGACACACTAGATTGTTGCGAAGCATGTGTTGAGATACCTGCGAGGCACATTTGGACATGGTCTGAGACATACTTCCAGTAATTACATGAGATTGCAGGGATATACTGACTCTGATTGGGCAGGGAGCGCAATGGATAGGAAGAGCACCTATGGGTGTTGCTTCACTTTGGGATCTGCCATGGTTTCCTAGTGTAGAAGTAAACAAACTTATGTGGCCTTGAGCAACGTAGAATTAGAGTACATTGCATTGAGTGTGGTAGTCTGCGAAGCAGTGTGGCTTCTCAAGCTCCTTGTAGATTTATTTGGACATGTGTTGGATTCCATTGTTATTCTGAGACATGGTGCAGAGGAAGGAAGTATTGATGCAGTACCTTCCTACCAAACTAGGATGAAGTTTTTGATGTTCTTACCAAACTAGGATGAAGTTCGAGTACTTCTGTGATAGACTTCACGTGGAAAAGAATGCCTCCCTCGCTGAGAGGGAGTGTTGATGTTTGTAGATTCTTGAGACATTCTCCAAATCGTACTCCTTTGTGACTAAGTTGAGTTGATATGTGAGGACATTTATCTAAGAAGGGATAAGTGGGACACTTATCCAAGAAGGGATAAGTGGGTTTGGGATTATCCAAGAAGGGATAAGTGTATTGATCAGTGAGGACACTTATCCAAGAAGGGATAGCCCAATGTCCCTTGTGGAGAGAACATGAGGACACATCCCATGTGAAGATCACATGAGGACATGTCAAGGGAGTTGACCTTGATGTCACACACTATGGAGAGTTTACCCTAGTGTTTCTAAAGCGATTAGCCTCTAGAAGTCCACATGGGAGTGCCATGTGTGACATACATTCTCCATATTGTACTCCTTTGTGAACTAAGTTGAGTTGATATTTGAATACACTTATTTGAGAAGGGATAAGTGGGTTTGGGCTCATGTCCCAATGTCCCTTGTGGAGAGCATATGAGGACATGTCAAATGAGTTTACCTTGATGTCACACACTATGGGGAGTTGACCCTAGTGTTTCTATAGGGAGTAGCCTCTAGAATTCCACATGGGAGTGCCATGTGTGATAGACCTTTTACTACTACAATGGTTGTGTACCAATGATAGTGATTGTGTGTCACTAGATAGTAGTTTTGTGCTACTAGCAGTGTTTTTCCACCACTGGATAGTAGTTGTGTACTACTATGGAAACATACCTCCATAGCTAAGAGGGAGTGTTGATGTTTCAACATCGGGCAGACCTTCTCCTAGATTGGGCTATAGACCAAGGGAGATAAGACACATTTGTCATAAAGGTGCACTTGTGGTAAATGGGCCCAGGCATAGTCCTTCCTTGATCATGACAAGGAATAATATGGAGTTGAGGTTCTTGAAGTGATTTCCACGTGTCAGTTAGCATCAGGCTGACAGTCACTCACAGGTGTGTACCTTTGGTAAAATATCCTTGTGTGGTCTTTTTCCTAGTCATGGTGATTTGACAAGGAATGATAAAGATTGAATATTCTATATTCTATTACATGTGGACCCAAAGTGAGCCTGATCTCAGAGAGGGTCAATTGGCTCAAAAAGGACAGTCGAAGTAGGAGTTTCTCCTCAGTTCAGGTGGGAGAGAGACGTCTCCCAAGACTGACAAACAAGTGTCATGAGTCTAGGGTGAAGTTTGTATACTTCAGAGACAAGCTTGGCATGATGCAGAATGTCTCCCTCGTTGAGAGGGAGTGTTGATGTTTAGACAACATCGGGAAGACATTCTCTTAGATTAATAATTAATAATATAATCATTTATTATTAAATACTATATATAATAAGTAAATGATAATAATAAATAGTTATTGATTATCCAAGGGACACATCCTTTCATGGATGGTCACCATAYTTTCCTTATATATGGAACACTCATAATTGTAATAATATATCGATCATATCTCATATGAAGAAAAAACAACAAGTACTGCATCACAAAGAGGATCACTTGCTTTCAGGTAATTTTCTTTCTTGGTTATTGTTTTACTTGTAATAAATCTGGACATAAAGTTGTAGATTTCATAGAGTATGGAAGAAATGTTCAAGCTAGACATGTTTATGTCCCCCCCTACAATATTGAATGTTACAAATGCCACAATTGAGGAAATATAGCTCATAATTGTAGAAGCACAATGGAGTCTTCCCTGAAATAAAACATTGATATCAGATACAAGAAGGTTTGGATAAGAAAACAAAAACAAGAAGAAAAGGTGAATGAAGAACTCCCAGAGAGAACTCGCATGATTTATAGATGTGTGAGATCATGATGAATCTACATGTAAAGAGGAAGATGTCAAGATTCAAAAATATGATCCTACAATAGATAAACCTTATATATTTTTCTAATCAATATGGCTTGGAGACTCCCATTAATGTGAATATTGAAGAGGGAGAGTCTAAGAAGAAATTATTACAGATTGGACAACTATCTTTCAGGAAGTCTGAAGTGTTTGCAAATTTTGGGAAGGAATATTTTGAATGGTCTGATGGTAGAGGTTCATAATATCTCATGACACATTGGTTGACTTAAGAGCAGTTTTTGAAACAAAACCCCATGCAGGTATGAAGAGTTCAACTGGAAGTTATGAGGAACATCATTGGCACACTTTTGAGGAAAAGATTCATGATTGTATAAAGGATTCCAAGCATGTATTCAAGAAGGGATATATTCATCACATATTTTATAATGTTTAGTTGTTGCAAACTTGCAAAGGTTGATTTGAAGATAGAGAATACTAGTGGATATATTTCATTAAGATTGAGAAGCGGGAACATGTTGTGATCAGTCGCAACAGACTTGGAGAAGTCTTCAAAATAGAAAAGTGTCAGATGGGTTAGAATTGTGTGCAGTTGAGTAGCAGAGTCATGGATAGTTTTGAGAAATATGGACAGTGATATTTGGCATGTCTAGAAGATAATACTTGACATGAACCAGAGAAGATAAATGACGGTGGATGAAAGCATGAACTCAAGAGGAATTGCAAAAATATTTTTTTCTATTATCATCAAGAGGAATGTTCAGTAAATCATATGACTCAGAAAAGAGGCACATTGACAGGTGGAACCAGCTAGTCACATGAAGGAAAGTCATGAGAAGCACAAAAAGACAAGGGGAGAGAAACTGCTAGGAGAAGTTATAATATCAAGGGGATATTGTTGAATGATTATGTCATTGATGTTGTCTCAGTGAAGACATGAAAATCCATGAAGACTTATGAAGGAACCTTTACATTAATGATTTTAATATACGCTAGTGGATTACAATAACAGGAAGTACCAATGGAAAAGAATCCCCAGAAGAGAGGAAAGGAAGCATATACAAGAAGCCTCAAAAAAGAGGAAAGGAAGCATAAACAAGAAGCCCCATATTGATATACACAACATCTTGCAAAGAAGATAGAGGGATAGAAATCATTAGGGGGAGTTACCCTTTTCCATTGATGTCAAATGGGGATAGAAATATCAACAGAGAAAGATCAAAATCATGAAGAGAGGGGGAACAATGGTCATAGGGGGAGTATGAGTGTTTCCATCAATGCAAAAGGGGGAGATTGTTGTAAACTTGGTTTTCATTTATGTCACCCCTAGAAGAATCCCCAAAGTAGGTCTAGAATCCCCTAGAAGTATGGGTTTATTTGAAGGAGTCTCTAAAGTGGTCCCCTTATGGCGTAGCTCTAAGCATGGCCCTCACAGGAAGATGCTTTGAAGAATCCTACAAGAAGCCCAAATTGTTAAGAAAATAAGTTACAATGTATGGTCAAAGAAGCCCTGAACATATGGTCAAGAAGCCCTAGAGTTGTGGTCATGAATCCCAGAGTTTATTGAAGAAAACGAGTATGGAGGAAATTGCAAATGCATGCAAAACCTCTATGGATTGATAGTCCTCATCAATTCGTTTAAAAAAATAGGTGGCACGCCATGGGTTTCTCACGGTTGAGGAGATATTCCCTCTTAAAGATGATAAAAATGGTAGCAACAAGAAGTTATAAGTCGGCCCTAAAATCAAGTAAAAGAGAAAAATGGTTGCAACAAGAAATTGTAGGTCAACCCTAAAGAAAGGTAAAGGAGGTACTTGGAAGGATATAAATACACATCAATATCCTCTCATTTGATAATTAAGCAAGTGTGTGATATCTTAGTGCAAGTGAATTAGCAGAATCGTGTGAAGAATGGAGTTCTTAGAGTTGCAGATGTGAGAAGGGTTTTTGGGAAACCCTATCTAAAAACCTCCACAAGTCAAGCATAGGGTGTCCCACGAGGCCCCCATTGGTTGTTTTGTACTCATCATGCGAGGCACCACTCGTTTCCCAGTCCAGTCTCATGAGGTTGAGGAAAGGTTATGAAGAAGAAGATCTATTTTTAATGCTAAAGTTGATGAAGGTTTGATAATCTAAGATCTGATGCACTAGGGTTTTACATAATGAAAGGTATGTTTTCTATATGTCTTGTGGCTTGTATCTTGGATATTTTGGTATATGCTTGAGGCAAATATTGGAGGTTTTTGACATATGCTTGGAAACATATCTTGGAGGTTTTCGCACATGCTTGAGGCATGTCTTGAAGGTTTTGGCACATGGTTTGATGCATATATTGGTTATTTTAGGTATATGATTTGGAGGATATTCTTGGATACCTTGGCATAAGATTTATGTGGTTATTGGTTTGAACTAGCTTTGATGATTATGATGTATTAGTATTATAGATAGTAACAGTGACATGTTGATTCTATCATTTATATTTTCGAGAGGAAGGAAGGGGCAAGGAAATGGGGTTGGAGCCTCCTTCTTGTTGGAGATGGAGAATCTAGGGAGTTGGAGCCTCATTAAGGTTGGATCCTATAAACCAAGGGGTTGGAGATGGAGAATTTAGGGATTTGTAGCATCCTTCAGGTAGGAGAATGTAAATAGCGGGTTGGTGCCTCCTTCCAATTGGTGTTGGAGAATCTTTGAAGTTGGTGCTTCCTATGGATGTAATATTCAAGATATATATTAAAAAAAAATTGTGGTTTTTGTTGGATTACTGAGAGGGGGAGTGAATCAGTAATAGAGAAATATAATCCTTTTTAACCATATAATCCAAGTGTTATATAAATGTAGCATTATCATCCAATAACTATAGAGTAAATAAGCAATGAACAAATGAACAATCATACCCATACACAGTACACCAGTGTTTTACGTGGAAACCCAAAGCGAGAGAAAACCACAGAATGTTTTTTCTTATATGTCTTGAATAATTACATTCATTGGAAGCACCAAATTCCTTTGTTTTCGAGCTACAACTGGAAGGAGGCTCCAACCCCCTAGTTTTGCAAGCTACAACCTGAGGGAAGCTCCAACTCCCCAATTCTCTGGCTACAACCAGAAGGAGGCTAAAAGCCCCTATGTTCTCTGGCTACAACCGGAAGGTGGCTACAACAACCTGTACTTTCCCCATCCAACCACCCTGGCATATAAGTAGAATGATGGAACCACTGTCACACTATCACTGTGAGATATACTGCTGTAAACCTCTACCAATCAACCTATACCATAAACAAGTGCATCAACCATGCACCAACTTGTACAAAACATGTACCATGAAAAAGTGCATCAACCATACACCAAACCTGTACCATGAACAAGTGTATCAACCATGTGCCAAACCTGTACAAATAAATTGTCACAACAACATGTCCAAACAACCTATCACAACAATATGTCTCACCAATCTTATCAACCAAATCAGATCTACTCACCAAGATCAATCACCAATACAACTCTCAAATATGTGCATCAACCAACCATAACACAACAACTCATAATCATCACCAAGATCAATATGTGCTTCTAATAATATATCAATACAAGTATGCTACATCATCCATAAACCATGTTTCAACAATACTACTAACAAGTGCCTCCAACCATGTACCAAGTATGTACGAATCATGTATCAACCACTCATCAACTATGACTCATCAAGATGTACCAACATCATCAACTATACACCTCATGTATGTGCCTACTCATCAACTACTTGTATCAACCATGTACCCAACATGTACCTTAACCAAAATCCCTCTTCAATTTCATCATCCAAATATGATTTGTAACTATGTAATAGACCTGGTGTATATGATCACATACCTGCAAACCTTCCTTAACTTTCATAACAAGAGACTACCATTTTCATCAAACTTGTCTTTAGTCTCACATGACTAGTTTGGGATTAGTCAACAACCCTAAATTGAAATAATCATAACTACGTACCTATAATGAATAAAGATCTGAAAGTAGTACACAATGTTCTTCATTTTGTTTTATGAAATTCCTCCAGGTGTCACTACTTGGAACCTCTCAGAAAATGATTTATAGCAAAAATGGAATACCTTGTTGAATTTTGGCTTATTCTAGAGAGCGACCTTGTAGAGTGTGCCTCACACAGAATGTTTTTTGAATGGATATGAAAATGTTACACATAATACTACATACTTTAATATAACCAACACATTTGGTCTTACTGAATTTGGATCTATTATGAAGAAGTTATGACAATTTTACCTGAAACACCTATTTTAGACTAGTTTCAGGACTAGCCACAAACCATATTTTCCATGGAATTTAAATCCAAAAATACAATGAACCACAAGATGAATTTTTTACCAAATATACTTGGATATGTTTCATCAATGTCCTATCAATTGCACAGTCTGAATCATTCTAGAAAAACATTTATTGTGAAAATGGTGAGATGACCTGTAAATAACATACCTTAGAAAGCATCATCAAAAGAATTTATCCTCCCTTGAATTCCAACCTTCTTTTCTTCACCTTCCCTCTGAAATTCGGCTTAGATATCCTTTGGTTACCTTAGTCACATATAGATATTCAATATGCTCAGGTGTGATGTAAAATGAGAGAGCCTTGCCTCTTATTTATACTCTCCAAATATCTTCCTTAGAAGCATATTCTAGGTCACTTAACCCATTTCTTGGCCACTTAACCTATTTATAGGTCACTTAACCCATTTCTAGGTCACTTAACCTATTTCTAGGTCACTTAACCCATTTATAGGTCACTTAACCTATTTTCCTCATTTTCAGGGTTAACCACTTTCCATAATTAGAAAGTTCTCCATTACTTTATCATTTAAATATTCCTCCTTGAATTTGTCACCTCACTTTATCATTTAAATAATCTTCTTTGATTTTGTCACTTCACTTTATTATTTAAATAATCCTTCTTGACTTTTTTACTTTACTTTATCATTTAAATAATATTTTCTTCTTTGCAAGCTCTTTGACTTCTTTGACCTTTTGGGGCTTCAAGCCAACATATGAGGGTCCTCCAACTTCGTAAGACCATAACTCTCAAACCGTGAGGGGTTATGCGACATTACACATACCACCAAAAATGGCATGACATGTTATATCCATATAGAATAGTATTACCTGCAAATATATCAAAACTCATACCATTATCCATCAAACAAACTTGGGTCCATTACCCAAACCTGGGTTCTCCAACTTCTCATGGCTATAACTCTCTAATCATGAGGAGTTATGTGACGTTCCACACACCACCGAAAATGGAATGACATGTAATATCCATCTAGAATATTCTTACCTTCAAATGTATTAAAACTCATACCATTATACATGAAACAACCTTGGGTCCATTACCCAAACCTTTGTGCTATCGAAATTCGCTACAGGACTTTCTCCAAGGGTTGACATTAATCACTAAGGGTTGACATCAATCTACAATATCACTCTCCAATGGTTGACATAAATGACAACCAACAATCCATACCAACTATCCATCAACCTAAGCCAACTATTTGACAATTTCCCCCTTTGGCATTGATGGCAACACTTAGTCATGATAACATTCATACTTATACTCTTCATCAATGTTTCTATATCTCCCCCTTTGACATCAATGGAAAAGGGTATCTCCCTTTGGGGTTGCTCCCCCTGACTAAACTCTCCTTAGGGCTTCTCCCCCTGTCTATGTGCCTTTGATTTTTTATTTTTGTTTATAAGCCTCTGATTACTCTCTTTCCCTTCATATAAATACTATCTTCCCCTTTGAAAAAGGGTATCACTCTGAAGTCATATCGCTCATTCTTCCCTTGTGACAATCGCTCCCCTTGGAAACATGCCTCTATGCTCTCTCTCCAAGAATTTATCTTTGCATCTAATAAATCTCTCCTCCTTTGTCCTATTTATGGTGCTTCCTTGTGTACATCTAAGACATATAATATAAGCATTCAAAAACATTCATTTTGGAGTAGAAATTACTCCTAGTCTCTGGGGAAGATACTGAAGGGCTTCCCATTGAAGAGGTTTTGTAAAGATGTATTCCACTTGTTCTTTTGTTCCAACATATTCAACTCTGATGTAATTCTCTGCATCCTGTTCCCGTAGAAAGTGATACTTGATTGGAATGTGCTTCGTCTTGGAGTGCATCATCGGGTTTTTTTGAGATATTGATGGCACTTGTATGATCACAATAGATTGGAACGGGCTCATCATACTAAACCTATATATCTGTCAAAGTTTGTTTCATCCATAGAACCTGTGTACAACATGTTTTTGCTGCAATATACTCTGCCTCTGCTATAGATAAGGATATTGATGATTATTTATTTCTTAGCCAAGATACTAAACACTCACCCAAGTAGAAAGCTTCTCCACTGGTGCTTCATTGGTCATCAATGCAACCTGCCCAATATGCATCTATGTAGGAAATAAGTGATAGATCCTTTCCTTTTGGATACCATAATCCAAACTCTTATGTTCCTTTGAGATATCTGAAAATCCTCTTTACTGCTAATACATGTGATTCCTTTGGTGCTGCTTGAAATCGTGCCACCTGTCCAATTTCCTGCATTACATATGGTCTGGATGTTGTCAGATATAGTAAGCTATCAATCATTGACCTGTATTTCTTCTGGTCTGTAGACTTTGAATCATCATCTTTACTCAACTTGCAATTGGTTTGCATAGGAGTGGTAACTGGTTTTCAATATTCCATTTTGAACCTCTTTATCATTTCTCTGATATACTTAGTTTGAGAAATAAAAATTCCTTGGTTTCTTTGACATATATGGATACCCAAAAAGAAGGATAGTCCTCCAAGTAATGACATTTCAAATTCATTATGCATATCCTTTGCAAATTTCTGGCTTAACATGTCATTAGTACTTCCAAAACAATATCATCAACATAAATTTCAATTAATAAAATATTACCTTGAGTTACCTTGATGTAGAGGTTGTTGTCTGCGCTTCCTTTCCATAGTTTGTAGGGAGTTTTGTCATTGTTGTTTCTGAGCATTACTCTGTTTTGAATGTGAACTGATGTATGCATTGCATGTGTCCAAAAAAATATGTCAATTTGGAATCCATTAGCATTGTTCGAGCCATTTCCTGTGTAATTATCATCCATACGATAATGTCCCTTTGTCTCTGAACCACTCTCTAAACCAATCTATGATTCCATGCTCTGTTCCACTATCATATATCTTTTCAAACCTGCTAAGTGTTCTTACGAATCCATATTTTTCAATATTGTTCAAGACTCTACTTGCACAACTGTCCATAATGCTAACCCATTTATCACTATACTATCATGAATTTTTGATTAATCTATCAAACTGTACTTATGCTAATTGATTGCTCTGAATCTGTCTTCTCAAACTCTGCAAGTTGTTTGAAGGATGGTTCTTTGGTCTATCATAGCTATTGCATAGACTCCCCCTATCTAATATTCATATTACTTGTAAGTCTCTAAGCCAGATGGCTCAGAACAATTCCTTCTCTTATGTGTATTCATCATCATATTCATTGGTAGATTCATCATCATCTTCATTGGTAGATTCATTATCTCTCTGAGCTCTCACTTCTTTCTTTCTGTCTGTGGATTTATCTTTCACTACAATGCCTGAAAGTACAATCTCTTGAACCTGTTCCTTATTTACTTGTCCTTCCTTTCTTTCAGTTATTTTACAAACCTTTTTGTATCTGACATCTTTCTTTTTCTCTGTAGAATTTTCTTCATCTCTTTTTATTGACAATATTACGATCTCTAGTACCTGGTCTTTGTTCACCCATTCTTCCTATTTTCTTATCCATACTTTCTTATATCTGATATCAGTATTCTCTTTCATGGAATTATCGATCATGCTTTTACAATCACTAGCTATGTGTCCATAGTTATGACATTTGTAACACTCAATCTTATGTGCGACCACATAGGCACTTCTTGCTTGAACATTTATTTTATAATCCCTGCAACCTTATGTCCAAAGTTAGTACAATAAAAATAATGACCATAAAATAAATTTGCATACCTGGGAGTGAATGATCTTCTTTGTGGCGTAATCCTTCTAAATTTTTTCCTTGACTGATCATGATCATGATTGAAGCTTCTTTGTGGCTTGAACATGGATGGTCTTCTTGAAGATGTATCTTCAATAGTTTTCTTAGATTTTGATTGACTGTGATTCCTTCCTTTGAGTACTTCTGCATAACTCTTTCTATTTTCTTCATTCTTCTTTTCTAGCAACCTAGAGTGCTTCTCTTCATTCTCTATAACTGATGTGGATGTTTCTGTCTCTTCAACGTTCTTGTTGAGCTTGACAATTTTACTTCTCAATGTGAAAACTTCTTATTCAAGCTTCTCAACCTCTTCTTCTTTCTTCATTATCTGAGACTTCATGAATTCTTCTGTTATTTTCGCTTCTTCACGATGAATTTTTAATGTTATTATTTCTTCTTCAAGTCCTTTCTCTTCTTGACCATACTCTGCCTCAAGCTGGTTTAGATCGTTAGTTCTTTCCTTAAGATGATCTGTCAATATCTTCTCTCTCATTTATGCTTCTTCCTTCTGTGCTGCTATGTTGGTTTCCAAACACTTCTTTTGATATTCAAGATTTTCTTTGATCTTTTTGGCTTCTTCTAGCTGATTTCTTAAGTTCTCGATGACCTGTTGGGATTCTTCAAAAATGTGAACACTTTCCTTTTGTTTCATCAATTTTTTCTTGAGTGAATTGTTTTCTTCTCTTAGTTCATCTAAAGCACTAATCAATTCTTCTTCATAATTGTCTTCCTTTTCAATTAGTTTTTCTGTCTCATTTCCTTCATGGAATTCTATTTCAAGATGTCCACATTTTTCACAATTAACACAAAACAACATACCTCTAGTGATTATGTACTCTTCGTCTTTTGAATCTGCTT
>ML777504.1:198246-233895 GCA_009831015.1 Picea engelmannii
ATGTGCATCAACCAACCATAACACAACAACTCATAATCATCACCAAGATCAATATGTGCTTCTAATAATATACCAATACAAGTATGCTACATCATCCATAAACCATGTGTCAACAATACTACTAACAAGTGCCTCCAACCATGGACCAAGTATGTACCAATCATGTATCAACCACTCATCAACTATGACTTATCAAGATGTACCAACATCATCAACTATACACCTCATGTATGTGCCTACTCATCAACTACTTGTCTCAACCATGTACCCAACATGTACCTTAACCAAAAGCCCTCATCAATTTCATCATCCAAATATGATTTGTAACTCTATAATAGACCTGGTATATATGATCACATACCTGCAAACCTTCCTTAACTTTCACAACAAGAGACTAGCATTTTCATCAAACTTTTATTTAGTCTCACATGACTAGTTTGGGATTAGTCAACAACCCTAACTTGAAATAATCATAACTATGTACCTGTAATGAATAAAGATATGAAAATAGTACACAATTTTCTTCAGTTTGTTTTATGTAATTCCTCCTAGTGTCACTACTTGGAACCTCTCATAAAAGGAGTTATAGCAAAAATGGCATACCTTGTTGAATTCTGGCTTATCTATAGAGCATGCCCCGCACAGTCTATTTGTTGAGTAGATATGAAAATGTTACAAAGAATACTAAATAATGTACTCTAACAAAAAATATTGGTATTAATAAATTTGGATATGTTATGAAAAAGTTATGACTTTGTTACCCAAAACACCTGTTTTAGACTAGTTTCAGACTAGCCATAAACCCTATTTTCCACGGAGTGTAACTCCAAAAATACAACGAAACACAAGTTGAATTTTTTAACACAGATACTTGGATATGTTTTCTCAATGGCCTATCAATTTCACGGTCTAAATCATTATATAAAAACATTTATTGCGAAAATGGTGAGATGACCTGTAAATAACATACCTTAGAAAGCATCATCAAAAGAATTTATCCTCCCTTGAATTATGGCCTAATTTTCTTCACCTTCCCTCTACAATTCAGCTTATATATCCTTTGGTTACCTCAGTCACATATAGATATTCAATATTCTCAAGTGTGATGTAAAATGAGAGAGCCTTGCCTCTTATTTATACTCTCCAAATATCTTCCTTAGAAGCATCTTCTAGGTCACTTAACCCATTTCTAGGTCACTTCACTTTATTATTTAAATAATCCTTCTTGACTTTGTCACTTTAATTTATCATTTAAATAATAATTTATTCTTTTCAAGCTCTTTGACTTCTTTGACCTTTTGGGGCTTCAAGCCAACATATGAGGGTCCTCCAACTTCGTAAGGCCATAACTCTCAAATCGTGAGGAGTTATGTGACATTCCACATACCACCAGAAATGGAATGACGTGTAATATCCATCTATAATAGTCTTACCTACAAATATATCAAAACTCATACCATTATCCATCAAACAAACTTGGGTCCATTACCCAAACCCGGGTTCTCCAAATTCGCATGGCCATAACTCTCTAACCATGAGGAGTTATGTGACGTTCCACATACCACTGGAAATGGAATGACATGTAATATCCATATATAATATTTTTACCTTCAAATATATTAAAACTCATACCATTATACATGAAACAACCTTGGGTCCATTACCCAAACCTTTGTGCTATCAAAATTCGCTACCAAACTTTCTCCAAGGGTTGACATCAAACACTAAGGGTTGACATAAATCTACAATATCACTCTACAATGGTTGAAATCAATTAAAACCAACAATACATACCAACTATCCATCAACCTAAGCCAACTATCTAACAACTTTCTCCCATTTTGGTTTCCATGTTAAATTACTGTGTACTGTGTATCTATGGTTATATGTTTAGGATATCTTGAATGCAATCATAAGTTATAAATTGTTGATAACTTAATGTTTACACATTGTGATTAAAAATGGTAAAAATTACTCAATATTGATTCACCCCCCCCCCTACACTCTCAGTATTGGTGAATATTCCAACACATTGAATATTTAATAACGATGAAAACATATTCTACATATTGCTAATTCTTGAAGCGTTTTCAATGTGCTCAGATTTGGTGTATGCTTTATTGATGTAAGATTATCTTATACAACGTATACCCATTGATAATTCTCACATAAGGTATTTACAACTAAATATTCATTCAACTATACAATATCAAATAATCTATAAAATCCTCTAGAGTGATTGGTTTTGCAACTTTCACAAATTCTTTGATGTAGTCTTTTTCAACCCATCAATGTTGATAGCCAATGTCATATACGGTGCCAAGTTTTCCACTAACATGTTAGCTTATCTGAATTCTCTAGAATAAACTGGCCCCATTTGTCTCATAAACAAATTTGTGTGCTAAACAGAGTTGTTAACACTTCTTGCTTGCATAAGACCCAAATGCTTATCCTTTGTCATTGTAACTCTTTGAAATATTGTTGCATAAAGTGTTTCCATACGCTTTTTATGCTTATCTTCCTACAATATTTGTTGCAAGAGGGAATGTGGCATATTCTCTTGTAAATCATCCCTTTATTGTTTATCTGGCTCAAGAAGAGTCAACCTATTTATCTCTACCCATTCCACACAGATTCAACTTTTGATTCCATCACCTCACACTTTGTCTTTGAAAGGATCTCATTCCATTTTTTGAATTTGAAGGGTTTATTGGACGTTCCAGTATGACTATTCCATTTCCCTTGGGATATTTTTCATTAATCCCCACCACCCATCTCTATAGTTTCTATTTGTCCTCATGACTATAGAACATCATTTTTACTAGGCTTGACCAAGACCGGAGACGAAAAATGCTTAGCTATTGCCCAATGTTATTCACTGCATCATCTTTAATACTACTAGGTCATTTTATATAACATTGTGTTTCATAGCAAAACATTGTCATGATCTTCAACATAGCTACAAAGAACCTAGATGTTGTAATGGTTCTAGAGATAACTTAGATGTTGTTCAAATATTCAAGATGGAGCAAATGTTTTCATGGAAAAATTTTAAATAAAATAATTTAATTGTAATATTTTTATGGTTCTTATTAAGAACATTAATATGAAAATCTCTCTTGATTTACTTTGACATTCTCATTCGCCCATTAGGGAGTATTATAGTCATATTATTTGGGGAGGTTATTTGCAAATGTTTTAGAGGTTGTAATTGAAGAGATATTATTTTATTGCATGTTTGCCAAAGTGAGTTTGGAAAATATTCCCTCGTATAAAGATATTCTTATTTTTTGTATTTTTTTTTGCTTAAGATTTTGAAGAGGAAGAACTTTAAAAAATTAAAAAATATCAAAAATTTATTTGAAGGATGGACATTGGTTTAGTCCCTTAGGGATTTTTAACAAATGTTTTGCAAGGCCCCCCACACTTCTTTTGCCCCCTCCCACACTTTGTAATTTTACACACTATATTGTAAGTTTCAAAGTATTATGGATATCTCAAACAAGTATTATTGATTGAAGATGAAATATAATATTCCTTTTTCTTGGGTGGAAGAAAAGGACAAGACAATCAAAGATTGTATGACCTTAATAAGGTCCTTACAAGAAGTCGTGAATTTAAGAAGTATTGAAGGTAACTTAAAATATTGTTCCAATAAGTTAGAAGTCTTTGATTTTAAAAATTATTTTGACCTAATTGAGAGCTCAATAGTTCATATAAATGAGCTAAATGGTTTCAATGAAGAGGTTTGTCAAGATCTCATGAATGAGTATAGTAATAAGAAAGAATTACTTGATGTTTTAGAAGAAGATGTTAAAATGTCTTTCTAAACAAGACACTCGAACCCCCAGACCCCCCAGCCAAGGGGATGAGCCCCCCAGACCCCCCAGCCAAGGGGATGAGCCCCCCAGACCCGCAGGGGGGAAATGACCCCCTACAACTCCCCCACGTGGAGTGTGCACAGTATTTCGGGGTGTACAGTCTTCATGGGGTATAAACATGGATGAACACAAAGACCTCTAAATCAGGAAGATAATCATGATCCACAACTAACAATCTCCCACTTGGAGATTGATCACAATAACTTCATCGTTGTTGTAACTTTTGGACTATGATCCACCTTGGTCATGGAAAATTTATCATCTTCACCTTCATTCTTGAATACCAACTGAAACTGAGCAGGAACTCAGTTTCTCCCTAGTTACTCCCTGTGTTAACATGTCTACAGGAGTTTGGCTAGTATGTATCTTTTCCAACTTCAAATGTCCATCTTCCAAGACAGATCATATGAAGTGGTACATTAGATGTATATGCTTAGTCTTCGAATGGAAGATTGAGTTCTTTGCAAGATAAATGACACTGTCATTGTCACAGTACAACATGTTATTCTCCTTCTTCTTTCCCAATTCCTCCATAAGCCTTTGTAACCAAATCATTTATTTACTAGCCTCTGTAGCAGCAACATACTTTGATTTTGTTGTTGAAAGTGAAACAACATTTTGTAGTTTTGAAATCCAACTTAATGTTCCCCCTACAGTAAAAACATACCTTGTGGTGCTCCTCCTGCTATCTTTATCACCTGCCATATCTAAATCAACATATCCCTGTAGAACAGTGTCTGAGCCTCTAAAACATAATGCATGAGTAAAAGTACCTCTCAAATACTTGAGAATCCACTTTACTGCCTCAATGATCTATACCTAGATTGTTCATCTACCTGCTCACAACTCCCACTGCATGTGCAATATCTGGTCGTGTTCAAACCATTGCATACATCAAAATGCCAACTAATGATGAATAATGGACCTTGGACATGTATTCTATCTCCTCTTGTGTCTTGGGAGACATTTATTTGGTTAATTTGAAATGGTTGGCCAAAGGTGTACTAACTGATTTTGCATTCTACATTCTAAATATCTCCAACATCTTCTCTATGTATTCACCCTGAGACAATGTCAATCTATGTTTTTTCTTATCTCTTGTTATTCTCATACCAAGGATTTTCTTTGCAGCACCCAAATCCTTCATCAAAAATGAATTAGCTAATTTATTCTTGAGAACATTTATATCCTACATATTAGACCCTGCAACACGCATGTCATCTACATACAATAGAAACATAATATAGCTTCCATTTTCTAGGCTTTTAAAATAAACATAGTGATCAGAATGACATCTACTATAACCTTGTTCTGTCATAAACCTGTCCAACTTCAAATACTATTTCCTTGGAGCTTTCTTTAGGCCATACAATCTCTTCTTCAACTTGCGTACCAAATTTTCATGGCTTTGACCTCATACCCATGTGGTTGCTGCATATAAATCTCTTCCAAAATATCCCCATGGAGAAAACATGTTTTTACATCTAACTGTTCAAGATGAAAATATTGTACTGCCACAAGACTTAAAATAGTCCTAATTGAAGTCACTTTAAAAACATGAGAAAATATTTCATCAAAATCTATACCTTTCATTTATGCAAACCTCTTTACAACAAGTCTAGCCTTGTATCGTTTTTGCCTCCATATTCTTCCTTCAACCTGTAAACCCATTTATTCTGCAATGCTCTTTTTCCCGCAGGCAACTGAACCAAGTCCCAAGTCTAGTTATTTACCAAGGAATCCATTTCCTCTTTCATGCCTTGCTCCCACTTACTTTTAGTGTCTACCTTCATTTCCTCTTCATAACTTTATGGTTCAACAGAATTAGTCAACAATAAATAATACAGTGAAGGAGAGTATCATTCAGGGGGTCTACTTAACCTGGTAGATATTATAACAACACTTACATGAGTTTGAGGTACCCGTTGCTCCTATTTTTTTACATTTTGATTTTTTGGTACCTTTGGAATTTCTTTTTCAGTGATCTCATCAAGCACTATGTATTCTAGTTTTTCTTTTTCATGTTTCTTTCCCTGCAACTGGTCTTTGTACATGACCTTCTCATTGAATATGACATATCTACTTGTAATGATTTTTTTATTTTCATAATCCCATAAGCGATAACCAAAATCATTAAGACCGTATCCAATAAAGGTACACTTCTTGGATTTTGCTTCGAGCTTTATTCTATTTTCTTTATCAATATGGACAAATGCTTCACAACCAAAAGTCTTCAAAAATGAATAGTTTAACTTTTTACCTGTCCATGCCTCCTCTATAATTCCACCATCCAAATAGCTTGAAGGTCCTCTATTTATTAAGTAAACAATAGTATTTACAACGTCTGCCCAAAAATGTAAGGGAAACCCAACATGCAATCTCATACTCCTTGCACACTCCATGATTGTCCTTTTCATCCTTTTTGACACACCATTTTCTTGTTTTGTTCCTGGAACTGTTTTCTCTCTACGAATCCCATGGTATGAATAGTAATCATCAAAATCCTTGCTGAAATATTCACCTCCATTATCTGATATGAGACACTTCAACATTTTTCCTATCTCATTCTCAACCAAAGATTTCCACTTCTTAAAAGTATAAAAGACATCACATTTTTGTCGAATGCAATAAACCCAATTTTTTCTAGTTTCATCATCAATAAATGTAACATAATAACGAGAGCCACCTAGATATGATACCTGAGTTGGTCCCCATACATATGTATGCACAAGCTCTAACCTTTCACTCTTCTTTTATTTTCCAACTCTGAGAAATATGACTCTATTTTGTTTTCCATAAAAACAGTGCTCACAGAAATCCAAATCTATTTGTTTAAGATCTGGAAACAAATTTCTTTTGTGAAGTATCTGCATCCCCTTCTAATAATGTCTCACCTATGCTTTTCCATCACATTTCCTTGCTAAGGATAACACCAACAACATCATCAAATTTTAGAGTGTTTGAAATAGAGATAGAGTTACTTACAACCATGACCAAGCCATTCCATATTTCTGGAAATGAGCACATTATTAGAAGAGATCTAACCTCATCATCAAAGTCCACTTTTACAGAACATAGTTGATTAGTAACTGTATTAAATTCATTTAAATGATTTACAATAAACCCACCTTCAGACATATTCATATTAAATAATTACTTCATTAGAAATAAATTATTGGATGTTGAGGGTTTTTCATACAGTTTATGCAATGTGTCCATCAACTCCTTTGTTGTCTTTTCTTTTGAGATATTGAAGGCCAAAGACACTACTAGGCTCAACCGTATCGTTCCTAGTGCCTTTCTATCAAGAACCTCCCATTCTTCGTCCTTCATGGTCATCGGCTTCTTTGTTCTTGCTCCCAATGGTAGGAATAGATCCTCTGATATAAATAATCTTCCATCTGCTTCTTCCATGACTGGTAATTTTGGTCGTTAAATTTCTCAACCCTAAACTTTCCATCTTCCATCATTACTCCCACTCGAACCAGGAACCCTCTTTTCTTGTGAGTTACCTTTCGCTCTAATACCAATTGTTATAAAAACAGGATCGTGGAGAAATAAAATAAAACAAATGTTGAAACAAAACACAGAAGATACACAATACAATATATACACAGATATACGTGGTTCACCCAATGTGGGCTACGTCCACAAGAGAAATTGCCAGGTCCTTCCTTTTTATTATCCAACAAAATGAAGGAATACAACCTACAACACACCCATTGTAACTTCCTCTTCTTTCTCTCACAATCTCCTCTCTCAGAATACAATATAAGCAATAATCCACAACCGCAATACAATTCCCTCAGGAAAAGAGGGTTTCCTTCTAGGGAAAACAACCCTAACATAACTTCTACCATCATATCTGCGACCTTATAATGAATGGTCCAGATTTACTATGAAATTGCAATATAAATTTACAAGGTAATTTTTCCTTTGGGGGCAAGCCCCCCTTGCAACCCCCCCGTGTGGATGGGTGTACAGTCTTTGTGGGGTATAAACACAGCTAAAAAAAAATACCTCTGAATCAGGAAGATAATCAAGCTCCACAACTGACATAGTGCTCTACTTTGGTGGAAGACACTCCTACCTCAACTAAACATGGTCGAATGGTTCAGAGAGAGGTATTTGTCTGAGTAATTCATTAAGTAAAAATTAATGAGTTCAATTCCTTACGACAGGGTGGTCGTACGGTGCCGAAATATGAGGCTAGGTTCATGGAACTGCTTAGGTATGCTACACATCTGAACATAGAGAAATTAAAGGTCAAAAAGTTTTTGTTCATCCTTAACTTAAAAATTCATGCGAAGGTGAGGATCCTAATTCCTCAGACGTTGCACGATCCAGTTTAGAAGGCCCTCATAGCTGAGGAAGAACTGAAAAGTGGGGGTCAAAGCAGGACTCCTTCTAGACCTACTGGACAGGCGACTTCAGGAGTGCAGCAGCATCAAACACCAGCCAGAAAGACTTCTAGGAACCAAGATACACCCAGAGGACCTATTTTCTTGACACTAAGATGAAAGACCCCTCAACAGAGGACTCCTTACAGAGAACCACAGTAGAAGCAACAATGTCATCTGCAACAACAAAAACATTTTAGGCATGTTCAACAGAACAGACTAGGATCACAGACTATTAGGCCAACAACTTTTACTTTGTGAACCAGGAGCACTGGATCAAAGACTGGATGTTGGACATGTGGAGAGCCACATTAGTAGCGAGACTTTACGATTGAGAAGTCCAAAGCGTCCAGATCATCAGGACCCACTACCATTGGAGATTCAGGAAAGGCCCACAGGATACATGCAGTAGTGAACAACCGTCAGGCTGACCACCAATCCACTATGATCGAGACGTCAGGTATGATCACCGATCAAAATTTTAGTATATTGATATATCCAGGTGCTACAGAGAGATTTATTTCAAGTGCAGTGCTAAAGAGAATTAAGGTAAAGGCAATCGAGTAGGACGAGTTCAGATACGTAGAAATGGCATCGAGTGCCAAACAGAAGATTAGAGGAAAGGTTACGGATTGTAGAATTAACTTGGGATATTTTGTAATGAAGGTATATCTTTATGTCATGATCTAAGGATCCTATGACATAGTGATTGGCATGGACTAGTTGGAATCACATGATGTGATACTTAACTATAAGAAAAAATGGTTAAGTTTGACAGATGATTTGGGACGGAGTAGAGTGATTGTAGGAAGAAACCAAGGGGTGTATGTTAGGGTCCTAACCCGCACATAGGTAGAACAATATATTCGTATGTAATAAATGTCAATATTAATAAGGCCTTTCAATAAAATAGAATAATTCGAATGTAAGAATACCTAATAGAAGCTTCCTCTTCTAGAAGGATCTTCCTCTAGATGCTTCTTTTGATAGACATATTTAGTATAAATAGGAGTCGAGGGTATGAGAACCCTAGCTTGGATATTAATGTAATAGAGCTCTGCTCGAATGGAGGTTGCCCCCTCGAAGAGGCCTGTGAACATTGCTCTCAGAATCAAAGTGATATTTCTATTGTTATTCATATATCATTTCAGTGTTATTGTGGTGATTGTTCTGGTTATATTGTTGTTATTCTACCATTTCTAGCATTTTATTTTTGTTCTGCATACTTTTTATATTTGGTATATTACAAGTGGTATCAGATCACTTTCCTTGACAAAAATTGTAGGTTAATTTTTTTTCAGGGTAGAGACGTATTCCGACGTCTTTAAGCCACATATATATGTCATTACGCGCATAAACCCATGGTTGAGGGATTCATACATGTAGGAAATACAAGTGGTACTTAAGTGCACATCTGTTGGCCACCCTTGTAACCCCTGTTGGTACCCCTTCGAGTGGTAGCGCATCAGACAACACCTATGTATGGATCAGCCTAGATTACTTGAAGCCCTATTTAGATAAACCGATCGGTTGTCTGACTGCTATAGTGCCACCGAGAACACCACTCGAGAAGATACTCTTTAGTACCTGGGTAGTCGGGTAGTACGGATAACGGTACGATCTAGCCTCCTTAGTAAGTGCCCTGAGATATTGGGCTGAGTAATACTGTTGGACCCCTCACATATATCAGAGAGCTATAATACATGGAAAACCCTTGTTTGTAGAACCCTTGAATACCTAACCCTTGGGGACAGAAACATAAACAAATTAAAACAGACAAGATCTATTGCCACACAACTATGTTTAGGTTTCCAAATCACTACAAAATTCTTCCTGGTTAAGCATTTGGGAATTTTATCACTACAGTATCCTTCAAACCAGAGTATAACTCCACAGGTGTATAAAAGAATAAAATAATTGTATTTGAGACATGTTCCATTGGACTCATCTCTTTTCCCTTATCCCATTCATACATATCATTTTTCAGCAAAATGTTTTACCCCACCCACCCCATTTTGGTTCCCTCATCATCATGGCCCATACCCGTAGCCAAGACCTAGAAGCTCGCTTCAATACCTTGCAATCTAATTTCATCGAGACCCAACAAGAAGTGAAACAACTCAATGTTGGGTATGTGTTATATTCTTTGCATGTGTGTGTGTGGGCGCATCAGGTTCAACAACTGCGTATGACGATCCCTCTAGTAGTTCTCTTTATGTCATGTGTGTCGTGTGGTTTCCTAGGGGGGTCCTAAGGGGGGGCAGGTATGCACCCCCTGGTTACGCGCAGTGCCCCGAAATTGTTTTTTGGGCGGCTTTTGCTATTTTTAGCGGTTTACTAAATTAATCATGGATTAAGGGATTGGGGTTTTGGTATCTACGGAATACCTAAAACCATTGTATATATTGTATGGTGAATGGTGAAATTCAAGAATGAATATAAGAAAGGTTTTCCCGGTTGAGGGTTTTCGGTATAAAATCTCTGTGTACTCTGTGTATGAGCCATTGATTAAATTTTGTTTTTCTTAAGAATCTATATGCATTGCTTTACTTCACAGGTTTAAAACTTACACTCAATGCAATGTTGTCACCATCAATACAACCATGCAGTCCTCAATGGAGGAAATCAAACAAGACCTGACTACCTAGCTTGAAATTGTTGTTTCGATGCTCTGCACCAAGATGCATATCCCTACAGATAACCCTTTATCTGACCCACCTCCAGATACTAAAGCTGAACATTCCTCTAACTTTCAGCACCGTCACTTTCGACGTGACCTATGCCTTCCACGAGTGGATGTGACCAAATTTGATGGCTCGGATCCCATGGGTTGGGTAACCCAAATGGAACATTATTTCTCTTTATACGACATTACAGATGACTTAGCCAAACTCCAGTATGGTGTTCTCCATCTAGATCAAGAACGTTGGCAATGGTGGCAATGGAGAAAAACTTCTCGTCAAGGGTATACTGCTTGGACACAATTTTTGGAAGAGCTTTATGAACTCTTTGACACTGACACCAACCATTTGGGTCGTTTGACAAAGTTGAAACAATCAAGAACAGTGGAAGACTTTATTGTTGCTTTTGAGCGCCTCGTTTTTCGGACAGAGGGCATATCTTATGCCTTTTTCCAAAAGTGTTTTATAATTGGCCTCAAGGATGAGATTCGGGCCCATGTCCTCATGGCTCGGCCTCAAATTTTTGTGGAGGCTACTAAAAGAGCTAAAGAAGCACAACAATTTTTATCTTCTCAAAACCGGAAAACCTCCTTTATCCTTCGCACTAAACCCATAAATCCCACTACTCCCTCCGCTCCACTAAAGATCCAAAAATTGACCAGGGCTGAAATGACTAAATGCCAACTCAAAGGCCTTTCTTATAATTGTGATGACAAATACTTCCCGGGCCATAAGTGTAAGGAATAAAATATTTTTATGGCCATCTCGGAGGATATTTCGAAAGAGGATGTTGAAACGCCCCTTGTGTCTGAGTCACCTGAAACCATTGACATAACCCCTCCCAAAGTAGAACTAGTCATTTCCCTCAATGCTCTCACTAGCTTCTCTGCTCCCCAAACCCTCAAGCTAATCGGTTACATCAAGCATAGGAAGGTCATCATTTTGGTTGATAGTGGAAGCACCCATAATTTTATTCATCACCGCATTGCCCAAGAAACTCATTGCTACATCCATGTCATCAATAATTTCCAAATCATGATTGCCAATGGTGGCTCCATGAAATGTGGAGGGCGTTGTGAAAATGTGTGTCTCCAAATTGGTGACTACCACCTGAAATCCTATATGTTTGCCATCGACATGGGTGATTGTGACATTGTGTTGGGTGCATACTGGCTAAGGACTTTGGGTCCCATTTTCATGGATTTTAAGGAATTAACCATGCAATTCAACCAGGAGGGCCAACAATATAAGTTCCAAGGCATCACCGTTGGTTCACCTGAGATCATTAGTTCCCATCGCATGGAAAAGATGCTCAAAAAGGGTCATTTCGGTGTTATTTCCCAACTCCATGCCATACAAGAAACAAAGACACCCTCAGTGCCGCAAGACCTCCAATCCATCCTTTCTAAACATCAAGTGGTCTTTTCCACCCCCAGGGACTCCCTCCTTCCCATGGTGTTCATGATCATTCCATTCCCCTTGTACCAGGAAGCCTTCCTCCCAATATCCGTCCGTATTGTCACCCCTTTTCCCAAAAAAATGAAATTGAGAAAATGGTCCAGGAACTCCTTAACGCAGGCATTATCTGCCCTAGTATGAGCCCCTATTCATCTCCTGTGGTCATGGTCCTGAAGAAAGAAGGTTCTTGGCGAATGCGTCCTGACTTTCGTGCCCTCAACAAACTTACCATTAAAGACAAATTTCCCATTCCTGTCATTGATGACCTCTTGGATGAATTGAGTGGTGCCCAGTTCTTTACTAAACTTGATCTTCATTCTGGCTACCACCAGATATGTATGAAAGAGGCATACATTCCCAAGACTTCCTTTAGAACTCATGAGGGCCACTATGAGTTTTTGTTCATGCCCTTTGGCTTGTGTAATTCCCCCTCCACCTTCCAAAGCCTCATGAATCATGTCTTCTGTCCTTTTATCCGTCATTTTGTCTTAGTTTTCTTTGATGATATCCTCATCTATAGAAAAACCTTGACAKACCATCTTGCCCATGTGGATCGAGTTCTCCATCTACTCTCTCAGCACCAACTTTTCCTGAAATAGTCTAAATGTGCTTTTGGCGCCTCATAGGTCGAGTACTTGGGTCGTCTGGTTGGCAAGGATGGAGTCAGGGTGGATCCTAAAAAGATTCAAGCTATGCAATACTGGCATCACCCAAAGACTCTCAAAATCTTGCGTGGATTCCTGGGCTTAACAGGTTATTATCACAAGTTTGTTAAGAATTATGGAAATATTGCAGCACCTCTCACTGCACTCCTCAAAAAGAACTCTTTCACTTAAACTTCAGCTATTTCTCAAGATTTTCAAACCTTGAATATGGCCATGTGCACCATTCCAGTCCTGGCTCTTCCTGATTTCACAAAGACCTTTTTCTTGGAATGTGATGCTTTAGGGAAAGGAATTGGTGTTGTCCTTATGCAAGAGGGTCGACCTTTGGCCTTTACCAGCAAGCAACTGTCTGAAAGAAATCTGGTCAAATCAATCTATGAAAAGGAAATGTTGGCTATTCTGCATGCCGTGGATCTGTGGTGCCCTTATCTATTGGGGAAACACTTCCAAATTAAGACAGACCATCAAAGCCTCAAGTATTTTTTGGAACAATGCATTTCCTCCCCAGAGCAACAAAAGTGGGTGACCAAGCTCTTTGGATATGATTATGAGATCATTTACAAGAAAGGAAAAGACAATGTGGTTGCGGATCCACTTTCCCAAAAATATGAAGATGAAGGATCCATTTTTTCTCTTTCCTTCATTGTACCAGATTGGCTCCAAGCCATTCGCCAAGAATGGCTACAAGATCCCAAAAGTTCACAATTGATCCAACAATTGTAGTCCAATGCTCCATCTTCCCCAGGGTACTCTTGGATCCATGATGAGCTTCAATACAAAGGTCATTTGTATTTAAGTAAACAATCAAAACTTAAATCCATGGTACTTTCTGAGCTTCATGCTACACCCACAGCTAGGCACTCCGGGTTTACCAAAACCTATGATAGGGTCAAACGCTCTTTTTTCTGGGATGGCATGAAACAAGACATTCGTAATTTTGTCGCTGAATGTGATGTGTGTCAATGCAACAAGGGTGAAACAGTCACATATCCAGGCACACTACAACCGCTTCTGATTCCACCTGCTATTTGGAGGGATATATCTATGAATTTTATTACAGGCTTACCCAAATTGGGAAATAAATTAGTCATCATGGTGGTTGTTGATCGCCTTTCCAAGTATGCTCATTTATGTTCTCTTCAACACCCATTTATAGCATCCACAGTGGCTCAACTTTTCATGGATCAAGTCTTCAAGCTTCATGGCATGCCACATTCTATTGTTTATGATCATGACCCAACTTTCACCAGCAATTTTTGGCAAGAACTGTTCAAGCTACAAGGCACCCAATTGCAGCTCATCACAGCTTATCATCCCCAGACTGGTGATCAAACGAAAGTTGTCAACAAGTGTTTGGAAACATATTTCAGGTGTTTTGCCTTGGAAAAGAAAAATCAGTGGGCTCAATGGTTACCCCTAGATGAATGGTGGTACAACACTTCATAGCATACAGCTACACGGATGACTCCTTTTGAAGCGGTATATGGAAAAAAGCCACCTTCAATTCTCTCATACTTACATGGTGTCTAGAAGGTCGAGGCGGTTGACCAAACGCTTACAGTTCGAGAGGCTATTCTCCGTACCCTCAAAGAGAATTTGGTCATGACACAGAATCACATGAAGCAACAAGCAGATCAAGGTCGCTCTAAACGTCAATTTGTAGAAGGGGATAAGGTGTTTCTTCGACTGCAACCTTACAAGCAAACTTCCCTCAAAGCCGAGCATTGTTAGAAGCTATTGCCCAAATTTTATGGTCCTTATATCGTTCTCAAGCTTGTGGGACAGGTGGCCTATCAGTTAGCTTTGCCCAGTCATTCTAAGCTACATCCTGTTTTTCATGTTTCATGCTTAAAGAAGGTGATTGGAACTAAGTGCCAAATTCAAACCAACCTTCCCGAGTTAGCCAAAGAAGGATCCATTTGGCTATAGCCACAAGCAATTTTGGACGAGCGTGAGCGTCGCCTGCATCAGAGAACCATCAAGGAAGTGTAGTCCAGTGGAAAGATACAACTCCAGCAGATGCCACTTGGGAACCAACTACCATTCTGTAGTAATTTCCACATCTCAAGCCTTGAGGACGAGGTTGTTTTTAAGGGGGCGGACATGTTAGGGTCCTAACCCGCACATAGGTAGAACAATATATTTGGATGTAATAAAGGTCAATATTAATAAGGCCTTTCAATAAAATAGAATAAGTCGAATGTAAGAATACCTAATAGAAGCTTCTGCTTCTAGAAGGATCTTCCTCTAGATGCTTCTTTTGATAGACATATTTAGTATAAATAGGATTCGAGGGTATGAGAACCCTAGCTTGGATATTATTGTAATAGAAATCTGCTCGACTGGAGGTTTCCCCCTCGAAGAGGCCCGTGAACATTTCTCTCAGAATCAAAGTGTTATTTCTATTGTTATTCATATATCATTTCAGTGTTATTTTGGTGATTGTTCTGGTTATATTGTTGTTATTCTGCCATTTCTAACATTTTATTTCCATTCTGCATACTTTTTATATCTGGTATATTACAGTGTCTCTGAGGTTTATTTCTTCCCTATAGTTTCATGAGAGTATACGCAAGGAATGCAAGCTATATGAAATCTTAGTGCTAAACGAAAAGGGTGAGGTGGAAGGATTAGAAAACCTTCTTGTAGTACAAGATTTTTCCAATGTCTTTCCTGAAGAGTTGTCGGGTTTACCGCCTGAAAGAGAGTTGGAATTTACAATAGACTTGAAACCTAGAACTAAACCGATAGTGAGAACTCCTTATCAAATGTCAATTCCTGAATTACAGGAGTTGAAAATGAAATTGAAGGAGATGCTAGACTTGGGACTTATACTTCCAATCGTATCATTGTGGGGTGTGCCAGTGATTTTCATGAGAAAGATGGATGGATCATGGAGACTTTGTATTTACTATCATAAATTGAACAAAGAAATGATCAAGAACCAGTTTCCATTGCCAATAATAGACTATTTGTTTGACCAAATGAAGGGAGCGACGATGTTTTCTAAGATTGACTTGAGATCGGGATATCATCAATTATGGATTAGAGAATAAGATATGCCTAAGACCGCATTTAAGATGAGATTCAGACACTATGAGTTTACATTTTTACCTTTCAGTTTGACGAACGCCCCGAGAGTATTCATGATTTTGATGAATGGGGTTTTCCATGAATACTTGGACAAGTTTATTCAAGTATTTATTGATGAAATACTTATTTGTTCTCGAACGAAAGAGGATCATGATGAACACTTGAGATTGGTTCTACAGTGTCTAAGAGAAAACAAATTGTACGGGAAGCTATCAAAATGTCCTTTTTACCAATCGAAGATTCATTACTTGGGACTTATCATATCTGGTGAAGGTATTGTTGTGGATCCAATGAAAGTAGAGGCCATTATGGAATGGACAACATCGACAAACAAACAAGAAGTATGTATCTTTATGGGTTTATCACGATATTACCGACAATTCATCGAAGGTTTTTTGAAGATAGCAAATCCAATCACGGAATTGCATAAGAAAAATAGGAAGTTCGTTTGGACAAAGAAATGCGTGGAAGCATTTCAAAAGCTTAAAGAGTTGTTGACAACAACGCTGATACTGAAGGTCCTCAACATGGACAAAGAATTATTGGTATGCATGGATGCATTCAAGGAAGGTTTAGGCAGATTTTTTATGCAAGACGGTCGAGTGATCGCTTACATTTCAAGGAAATTGAGGAATCATGAAGAAACCTATGCAACACATGACTTGGAGTTATTAGCAATTGTATATGCCTCGAGAGTATGGAGACATTATCTGATTGGACGAAAATTCAAATTAAAGACAGATCATTGTGGATTGCAGCATATATTTACGTAGAGTGACTTGAACGTGAAACAAATGCGTTGGTCAGAACTACTTAGAGAATACGACTTTGAGATTACCTACATTAAAGGAACAGTGAAAAAAGTGGCAGATTTGTTGAGTCATAGACCACGCATATTCTCAGTAATACCTCTTAAGACAAATATTCAAGAAAAGATTCTAACTTTACAGATAGACAGTGATTGTTACAAAGACGTTAAGGATAATATTGGACAAAATACCATGGTGGTACCAAAGTTTGAAAGTTACTCATTGGACATCAACGGATTGTTGAGATTTAATGACAAAATTTACCTACCGCCTAACAATGAATTAATAAATTTGATCTTGAATGAATCGCATCAAGCAGTGTACATGGCTCATTCTAGAGTCACAAAGATGAAGTCAAATCTTAAGCCTTTATTCTTCTGGAAGGGAATGAAAGCGGGCATAGTTAGTTACATGGCGATATGTATATAATGTCAGCATGTGAAGGATCAACATAGACATCGAAAAGGATTGTTACAACCAGACATTATTCCTGAATTGAAATGGGAGGTCATTTTGATGGATTTTATCTTTGGATTGCCACTGACGGAAAGGAGACACGATTTGATTTTTGTGGTAGTTGACACTCTAAAGAAAAGTGCACAATTTATTCCAGTACGTACGACGTATCAAGCGAAATACATAGGTAGAGTATTTTTCAATGATATTGTGAGATTACACCGTGTACCAAGAAGGATCATATATGATCGAGGATCAGTTTTTACATGACGGGTTTGGACCAGTTTCCAAGAGGCCTTGGTAACACAACTGAATTTTAGTATAGCATATCACCTAGAGACAAATGGAAAAACAGAAAGAAAGAACCAAGTTTTGGAGGATATGTTGCATATGTATGTAATGGACCAACAGAAACATTGGGAAGATTTCTTGCCACTAATAGAGTTTGCTTACAACAAAAGTTACCAGAGTACGATTGAGATGGCAACGTTTGAGTTTCTTTACGGGAGACTGTGTCGAACATCGTTGAGTTGGGATCAACTTGAGGATAGGGTCCTGGTGGGACCGGAAGTGATCCAATAAATGGAAGAACATATGAAATCGATAAGACATAAGATTAAAGAAGTGCAATATAGGAAGAAGAGTTATGTTGATGCTCATCGCGTCGACCGCAGTTAGAAAATTGGTGACAGAGTTTTCTTGTAGTTAAAACCACACAAGAGTTCAATCAAGTTTTCAAAGGGTGCTAAACTCTCTCCTATGTTTGTGGGAACTTTCAAGGTTGTGGAAAAGAAGGGACCCATGGCTTATCGACTAGCCTTGTCTGATTCTTTGAGGTGTATGAACGATGTATTTCATGTAGTTGTTTTGTGACATTATATTAGTGATATGTCACATGTTATTGACATGAGTTTTGTTAGCACTAGAAGTCACACCTAGACTATTGTAGGTGTAAGCCTAGTACCCATCAGTGTTGGTTGTGGAGCCTGATTATCTTCATGATTCAGAGATCTTTGCTTTTAGCTGTATTTATACCCCATGAATAATTTACACCCTGAAAGAATGTACACTCCTCCATGCGAGGGAGTGCAGAGGGGAGTTACCTCCTCTGCGGGGTATGGGGGCGAGCGGGACCCTGGCAGGGGTTCGAGGGCGAAGCCCCCAAAGGAAAATTTTCCTTGTAAGTGTATATTGCAATTTCATTGTAAATATGGACCATTCATTATAAGGTTGCAAATCTGACAATAGAAGTTATGTTAGGTTTTTTTTCCCTAGAAGGCAACCCTCTTTTATGAGGGAAATGTATTGCAACTATGGATCATGGAAAATATTGTATTCTGAGAGAGGAGACTGTGAGAGAAAGAAGAGGAAGTTACAGCGGGTGTGTTGTAGGTTGTATCCCTTCATTTGTTGGATAATAATAAAGGAAGGACTTGGAAATTTCTCTGGTGGATGTAGCCCACACTGGGTGAACCACGTATATCTATGTCTCTATTGTATTGTGTATCTTATATGTTTTATTTCCGCATTTGTTTTATTTTATTTCTTAGCGATCATGTTTTTTCTAACAACTGGTATTAGAGAGAAAGGTAACTCCCAGGAAAAGAGGGTTCCTAGTTCGAGTGGGAGAAATGGAGGAAGATGGAAAGTTTAGGGTCGAGAAATTTAATGACCAAAACTACCAATTATGGAAGATGTAGATGGACGATTATTTATATCAGAAGGATCTATTCCTACCATTGGGTGGAATAACAAAGAATCCGACGTCCATGAAGGACAAATAATGGGAGGTTCTTGATAGAAATGTACTAGGAACGATACAGTTGAGTCTGGCAATGTCGGTGGCCTTCAATATTTTGAAATAAAAGAAAACGAAGGATCTGATGGACGCATTGGCTAAATTGTATGAAAAACCCTCAGCATCCAATAAGGTATTTCTAATGAAGAGATTATTTAATATGAATATGTTAGAAGGTGGGTCTATTGCAGATGATTTAAATGAATTTAGTATGGTTACTAATCAACTAAGTTCTGTAAAAGTGGACTTTGATGATGAGGTTAGGGCTCTTCTAATATTGTGCTCATTTCCAGAAAGCTAGAACAGCTTGGTCATGGTTGTAAGTAACCGTCTCTGGTTCAAACACTTTAAAATTTAATGATGTTTTTGGTGTTATCCTTAGCGATGAAATGCAACGGAAAAGAACAGGTGAGACATCGAGTAATGTGTTGAACATGGAGAACAGGAGAAGACAAAAGGATAGAGGAAAGGGCTCAGGGAACTGTGGGAATTATAGGAAGGGAAGATCCAAATCCAAATTTGGAAAGATAGAGTGTTGGAATTGTGGGAAGAAAGGACATCTGAAGAAAGACTGCAGAGCTCCAAAGAAACAAAGAGATGGACAACAGGAGAAAAATCAGGAAGCAAATGTAACAGGTTATGTGTTACAAGATGATTTGATTGTTTCTGTAGATAATATTTCTAAGTCTTGGGTAGTAGATTCAGGGGCTTCATTTCATGCCATGCCCCATAGGAGACATTTTCTATATTATGTTCAAGGTGATTTTGGACAGGTTCATTTGGGTGATGATGCACCATGCAAAATTGTTGGAATGGGAAAGGTAAAAATAAAGTGAAGGAATGGAAACCAATGGTTGTTTAAAGAGTTAAGACATGTTCCAGATCTAAGGAAAAAACTAATTTCAACAGGGAAGTTAGAAAGTGAAGGTTGCATATCCATATTTATAGATAAGGTGTGGAAGGTCACCAAAGTATCATTGGTGATAGCAAAAGGAGAGAAGGTAGGTACATTGTAGTTATGTATTGGTAATACTTACTCTTCTATCTCTTTAGCTTCTAAATGAGTGGATACAACATTGTGGCATCATAGACTTGGACACATGAGTGAGAAGGGTATGAAGATACTTCACAAAAGAAATTTGTTGCCAGATCTTAAACAAATTGATTTGGATTTCTGTGAGTATTGTGTTTATGGAAAACAAAAGAGAGTTATATTTCTCAGAGTCGAAAAATAAAAGAAGAGTGAAAGGTTAGAGCTTGTGCATACATATGTATGGGGACCAGTTCAGGTATCATCTCTTGGTGGCTCTCATTATTATGTTACTTTTATTGATGATGCAACTAGAAAAACTTGGGTTTATTGCAATCGACAAAAATATGATGTTTTTTATACTTTAAAAAAATGGAAAGCTTTGGTTGAGAATGAGACAGGAAAAAGGTTGAAGTGTCTCAGATCAGAAAATGGAGGGGAATATTGTAGAAAGGGCTTTGATGATTATTGTTCATACCATGGGATTCGTAGAGAGAAGGCAGTTCCAAGAAAACCACAAGAAAATGGTATGTCAGAAAGGATAAACAAGACAATCATGGAGCGTGCAAGGAGTATGAGATTGCATGTTGGTTTGCCCTTACAATTTTGGGCAAATGTTGTAGATAATTTTGTTTACTTAATAAACATAGAACCTTCAAGCTATTTGGATGGTAGAATTCCATAGGATGCATGGATAGGTAGAAAGGTATACTATTATTTTTTGAATACTTTTGGTTGTGAATCATTTGTCCATATTGATAAAGAAAATATAACAAAGCTTGAGGCAAAATCCAAGAAGTGTACCTTTATTGGATAAGGTGTTAATGATTTTGGTTATAGATTATGGGATTATGAAAATAACAAAATCATCAGGAGTAGAGATGTCATATTCAATGATAAGTTCATGTACAAAAATCAGTTGGAGGGAAAGAAATAGGAAAAAGAAAAACCAGAATACACAGCATTTGATGAGATCACTGAAAAAGAAATTCCAAAGGTACCAGAAAATCATAATGTACAACAAAAGGATCAACAAGCACCTCAAACTCCTGCAAGTGTTGTTAGAAGATATACCAGGTTAAGTATACCCCCTGAACGATACTCTCCTTCATTGTATTATTTATTGTTGATTGATTCTGGTGAACCAAAATGTTATGAAGAGGCAATGCAGGTAGACACCAAAAAGAAGTGGTAGAAAGGCATGAAAGAGGAAATGGATTCCTTGGTAAATAGCCAGACTTGGGACTTGGGACTTGGTTCAGTTTCCTGCATGAAAAAGAGCATTGCAGAATAAATGGGTTTACAAGTTGAAGGAAGAAGATGGAGAAAAAAAGAGGTAAAAGGCTAGACTTGTTGTAAAGGGGTTTGCACAAAATAAAGGTATAGATTTTGATGAAATATTTTCTCCTATTGTTAAAATGACTTCAATTAGGACTATTTTAAGTCTTGTGGCAGTAGAATATTTTCATATTGAACAGTTAGATGTAAAAACAACTTTTCTCCATGGGGATTTGGAGAAAGAGATTTATATACAACAACCAGAGGGGTATGAGGTCAAAGGGAAGGAGAATTTGGTATGTAGTTTGAAGAAGAACTTGTATGGCCTAAAGCAAGATCCAAGGCAGTGGTGTTTGAAGTTTGACATGTTTATGACAGAACAAGGTTATAGTAGATGTCATTCTGATCACTGTGTTTATTTTAAAAGGCCAGAAAATGGAAGCTATATTATCTTGCTATTGTATGTAGATGTCATGCTTGTTGCAGGGTCTAATATGCAGGATATAAATGTGCTCAAGAAAAAATTATCTAATTCATTTGCAATGAAGGATTTGGGTGTTGCAAAGAAAATATTTGGTATGAGAATAACAAGAGACGGGAAAAATCACAAATTGACATTTTCTCAGGGTGAGTACATACAGAAGGTGTTGGAGAGGTTTAGAATGAAGAATACAAAGCCAATTAGTACAGCTTTAGCCAGACATTTCAAATTAACTAAGGAAATGTGTCCCAAGACACAGGAGGAGATATAATACATGTTTAGGGTCCCTTATTCATCAGCAGTTGGTAGCTTGATGTATGTGATGGTTTTCACAAGACCAAATATTGCACAGTGTTGGCCCTTGGGTATGGAAGTAAGCGAATATTAAGGAAGAAAAGGTGAAATTCTAACTGCGCAGAAGACATAGTGACTGAGACTGGGTCGAAGTGAGCAAAAGAGAAGAAAAGATGGAGCGAAGTCTAAGAGAACAAGCCGTTGGATGAGGAGATCGAGGATGATAGATGAGAAAGGAAGATAGATCGTGTACAACTCAGCAAGTGAAAAAATCCATTGTTGGATGATTTGGAGCACCGCGCGAGAAGGAAGGAAAGACAGGCTGGTGAAGCCTTGAAAACGCGGGTCAAGTTGACCTAGGGTTTTAGACACCTAGGGTTTTGGTATCTAGGGTTTTGGCACTTAGGTCTCGGCCTAAGGCTATCGGTGAGCTATTGTAATGTATAAATAAAGGTCAAGAGGACATGGGATCGGTTGTTGTTGATAGACAGTTCGAGAATGTTATGGGAAGAGATTGCTAGTGAGAGAGCCATTGTATTGTGAGATCCTTCTAGTAGTGTAAGATCTTCAGCTGGGTGTGAAGATCAACCCCGCAGTTGGGTGCACAAGGGGGAGAGAAAGAGAGAGAAGAAGAGAATATATGCTAGCTAAGAGCGCAGATAGAAATGTATGCTTTCATCTAATATATTATAAAGCATAGTTCTGTCGATGTAGCCCTAGGGAGAGGGTGAATCACGTATATCTTGTGTTATGCGTGATTGATGGTGAGTTCTTTGTCATTTGATATGTTGCTATTGAGATAAGGTATTAGATCTGAGATATAACTTGTGTAGTAGGTTGTAGGAAGATAAAGAATACTAGGTTGTTGTGTGTTGTTGTTTTGAATCCACTTTCCATTCCTTCTGGTTGTAGACACTTGTGTCTTGCAACCCCCTATAGATACTTTGGGTGAGACTGAATCTGCCTCGCAAGTGTTGTCGAAAGGGCCAGTATTTAGGGTTTGTTGGTGCGCTCTTGAGAATTGAACCCTTGGTCTTCCCCTGTGCCAACAAATGGTTTCGTTGTCGGGACCAGGATCTTCTTGAGGGAATGTCAAGGTGGTTTCCATCGAAGACAAAGATTCAGAAGTGGATAGAAGATCAAGAAAAGGAATTCACTGAAGCCCAGAACAAGAACCCTAATCTTATCACAAAAGACTGGTTAGGAAGGTATATATTTACTGATATACACGAGATTTTCTTTGGAGGGATTCATAAGGAGCTATACGAGTGGTTAGATAGATTAGCAGATACCCAGTTCGAGATCAGATCTAAGCCACCTGTGGTTTGGACGTCGGTGTTGATAAAGAAGGTTAAGAGAGTTGATAATGTCGTGTCAAGAGTAGTGGATCACTGGTTTGATAGTACCATAGGAGGGTATATCATAGAGTTTTCTATTGACAGAGTAGAGTCATATAGCCAAGAAGAGAGGTATTTCTTTAAGGGGCCTAGAGGAAAATTTTTACAATTTCTGAAGTTGAAGATCAAGGTGTTATTGCATGAGAAGAACATCTTGAAGATACAGTATTGGGTCAGATTGAAAATCTAATGTTCAATAATTCATACAGCAACAATGACATAGAGGTTGGACACACGCGCAATGGAAGGACCTTCAGAAAAGTTCCTTTGGTAAATTTGTTTGAGTAAGATCATGAACCTCTTCTACCAGAAGAAGGGTTTTATAGTGGAGAGGGGGAAGAGATACTGAGTGAAGAACAGTCAGGATCCGTTGGACCAAGAGAAGAAAATACTGAAGAAACTCACCGAGAAGAGCCAGAAACTTCAGGAACTGTGCACATCGTTGAAAGCACTCAGAGCATCGGTACAAGCGGTTCAGTTCACACTCATTCAGGAAACCTAGGAATATCTATGGCAGATGAGATGAGGTTACCCACATTTAAAGTATATGGAGCTAAAGATCCTGAGCAACACTAGTTCCTATGTGAATTTGTATAGAGTATTAAGAATATCACCGACGAAGATGTTAAACGAGCTCACTTTAGTACTACCCTGAGAGACCGCGCATTGACATGGTACATGAAGTTTGTCCAAGGAGTTGCCCAGTCGAAACTGTTGAACCAGATCAAGACTACGTTGATTGTTGAATTCAAAAAACCGAAGTCGGAGTCACAGTGCATTAAAAAACTGAAGGAAATTAAGAAGAAAGTAGTTGAACCTGTTTGGGAGTTTGATCAGAGGTTCAAGACCCTAACAGGCCATTTGAGTTTTCAGATCCCAGACGAGCAGAAAAAGGAATGGTTCGTTGTTTCCCTCCTACCACACATCAGAATTCCTCTGATGCAATAGAAGATTGCTTCGCAGGCTGAGGCATTGGAGATTGCCATGAAGTTAGAATCATCCCCTATGGGAGAATCCAACTCAGGTATGAGTCAAATATTGAGTCAGCTAACTAGTTTGTCTCTGCAGGTCGAAGATATGAAGAAAGACAAGGGAAAATATAAAAGAGAAGATATCTCATGTATTAGATGAAAATCAGAAGGCCGTGACAAGGAGCACTATCCCCTAATTCATGAGTATTTTTCATCTGGAGCCCCGAGTCCTCTAAAGAAAGTTACCCTGCCTTGGTGTGAGGTATGTATAAATAGACATCGCCCTGGTGAATGTTACTATTTGCATAAATATGTCCAGACACCCACAAATTTGTACTGCACGTTCTGTAAGTTGGTAGGACATGACGATAAGGATTGTAGGGCCTATGAGCTCATGCATGAAATATCAAGAGACATATACAAGATCCAAGGTGAAGTATAACAAGAAAGAAACACTACACAGTATAATTCCCCAGGAAGAGGAAACTTCAACCCTCGTGGTGGATTCAGAGGAAGAGGAAGAGAAGGAGGTATGGTTCAAGGTCGAGGACAAATCATCTGTTATAACTGTGCACCTTAAGGACACTTGGCAAGGGACTGTCAGAACCCTTGTACCACCTGCAGTTACTGCAACTCATTTGAACATGTCATAGAATATTGTCTTGTGTTGTTAGGCAAGCTTTAGGAGAAACGAGGAGAAAACTAGAAAATACAAATAATCAAAGCAGAACCTCGCGGAGCAGATCCCAGAGTCGATGTTATCACTAGAGGAGGAACTCTTATAGGACAAGACATAGTAACCCAAGGAAAGACTACAAAAGAATCAGGAGTCAAGAAAGCTACAGAGAAGACACAAGTGTTTGATACGAATAAAGAAAAAAAAAATTTGAGGAAGCAAGAAAAGAATTCGGAAGAGATCAGGCTTCTTCATCAAAGGATCAACCAGAAATATGAGAATATGGAATGCCCCTGGCCTTTGATCAGTCTAATTCACCAAGAGAAGGAAAAGAGGTAAGTAAGCTCATGGAATTTGTATGCACCTGCATTAATTTGATCAAGGATGAGAGCATTGTACAAGAGCTACAAAACTTGATTAGACAGTACGAGCTAGGGAAGGTAGACCCCTTACTGAGTAGAGCAGTACACCAAATATCTAAAAAGAGAAGTAAAAATATAGAATTACACCTGAATGCTCAAATTGGAGAGTATGATATAGACTATGTGGTCCTCAACTTAGGGTCGGAAGTCAACGTCACGACGAAGCAGACCTGAGAACTGATGGGAAAACCTAAGTTGATCTATTCCCCTATCAGGCTTAGGATGGACAATCAACAAGCTGTGAGCCCCTTCAGACGATTGGAACATGTCCCTGTAGACATTGACGGGGCCAAAACATTTGTGGACTTCGAAGTCATTGAGAAAGTTGATGATAGTTGTCCTTACCCTGCGTTGTTAGGAATTGATTGGGATTTCAATAATTCCACTATGGTTGATTTAAAGAAAATATGAATGAAATTTGAAGGTGATGGCCTTAGGTTTATCGCACCTTTGGATCCTAACAAAGGTCCTAGATACACAAAGCCCATCAGAGAAGAATACTGTGCATATGAGTTAGAAAACATATACAAATTGACATCCAGACAGTAGGATTACATTAATCCTACAGTAGATGGAAATTTGAGCTGGAGAAGTGAAAACACATGCTCATCAGATTCAAAAGAAGCACTGGAGAACTAGCAGAACAAAATGTATGAAGTATCTACTAGAAGGTGTGCCAGATTGACCAGAGAAGTTCACTGGATCTGCACAACAATAAGTAACTTGCCCACATTTGATGGTCTAAATCATTTAGAAGCTTTCTTCTGGAATTTGAAGAAATTGTACCAATATAATAGATATTGTTAGCACTGGATGAGGCCTTGAAAGCAACTCCAACAATATGGTGGGGGACACACAAACACAACATTACAGATTGGGTACAATGTCGCATTTTGATGACAGCGTGGTTCTCAGAGAAAATAGAAGGTTGTGAAGTTAGATACACAGGTCGAAGTTGTTTGAAGGACCATGTGAACAGTTACGAGGAAGCCTGGAGCAGCATTCCTCAAGAGCAGTGGCTGCATAAATTTATCAACACACTAGACACAACCCCTATCAATTGGTACCTTCAAGCAAAACTGTGCCTCATCACTGTCGATTGGGAAGGTATGACTCAAAAATTTGTAACTACCTTTTTATTTGAAAGCCAATATCCTACAGTGGATCAAGTATTACAGATTGTAAGACAGAAAGTATTTGAGGAAGCACCTAGCCTCCCTTTGGAGCAAGAAGAGGATGAATGGACTGCGCCTCTTCAGAAACTGCAAGGTTGTTACAATATCAATGATGATGCAGACAATGATCCTAGGAAGGTGAACATCGTCGAAACAGAAGGCCAGAGAGACATAGAAGGACCAGGAGTTGAGATAACTTTCATTGGACAACCAATTAAAATAAAGAAAGTCAACATTGGAACAAAACAAACACCGAATATTGCTAATATTGGAGATTATTGGGATGTTGCTACTATCAACAAGATCACAGAGTTACTGCATGAGTATCAGGACTTGTTTCCAATCAAGTTCACTGATATGAAGGGAATTAAAGGGTCTATGGGAGAGATGAGGATCCCTTTGAAGCCATATGCAAGGCCATTCAAATAGATACCTTATAGATTGAACCCCAAATATAAGGAAAAAGTGAAGATTGAACTAGACAGAATGTTAGAAGCGGGAATCATAGAACCTGTTGAAGAGTCATAATGGATAAGCCCTATGGTGGTGTAGGATAAGAAAACTAGAGAAATCAGGATTTGTGTAGATCTCGAGAAGCTGAATAATGCCTGTTTGCATGACCCATTACCTACACCATTCACTGACGAAGTGTTATATAATGTAGGAGGATATGAGGTATATTCTTTTACAGATGGATTTTCGGGATACCATCAGATTAAGATTGCCAAGGAGGATCACCATAAGACCACATTTGCAATAGAATGGGAATATTACCAGTATACAGTGATGTCGTTCAGATTGAAGAATGCACTAGCCATCTTTTCCAAGGTGGTGGTCGAAGCATTTAAGGATTTTTTACATAAATTATTGGAAGCTTATTTTGATGATTGGACTGTTTTTAGTTTGCTGCAAAATCATATTGAATGTTTAAGGCTAATGTTGGATAAGTGCAGGCAATGTTAGATTTCCTTGAACCTAAAGAAGTGCATCTTATTTTCACCCTTTGGAGTGTTGTTAGGACATATTGTGTGCAAGCAGGGATTGTTGGTAGATCCATTCAAGATTTCCATTATAGTCGATCTACTCCCTCCTACTTCAGTCAAACAGATGTGCACTGCGCAGGGACATACTGGATACTATAGGAAATTCATTAAAGGCTATGCACAGATTACAACACCCATGGAGAAGATTTTGAAAAAATACTGCCAGTTTCAATGGACAGAACAATGCCAGCAGAGCTTTGACACACTGAAACAAAAAATGGTTACTCTTCCTATTCTAGTTTTCCCATATTGGAGCAAGGAATTTCACATGCATGTCGATGCATCTTCCATTTCATTAGGAGCTATGTTAGCACATCTAGGAGCAGGAGACATTGATCACCCGTTAGCCTTTGCTATCAATAAGCTATCAACAACTGAGATTAATTACACCACCACTGAGAGGGAAGGGTTATCCATGGTGTATGCGATGTAGAAGTTTTGCCACTACTTGTTGGGAGGACACTTTAAAATGTTTACTGATCACTCTACCTTGAAATACCTAGTCAAAAATCCAGTGTTGGGGGGAAGAATATGCAGATGGATTTTGTTATTTTAGGAATAAGACTTTGAGATCGTGGTAAAACCAGGAAGGATGAACAAAGGACCTGACCACTTGTCGAGGTTGGAACATGGAGAGGAACCTACCAGTTTGGAGGACACATTGTTAGACACATAGTTACTGTCCATTAGGAAGTTTGATGATCACTTCACATAGATATTTCAGTTCCTATCCACAGGAATAGAACCTCATGATTACACAGTCATTCATAAGAAACAATTGGTAGTGCATGTTGCAAAATTTTCGCTTATAGCTGGACAACTATACAAGATGGGACCTGATGAGATATTAAGGAGGTGTGTTATGGAAGTAGAGAGACCATTAATCCTCGCAGAAGCACATGAATGCATCGCAGGAGGACACTACGCAAGGAAAGAAACAATGCAAAAGGTTCTTAGAGCTGGCCTCTGGTGGCCTACCTTACACAAAGATGCTAAGGATTATTACAGAGCCTGTGATGTATGCCAAAGAGTTGGGAAACCATCCAGAAGAGATGAAATGTCGTTAGCACCCTAGCTAACCTTACAAGCCTTTGATAAATGGACCATTGACTTCGTGGGACCTATAAACCCACCAGGGAAGTGTACAAGAGCCAGATACATAATCACTATGACAGAGTACTTGACCAGATGGGATGAAGCAAGAGAAGTCAAGGACTATAGTGCAACTATAGTTGCACGCTTCATATTTGATGATATCATAACCAGGTTTGGATGCCCAAAGACTCTTATGAGCGATCAAGGTACACATTTTATTAACAAGACCATTGAGGTCTTGACTGAGTAATTTGAAGTTCATCATCAGAAGAGAACACCCTACCACCCGCAAGCGAATGGGACAGTTGAAGCATTCAATAATATCTTAAAGACAACGTTGACGAAGATTTGCAGTGTGAACAAGGATGACTGTGATTTAAGAGTACCAGCAGTATTATGGGCCTATAGAACCACTTGAAAGAAGCTAACAATGCAGACCCCCTTTAAGTTAGTTTATGGTCTAGAAGCAGTTGTCCCCGTGGAATACTTAGTTCCTAGTCTAAGGATTGCAGCATTTATGGATATGGATGACATTGGCGTTGTTCAAGAGAGGCTCGCGCAGTTGGTTCAACTTGAAAAAGACAGATTTATTGCAGGATTCCATCATCAAGTTCAGAAGGAAAGAGAAAAGGCCTACCATGACAGGCACATCAAGAAGAAAGATTTCAAGCAAGGAGATCTGGTATTGATCTATGACAGAAAATTCATGAAGCATCCAGGGAAGTTTAGAACACATTGGATGGGGTTGTATTAGGTTGTCTATATTACGGAAGCAAGAGTTGCGCGGTTGAAAACTTTGAATGGAGAATGGAAGGAAGGATTGGTGAACGAGAGTCGGTTGAAATTGTATTATGACAACTAGTTGCCTCGCAATTCTCAGTAAAAACTGAAAGAGAAGGGTCCAGGTACCAGGTGCAGTTGAAACTAGGTACCAGACACATAAAAGATAGTCTGCACACAGAAGGGAGGGACAGAGCTGAAAGAAAAGGCTGCCCTGTGCAATCCAAATTCAAATAAAAACAGAAGGATCAGATATGAAGTGCCTCGAGACGAGTCACGTGTGAGTGTTGGGGGATTGTTGGCCCTTGGGTATGGAAGTAAGCGAAGATTAAGGCAGAAAAGGAGAAATGCAAACTACGCAGAAGACATAGTGACTGAGACTAGGTCAAAGTGAGAAAAAGAGCAGAAAATATGGAGTGAAGTCCAAGAGAACAAGTCATTGGACGAGGAGATCGCGGATGATAGATGAGAAAGGAAAAAATATCATGGACAACTCAACAAGAGGAAAAATGCACCATTGGATGCTTTGGAGCACCGTGCGAGAAGGAACAAAAGACAGGCTGGCGAAGCCCTGAAAATGTGGGTCAAGTTGACCTAGGGTTTTAGACACCTAGGGTTTTGTTATCTAGGGTTTTGGCACTTAGTTCTCGGCCTAAGGCTATTGGTGAGCTATTGTAATGTATAAATAAAGGTCAAGAGGACCTGGGATGGGTTTTTGTTGATAGAGAGTTCGAGAATGTTATGGGAAGAGATTACTAGTGAGAGAGAACCATTGTATTGTGAGATCTTTCTGGTAGTGTAAGATCTTTAGCTGGGTGCGAAGATCGATCCTACAACTGGGTGCACAAGGGGGAGAGAAAGAGAGAGAAGAAGAGAAGATATTCTAGCTAAGAGCATAGATAGAACTATATGCTTTCATCTAATATATTATAAAGCACAGTTTTGTGGACGTAGTCCTAGGGAGAGGGTGAATAACGTATATCTTATGTTATGTGTGATTGATGTTGAGTTCTTTGTCATTTGATATGCTTCTATTGAGATAAGGTGTTAGATCTGAGATGTAACTTGCGCATTAGGTTGTAGGAATATAAAGAATACTAGGTTGCTGTGTGTTGTTTTTTTGAATCCACTTTGCATTCCTTCTGGTTGTAGACACCTATTTCCTACAACCCCCTATAGCTACTTCAGGTGACACTACATCTACCTCACAGGTGTTGCCGAAAGGGCCAGTATTTAGGGTTTGTTGGTGCACTCTTGAGTGTTGAACCCTGGGCCTACCCCTGTGCCAACACACATGCAGTGGGAGTTGTGAGAAGGTATATGAACTATCCAGGTAAAGAAAATTGGAAGGCAGTAAAGTGGATTCTCAGGTATTTGAGAGGTACTTCTACTCATGCATTATGCTTTGGAGGTTCAGACATTGTTCTACAGGGATATGTTGATTCAGATATGGCAGGTGATAAAGATAGCAGGAGGAGAACCACAGGGTATGTTTTTACTATAGGTGGAACAACAGTAAGTTGGATTTTGAAACTGCAAAAGGTTGTTTCACTTTCAACAACAGAGGCAGAATATGTTGTTGCTACAAAGGATAGTAAAGAGATTATTTGGTTACAGAGGTTTATGGACAAATTGGGAAATAAGTGGGAGAATATCAGGTTGTATTATGACAGTGAGAGTGTCATACATCTTGCAAAGAACTTGTCCTTCCATTTGAATACTAAGCATATACAGATCAGGTACCATTTCATATGATCTATCTTGGAAGATGGACATTTGAAGTTGGAAAAGACACACACTAGCCAGAATCCTGCAGACATGTTAACAAAGGGAGTAACCAGGGAGAAACTGAATTCTTGCTCAGTTTCAATTGGTATTCAAGCATGAATATGAAGATGAGGAATTTTCCAGGTCCAAGAAGGTTCATAGTCCAGCAGATACAATAGAAGTGGAGTTGTTGATATCAGTCTCCAAGTGGGAGATTGTTGGTTGTGGAGCCTGATTATATTCATGATTCAAAGGTCTTTGGTTTCAGCCGTGTTTATACCCCATGAAGAGTTTACACCTCAGAAGAATGTACACTCCTCCACGTGGGGGAGTGTAGAGGGGGGTTTCCCCCTCTGCGGGGTCTGAGGGAAAGTGGGCCCCCGACAAGGGTTCCGGGGCGAAGCCCCTGAAGGAAAAATTGCCTTGTAAATGTATATTGTAATTTCATTGTAAATTTGGACCATTCATTATAAGGTCGCAGATCTGATGATAGAAGTTATGTTAGGGTTTTTTTCCCTAGAAGGAAACCCTCTTTTATGAGGGAAATGTATTGTGGCTATGGATCATGGTGAATATTGTATTATGAGAGAGGATATTGTAAGAGAAAGAAGAGGAAGTTACAAAGGGTGTGTTGTAGGTTGTGTCCCTTCATTTGCTGGATAATAATAAAGGAATGACCTGGAAATTTCTCTGGTGGATGTAGCCCACACTGGGTGAACCAGGTATATCTATGTCTCTATTGTATTTTGTATCTTCTGTGTTTTATTTCCACATTTGTTTTATTTTATTGCTCTGCGATCGTGTTTTTTCTAACAATCAGAATATAAATGGTTAAACCAAGGTTATACTTGAGTGGATCAACAAGACTAAGTAAGAAAGGGAGAGGGCAAAAAATTATCTGCAAAGGCATTCCATTGGGCATGGAGTCATAACATCCTACAAATCAAAGGAATTTAAACTGTATACCAGATAAGTTTTTGTATAATTATGGATAGAAGCATAGATAATATGACAAAAGGAAGAACACCCATCATACATAGATCCTTTCTTCAATTAGATTAAATATTTCTCAAACAATAAACAATAATTAATGGGAAAGCTACAACAAATCCTCTAATGTTAATGAATCCATAAATCAATGGTAATTATGATCCTCAAAACCTACAATATATTCAAGCAAGAGGATGACAATAGAAATGGAAAACACATAATACAATCTGATAAAAAAATATCATGAATATTTAATGGCATAAATGTTGATTACAAACAAGCCCTCATGCTTACAAATAAGCAGCTAAACTGCTCCTCCAATTCTCTCCTCTCTTGGATCATGAATCCAACCCTTTCCTAAAAAAAAACACTATTATCTATAGTGTATCAATTCTTCCTACTCTAAATAGGTAGAATCCCAATTGGTTGCATTGGATTCCCTTTTCTCTAGAAACTGTTACAACAAGGTGAAACATGAAATCCACCTAGCTCCTATTTTTTCGGATCTTGTCTATTGTGATAAAAAAAAATTGAAACAGATCATGGTGCTTGATATGGTGATATAACACATGTCCCTCGTGTCTAACTACCTCCTAAGAAATCATTTGAACCCCATGAGATAGGTGGCATCCCTCCTACAACTCAGATTTATCAAAATGTTAGAATTTGCAGCGCCTTTGACAACATGCGCTGCGAACTTTCTTGTAGGTGATGATTTCAACGTTTCTCCCAAACGATGAATCAGTTCAGGATTATGTTTGATCAGAAAATGATATTATGATTCACATCAAGATATYAYGAYATTATGATATTATGATATTATGATATTATGATATTAAGAAACCAGATCAAAATTTAAAAAAATTGATGAAAAAATGACTATTGTGTACAAATTTGCTCTAAATTGTCCCAAAATACCAGTTCACGGTGCCTTTGACAACATGCACTGCGAACTTTCCTGTAGGTGCCTTTTTACCTTTAAAATTTATTTTGACTTTTAAAACTTGCACAACAAGCTGGAAAATCCTTCCAGAACCTGCTACAAACTTCTTGGAACATGAAGTGACCTTGGAGAAATCATATGAATATGGTAACCTCAGCTCAAGACCCAAAATCATTACTCTGGTTATAATCATATGCACAACAATAGTTTGAGGATGAATAGGATGCAAGTAGGAGGTGAGAAAAGAAAAACATAAATCCAGCTTGGATGAAAACTGCAGATAAGTAGAAATTGAGGAAGCTATGTGTAAAACAAAGTGTTTGCAACGCGCTTGTTAAGTTTGCAGCGCCTGTTTGAACCTGAATTGAACTAGATTTTTGTGAAAGACTTGCAAGATTTTCCACATATGAGGAGAAACATATGAGTTGTTGTTTAAAACCTTGGCCCTTGACGAATATCAACTGAAAAGGGTTTGATTTATCAAAAACAGAGAGTTCACAGCACCAGTTTGCAGCACATAGTTTACAACGCACAGTGATCAAAATCTGGACCAGGGGTCAAATTTTAGCTCAAAAATCAACATTCTCGGAATTGCCTCAAAACAAATGAGAGAGTATCCCTCGTCATCATGAACCCAACACAACTCGTTTGGGTTCAAACGGATGTCGGGAGTGAGAGATATCGCGATCTGTTCGAATCGTCAAACAGGTAAAAAAAAGGACGCTGACTGTGCAGTGTGTACAGTCCGTACGGATGTTGACGTGGCATGATCGTACGTTGACGTGGCAGAGGTCATACGTCTAGGTGACAGATGATGATGTGGAATTCACTTATTGGCATATTTGGGCGAATAGTGTTTCGACACGTGGCAGTTTTTGGTTAGTGGTTTGGTGCCACGTGGCCCAGTCATGGGCTGCCACGTGGCACCGTTGAATTGGTTATTGGTTCAAAATAATATGGAGTCCGTGGGGGGTCGAACCCCGGACCTCCCCACCGTGGCAAAGTCTTTGTAAAGTCCACCCTACCAACGTGCCGCACTTTGTTGCTTATTATATATATGTTAAAACATATATTTAAAATCGTTTAAATGTTTCATTTGGGGCGCGTCAGGGTTGGGGCTTAGCCCCAGCCCCGGTCATATTTCTTACCATATAACCACCCACGTGCATGTTCAAATCCTCATGCGTTTAAAGCCCGCGGTCTTTTAATATAACATATGACCACTTGCTACACTTGCGCGCGGAGTTTGGATTATTTAAATGGACAGCCCCCGGTCACACAATCCATTACCATATGACCGATATATACGGAGGCGCATATTTCAAATGGAGTGCAGCCCTCGGTTTTGGGCGCCAATGCATGTGACCATAATATTTTTGCACGAGAATTGGTTTTTAAAATGGTTATACAAACCGTACGCCGCCACTTGTCATGTATCTATTTGCCCTTGGAAATGTTTAGCCCATGGTTTCGGGTGCTTACCCATGTGATCTCGGCCTTGGCGGTTAGGGGCTGGGCGCGACCTAATTGTTCAACAGTTTTCACCGTTATGAGGTTGCGCTCCGGTGTTGGGTTTAAGCACTTGTTTTGGAGCGTGTTCTTGGTTGAGAGCCCAGAGGTGCGTTTTGGCGAACCAAAGACAACAAGCTTGAAGGAAGAGAATGGCAGGAGGCCTATCTTCCTTATTTTTTGGCTAAATCAGGTGTCGTAAAAGCCCAGCTAGGGGTTTTTGGACGTTCTAAATCCATTGGCACTATTTTCACAGCCATTTGAATACTTTGTTTGCAGGTTTTTAACCATTGAAGTTTCAGGAAGCTCCAGGGAGCTTGAAGCCCTCATTGATTGAGGACATGTTTTGGTGAGTCCAAGTTTGTTTTTTGTGACTGAATAGTCATTTTTGACTAATTGTTATGCTCTGAACACTTTGGGATAGGTTTCATATCCATTTGAGGACTTTTACAGGTGTTTTTTCCAAAGAGAATCTCAGGGAAGCTTAAGGCCACATGTAAAAGAGGTCATGCCTGGATGAGCCATGATCCGTTTTCAGAGTTTTATTAGTCATTTTT
>ML777504.1:233945-262488 GCA_009831015.1 Picea engelmannii
AAGTTATGTTGCCGTGTATTTATTTAAAGCACATATTTAACCATTTAAAAGAACATTTTCTCACACATGAACATTTAAAGGAAGAAGCATGAACTTAACACATAATCTATCTTGCATATTTTAACACATGAAGCAAGGTCCTGCAAAGTTTATTTTAATGAAGTAGAGGGTGCTTACATAGCATAACAAGTCAGCCTTCTATTTTCAGATCAGGTAGTATCAGAGCATAGTTTGTTTTGCTCATGTGTTTGCCATTGATAGCTTGAGATTTAGTTGTTGGTATTTGTGCAAGTTTTGTGTTGAAGTTTGATATCTTGCAAGGATGGAGGAAGCTTCAGGCATTGATAGTTCTCGTACATATTCATTATCTAAGTTCTTTGACAAAGAGATGTTGAAGGAGATTCTATCCATGAGAGATGTGATGAAAGAGATGTGTGAAGATAGAAAGGAGAGCATTGCCCTTGAAGAGCAGTTGATGGCCATGAAAGAGGAGAAAGACCATCTTCTTGAAAGGTTGCATGAGATGGAGATTCAACTCCATGAGGCAAAGGAAACCCTTACCAAGTACATGCATGAACATAAGGTATGTAATGTTAGTTTATCTTCTAATTCCTCTCAAGATGAATGTTTTGGTGTTTTTGAAAATCACACAAGAGGAATAGGGTCCAATTTATTGTTAAAAATGGGCTATGAAGGTAAAGGGTTAGGCAAGCATGCACAAGGCATTGTTGAGCCTATTGTTATTGAAGAAAGACCCAAGTATTGTGGTCTTGGATATGAACGAAGGGATGGAGCAAATTCCAAAGTCGAGGAGACAAGGGAAAAAGTTCCAAGAACAAATTTTGTTTCAAGTTCACCTCCTCAAGAAGGCTATAAAGGTGAAAGTTCAAGAACTTTTGTTGAAAGTTCAATCCCTCCAGCATGCAAAGATTGTGTTCAAGCTGAATGCAAATGTGTGAAACGAAAGAGTTGTGACAGCGATGAGGACAAGAACACTGTTGTTGGTATTCAAAGGAGAGCTTGTAACTCTTCAGATTCACCTCCTCAAAGAGGCGATAAAGGTGAATGTTCAAGGTATAATTCTGCTTATCATTTAGTTGATTTTGATTATGTTAAGCATGATAAATTTACATGTAAAAATGGGAGAAAAAATCCATGTACATATTGTGGTTTGTATAACCATCATATTTCAAAATGTTGGAAAAGATTGACCGCTTTCAGGAAACTTTATAAGCAAAGACAACGTGAAAAGAAGATGCAAAAGATTTGCACTCATTGTCAGAAGAGGGGTCATCTTATTGATCAATGTTGGACATTGCATCAAACTATTCATCCACAACACAAGAAGTAGATGGATAAAGAGATTGGCAAGAATGGAAGAGGAGATTCCATCATCGATGTGAGTCAAGATGATTCACAAGAGGACAATTTTCAGCAAAAAAAATCACCATTGAGTTGGCTTGGTAAGAAATGGTTGGATTTCTTGAGCAAGTAACGCTTGCATTTTCTGTTGTAAATGCACTTTTCAGCCTTATATGTGCATTTATGTTGAGAGTATGATAAGTTGCAGCAGTTATCATAACTTGTATGATGCAAGTTTGCATGTGAATGCAATTCGTTTGAAGGCATTCTTGTTGTTTCACAACTTCGCCAAGAGGATGTAAAAGTGGGGTATGATGTTCACTTGTTACAGCCATGTATCTTTTTCATGTTCAGCTCTTATGTACCCACATGTTTTTGGGTTTATGTACTTATGTTTGTATTGGAAGGAGAGTTGAAGAACTATGCACAGGCATGTGTTTTGTGTGTATGTATAAGCAGTGAACCTAGTGATAGTTTATCATGAATGATTCATGATTATAACATGATTATGTATCATGTTTGTCGACTTGTCAGTTTGGGAAGGTCGATATGTTTCAAATGAGTTTTGACTTGTGTCGATGTTGTCTTGACGACTATATTGTGTCAATCATGTTTTTCGACTTATGTTTAGTCGATGGTGTTTGTTGGCTTGTAAGTTGATTTTTAGTACACCAAGATGCAGGAAAACACCATGTGATTTGATGAAGTACAGGGTGTGAGAGTTTGATTGAAGAGCAAAAAGACTTTGTTGGCATCATTTTCAATCTTGTACAAATTTATTTTCAAGATTGATGGTTTTCTTGGCTTGTGACAAGATGTCGCAGGAAAGTTTTTGCAGCCATTAGAGAGTTGATTTTGTTGACGTCAAAGAGTTCACAAGAGGGACTTGATTCTCAGTGGGAAGGTTGGCAGTCTTCCAAGCACAAAGAGAACAGTGGGTCAGCATCAGCCAGAGACCAGTGGTTGAGGGACATAGCCAGTTGCAGTGCAAGGCATGTCAAAGTATCCAGGTGATTGTCGAAAAGACTTTTCAAGTAGAATCAGTTGATATAACTTGAAAGTAGAAGAGTATTGAAGCTCAGACAGATAATCATAAGCTTTTGTGGGTCCAAAATCCTTTCAGTGGGAAGGTGTGATCAAAATCTGGACCAGGGGTCAAATTTTAGCTCAAAAATCAACGTTCTCGGAATTGCCTCAAAACAAACGAGAGCATATCCCTCGTCATCAAAAACCCAACACAACTCATTTGGGTTCAAACGGACGTTGGGAGCGAGAGATATCGCGATCTGTTCGAATCGTCAAATAGGTAAAAAAAAAAGGACGCTGACTGTGCAGTCCGTACGGATGTTGATGTGGCATGACCGTACACTGATGTGGCAGAGGTCGTATGTCTAGGTGGAAGACGATGACGTGGCCTTCACTTATTGGCAAATTGGGGCGAATAGTGTTTCGACACGTGGCAGTTTTTGGTTAGTGGTTTGGTGCCACGTGGCCCAGTCATGGGCTACCACGTGGCACCGTTGAATTGGTTATTGGTTCAAAATAATATGGAGTCCATGGGGGGTCGAACCCCAGACCTCCCCACCATGGAAAAGTCTTTTTAAAGTCCACCCTACCAACGTGCCGCACTTTGTTTCTTATTATATATATGTTAAAACATATATTTAAAATCGTTTAAATGTTTCATTTGGGGCGTGTCAGGGCTAGGGCTTAGCCCCAGCCCCGGTCATATTGCTTACCATATAACCACCTGCACGCATGTTCAAATCCTCATGCATTTAAATCCTGTGGTCTTGTAATACAACATATGACCACTTGCTACACTTGCGCGCGGAGTTTGGATTATTTAAATGGACAACCCTCGGTCACACAATCCATTACCATATGATCGATATATACGGAGGCGCATATTTCAAATGGAGTGCAGCCCTCGGTTTTGGGCGCCAATGCATGTGACCATAATATTTGTGCGTGGGAATTGGTTTTTAAAATGGTTATACAAATTGTATGTCGCCACTTGTCATGTATCTATTCGCCCTTGGAAATGTTTATCCCATGGTTTTGGGTGCTTACCCATGTGATCTCGGCCTTGGCGGTTACGGGCTGGGCGTGCCCCAACTGTTCGACAGTTTGCACCGTTATGTGGTTGCATGTCGGTGCTAGGTTTAAGCACGCGTTTTGGAGCATGTTCTTGGTTGAGAGCCCAGAGGTGCGTTTTGGCGAACCAGAGACAGCAAGCTTGAAGGAAGAGAATGGCAGGAGGCCTATCTTCCTCATTTTTTGGCCGAATGAGGTGCCGTAAAAGCCCAACTAGGGGTTTTTGGACGTTCTAAATCCATTGGCACTATTTTCACAGCCATTTGAAGACTTATTTTGCAGGTTTTTAACCATTGAAGTTTCAGGAAGCTCTAGGGAGCTTGAAGCCCTCATTGATTGAGGACATGTTTTGGTGAGTCCAAGTTTGTTTTCTGTGACTGAATAGTCATTTTTGACTAATTGTTATTCTCTGAACAATTTGGGATAGGTTTCAGATCCATTTGGGGACTTTTACAGGTGTTTTTTCCAAAGAGAAGCTCAGGGAAGCTTAAGGCCAGATGTAAAAGAGGTCATGCCTAGATGAGCCATGATCCGTTTTCATAGTTTTATTAGTCATTTTTGGGGTTTTTATGTATTCTAATCCCAATGGTACAGTCAAAATTTTCATTGGAGTTGAGCAGCAGCTTGTAAAATAATCTTTGACAAATTAATCCTAGAGAGCCAAGTCCATTGATGGAGGCTTAAGGAGATGTAGCCCGGAGAGGGGTGAACTCCTTTATCATCTTGTTATTGTTGTGAGTTTGATGGTTTATTTGTTGCAAGTTATGTTGTTGTGTATTTATTTAAAGCACATATTTAACCATTTAAAAGAACATTTTCTCACACATGAACATTTAAAGGAAGAAGCATGAACTTAACACATAATCTATCTTGCATATTTTAACACATGAAGCAAGGTCCTGTAAAGTTTATTTTAATGAAGTAGAGGGTGCTTGCATAGCATAACAAGTCATCCTTCTATTTTCATATCACACAGTTTGCAGTGCATGGTTTGTAGTGCACAGTAATATAGTGGATAAGGTTATTGTTGCAAGAGGAAACTATAAATTGTTCCTTTGGTATAAAAAACTTGAAAATGGCCAGGGTTTAGGATACCAATGTTGACCCCTATTTCTTTGATGATGATGAAAATTATCATGACACCAAGACTCTTGCATGGACTAAGGTCAGAATCTTTGACTCATGAACATTTCATGTGCTAACAAGTTCTTTGCAGGTGTCAGATGAGGGTTCTCTCAAGACAGAGCCAATCTTCATTCTAGACCATCACATTCGATAGCTACGGTGTCGAATAGTCGATCAGGTCAAGTTCCAGTGGGAAAACTATAGTCCACACTCGACTACCTGGGAGGACGCATATGAGATGCGTCAATAGTTTCCTTACTTTTTTAATAGATTAGACATATAGATCTATGTCAAATACTTTTATTTAATGCATTATATATTGTACAAACTTCGGGATGAAGTTTAAAACAAGAGGGGGTGTATGTAACATCCTTCTCTACTGAGCCCACTTTTATTGACATATTATTTTAGGACACTTGCGTGCAAGTGATCCAATTATGGTATATTATGATTACGTTTCGATTATGGATTATACATGATGATGATGTATTGTGGTTTATGGCTATTTTGATGTATATGTATTGGTAGATTCTATTGACGATTTTTCCTAAGCATGCAGGACACATGACAGGTTATGGATGTTGATGGCATCAATGTACTTTCTTGGACTCTGGATTGAGTCAAGGAGTGGATTGTATTTGTTTTAGTATTTCATTTTACGCACATGTGACTTATGATTGATTATAGTATGATTTATGTATATGGATATTGACATTGTTTTTGTTAGTGGATGCAGGCTTGACGATGCTTGCTAATCCAACTCACATAAGGAGTAAAGGGGCCATGCACAGAAACCAGACATTTGAGGGAGAGGTGTGGCAGCATCCCTGTCATAGCCTACTAGCACTCATGTTGTGGCCTAAACAATAGGTTAACGATTACCTATTTTGAGAGGCCCACGCTGTCATGAGGGTAGACTGAGACAATTTCTCACGAAGATCTATAAGGGGAATGCAATAAGGCAAAGTTCTTATTCCTTAGAAGCCCTTAGTATCTCACAAGGTCAACCGAATGGAGTGTTGACTCCAAAGGGTTGGAAAAACTTCCAAAACCATTCAAAGTCAAGTGTCATCCTTGGAGCACTGAGGTGTGTCTTGAAGGGCATGTCATGTAATTAAAAACTGGAGTCAATAAATCTAGGTGGCCTAGAAAACATTGAAGTGATTAGACCTTGTTAGAATAAAATTATTAATTATAAGCCTAACAAGAGTCTAAGCCTAATTCTAATACTAAGCCTAAGTCTAAGTTTAATTGAGGGACTAATTAAAAATATTAAATAAATTGAAAGAATTGAGATAAATCAAATTCTAGGAAAAAGTGAGTAAAATATAAAGATTGGATAAAATGCACATGTGTGCATGAAATTAATAAATTGGATTTTTAAAATAAAAGAAATAATAATATGAGAGAATAGGTGTACACATAGAATGGTGTCTAAAGTCAAGCTACCAGTAGTCTAACTAGAAGAAGATTCATAATCCAACTCTAACTATGATATAGTTAGGAGACACTCATTAAATGAAGATTTGGGGAACAAATGGACACTTAAGAGAGAAAATAGGAACACATTGGGGAATGTGATGGAAATTGACTTTTTAAATAAAATAAAAATGGTAATTACTTGTCCAACTTGGGGAGAGTGTGACAAGTGTGTGGGTGAATAATCTTAATTAAATTAATTAAAAAGATAATTAATTGTGCACGAGGACATGTGTCATTGGGAATTTTTCTATAAAACAAATGAAGTAGAAGGGAAATGGATCTCACTTATTCTTGGTAATGTTATGCTGCAAACATTATTGTGGACTGTGTTTTACTTGTGAGAGTTGGGATACCAAGCTTGAAGAAAGAGTGGACGTTCTTCCTTACGAGGCAAACCTTGGAGCTATTGTTTGTTAGTTTCTTGTGTGTGGACTCTTTGCAGTTTGGGGGGCTAAGGGGGAAGAAAAGTACCCCTAGTATTGGCTGGGAGGCACCAGTGAAGTCTCTATAATTAGAAAATGAAAGAAAAAGGGAGTGAAAGACTTTGGAGGACATCCTAAACCCACCATTTACATCAGTCCCGGTATTTTCATTTTCTGAAAATTTTTATTGTAACGAAGAGAAAATTTTATATTGTTAATTCAATTATCGTTGTTAAATTATGTTGAAATTTTGGAACTATTCTTGTCTTGATCGCTAAAACTATTGAAACTCTCGAAGATAGATCCTATTGGGTCGCTACAAAAATTATTAATCCATGAGCTCATTTTCTTCATGGTCATTGTGTAGGTTCTAGTATTTTCATTTTCTGAAAAATTTTATTGTAACGAAGAGAAAATTTTATATTGTTAATTCAATTATCGTTGTTAAATTATGTTGAAATTTTGGAACTATTCTTGTCTTGATCGCTAAAACTATTGAAACTCTCGAAGATAGATCCTATTGGGTCGCTACAAAAATTATTAATCCATGAGCTCATTTTCTTCATGGTCGTTGTGTAGGTTCTAGTATTTTCATTTTCTGAAAAAATTTATTGTAACGAAGAGAAAATTTTATATTGTTAATTCAATTATCATTGTTAAATTGTGTTGAAATTTTGGAACTGTTCTTGTCTTGATCGCTACAACTATTGAAACTCCCAGAGATAGATCCTATTGGGTTGCTACAAAAATGATCATTTTCTTCATGGTCGTTGTGTATAAGATCATGCTTCTCGAACTCTCAAACTAATGGTTTCACTGTCAAACAAATGCAATTGAAAAGTAGAACTCGTTGATTCATATTATCATTTTCCATTTCAGAATTTCTAATTTGTATGATTTGCTGATATTATTGCCAGCTCGAATTTAGAATGTCGTTGGGATGATTATAATTTTATAATTAACAAGTTATATATTGTTGAATCGTTGTACTCTATTCCATTCCGAAAAATGAAATTGTTATAGTCGCAATAGAGTATTTCTTTGTTTTGAATGATTGTCGTTATGGTCGTTGTGAATTTATCGCAGCTTTGGAATTTAAATTGATCCTTTCGCTATCAATTTAATAGGTTGTGAATTTTTAAATGAAATCAAATGGATCTCTGTGTAATTTACTTATATTATAGTTGATTGTATTCTCAGTCTATATTCTCTGTGTAGTTTAAGAGGACTGTCGTTGTCTCTTGTTATAGTTGATTGTATTCTCAGTCTATATATTCAGTTGGTCACTATATGACTGGTGGAAAATCTCGATTCCAGAGTTGTGTTGTGGATATTATAATGAATTATCACTTAGTTAAGACAAGGGAATGGAATTATTAATATCTTAATTATACGAAGTGTAATTGAATCCAAGCTTTTTTTCCAAAAATTATAATAGTATGTGAAACGTAATTAAATAGTAATTGCTAATGAATTATTAACTTATGATCGATATTTTAAATAAAAGAGATCTAAAAGAAATAGAAGGATTTTGAATTGAGTCCTAGTTAGTAGCTATTATTTATTTTATATATATGAATATAATAGAATGTATCATTATGATGTGGGTCTCATTTTTAATGGTAGTAGTGTGAACATTGTATGCTATACTCATTATATAAGTTATGGATATTACATGAATACATATATTATTGAAACTATTATTGAAATAAATGGGAGCAAAGGATGTAGTGGTTAATCGTTCAATTGAAATCATAAGTAAAAAGGAAATTGATTTTGGTTGAGGTTAATATACATATTGTTATGATTATTTTATTGGACAACGTTCTCCAATGACTTGTTAATTGTTGAATTTACAATCTATTATAACAATGTTACGAATGGGGTAATAGAGATGTTTTTGCAATGATATGAAGTCAGACATTGAGTAGATCTTATGGTATGGAATTAATTGATGAATTGATGAATGTGTAATATTTTAATGAGGGTTGATTGATTTAATTATTTCATGCTTAATTTTCTTACCTTAAGGGTTAAGTGGGTTAAGAGAGTAGATATCTCCATGTTCCTCAAAACAGTCGCCAAGACCTTAGATGGTCAAAATCAATCGAATGAATCATGGACTTGAGCATTGATTATGTGTCTTGGAAGTCCTAACTTTGCAGGTAGGTTGGATGGGTAGATATCCTTGTTTATCTTTTTTGATATGATTTATTTTGTTGGTAACAATAATGTTGTATAATGAAACTCGCAGTGTAGGATGTAGATGAGAAATGAATATGTAATATTGATATATGTTAATGTCATGTAAAATTTGTTCTTATGATGTTAAAAAAAATAAAACGTTTACCACTACTATATTCACTTACATTTATGTGTTAACGGAAGGGTCGTTACAATACAATTTTCAATTATCAATTTTCACATCTATTTTATTCAAGAAAAATAATATCTTCCAAGCATGATTTTTCTGCTCATAATCGTTTGTCTCTTACAACAAAAAATATTAGTATTCCTTATGGGCTTACATCCTTTCCATATCGAAGACCATTCTTCCTGCAATTTTCTCAATTTCCATGCAACCAAACAAATTGTTATCATATCATAACAATTTTCAATTATTAATTTCTCATATTTGTTTTATACATGAAAAAAAAATTTATCGGGCATGATATTTTTGCTCATTATGTTTGGCTCTTGCAGTTGTATATATCAGTATTCCTTATGGGCTTACATAATTTCCATATCTGAGACTACTCTACCAGAATTCCTCACATATGCATTACCAACACCCAACGTTTCATAATACATTCAAACATTACCAATAAATAAACCCAATTTGCCAATACCCTTGGCCACATTTACCCATGCATCCTTGCATTGACTCTGGAAAACCATATATCCATGTCATGTATTCCAACATGGTGAGTTGGGAGGTCTATCCATTGCCTCAACACATCATCCAAACTCTTCCCCAAAACATATCTTATCATTTGGATATCTTTCGCTTCAACCCATACACAACACTAGGAATATAATTATCTTAGTTCTCTCTCATGTCGGCAAAGAGGTTGCAGTCCAAACATCGGTTATATAGGGGAAAACCATTATGCACTTGGATGGAACTATAGTCTTTCCATATCCAACTTCAAAATGGCCTCACACATGGCCATCTCTAATGGAATTCATTGCTACCGCATGAGTATGTCTCTTGTCTTGACTTGGTTATTATCTCATAACCAACATAACACAATATGCAATTAAATTTATCATAAATGCATTCAAGCATTACATAGAATGTGTGTACTCAAGGACTTCTACCTTTTCATCAATTTCAAATATTGGAAAATTTAGTTGAGGGAACTCTTACCTCAATTCCCTTCATCATTATGCATGATAACAACCCCAAATGCATACATGCATGGTTGTTATTACATTAATTGATGTTACTTGATCAATCGGTACTTTCTAGAATCTCCCAAGCTCCCTTTACCATCCCTTGATCAAAATTCTTCCATGCTCATTGTCTTCACATGCATGGTTTTCATATGCAACAACATCATCAACATCTTCAGCCATACTATACACAATTTCCTGGATACACAATCCATCATTAGTTTTATTCAAACATCACAACATCATTAATTAATGCATATATATCAACAAAATACTCTTAGTCTGCATGCATGTCATATACATCTATAGGCATGTCCATATGCACAAATGTACATCAATATGCATTAAGCATTCGATCTCATCATGCCTACTCCATGCACATGCATTCTAGATTTATTATATGCACCATGCATCACTTCCATTATGCACTCCAATGCATATTTATTTCAGCTTTATTTATTTATTTTTGTTGTTGTAGATGGTTTTCATTGAATCCTTCTACATCTTTGCATCCCTGTGCACTATCATTTTTCTCATCTGTAAACCATTGATAATATAGGTAGCTTCCTTGACTCTACCTTCTGCCCAAGATTTCTACCATTAATAGTTGTTTCAACATATGTAGCCTTCCACACATGCATGTTTTTAGAATTTAATTCATGGTTCTTGGCATAAAATTAAGGCCTCTGCAGTCCAATGTCTAGCTCTCAACAGTCATTAAATCATGGCTTTGACCTTCCAATAGGGTCTTTATATAGTCCCTTTCCATGGGACTATCTCAACATGCAACTCCTTGATGCAACTCTATCATCTACTAAAAATATCTCCACTCATGAGTGGACATCAACTTATCTTTCCAATGTTCACCTCCATAAGCTATACATGCATGCATATTAATGCACACTTAACATTAGTATTCCTTATGGAGGTCCCCCATTATAAGCATGAGACTTCAAGGCATAAACATAAACATGTTTCCCTCTTCCATTATGCACACTAATGCATATCTATTTCAAATTTATTTATGTTGTTGAAATAGAAAGAGCATAATAGGAAATTATGTTGCAGATTTAAAGCTCATATGATGTCTGCAAATTATTATGCTCCTACTAATATGGTTATTGATGTGGCATTATGGTTCCACATGGAACCTTGAGGTGATGCCATGTCACCATATTTACCACCCTAGCCCTGCCTCGTCAGCCTTTGTCTCCCTCCTCCTCTCTCTCTCTCTTCTTTCCTTCCTTTAATACATTCTATAAATAATAAAATATTTTTATTTTCGAGCCCACCTGCATTGGTTTCCAACCAGACACCCTTTCATTGGTCGCAGGGATGGGTGAGTCCCATCCCTCACCCTTTTCCTTCAATGTGCATAATTTCTTTCACCCTGATCCAACAATGGATATGATTGGGAGATCATTGACCCACATGGATTTTGCATCACTAACATGCGCGAGGATTAACAACCCCTCCACGATGCAACCTGTAAACTTGCATTCTCCCCAAATCCAATGATGGAGATCAAGGGAGATCAACGAAAGAGGTTCCATGTTATATCACAAAAAATGCATGAGGGTTAACACCCCCTCTGGGATGTGACACTAAAAAACCACCCTGCTACGTGGCACGTTTTTATTGGTTTCACATCACTGAAGACCTTGGGAAAAATTGCTTCGCTACCCATGTGATACCACTTATGGTATCGATCTATACCACCTCATTGGTCTCCCCACCACCATGGCCTAATACCATGCCACAGGCTTCCACTATGCCATCTGCCTTCCATTTTTGTAGTCCACATCACAATTTCCACATCACTCGTCATGTGGCCTCCATGTCATGTTGATGTCATGGTACGAAAAATTACCCAAATTTTCCAAAATTCAAAATTTCCCAAAACAAATATCAAAAATTCCTAAATTCAAAATTTCTTCCTCGGCCACCACAAGAGCTCTATAATTCGCCACATGTGGCCAATTTCGGCCCTATGCATGTAAATTTGACCTCTGCATTTGAAATCCAACACTCATGTGTTGATCTCTTAATGAATTCCACTACAAAAATTGTGGCTTTTTCCCATTTTCTCCATGGATATCTTGCAAATCCAAAATTCCACCCATTCCCAACCTAAAAATGCTCAAACGGAGGATAAGATTGAGGGTTTTAACCCCTGAGTACAATTTCATCAAATTCCTCATGAATTTTCTACCAATTTCATTGGAGTAATTTTGAAAAATAATTTGCAGACATCCTCTCAGTTTTAAATATGCAAATTCATATTTTGCATGTTGAGTCTATCCCATGTAGGCTCAATGGTGAACATGTCGCTCCGATACCAATTTGTAACATACCTATTCTTCCAAGCTAAATCTTGTCACTGTGGAAAATGACTTATCCTACTAAATATGAATCTTATAAAAATGCCCCATGCATATAAAATAAAACCAAGGGGTAGCAAGCCCATAAAAAAAATTACAGCAAACATGTTGATTTATACATGCATCTAACAACATTTATAAAAAAAAATGAATTCATCTAGTAATCACACAACAAACACCCAACATTTAAATATCATTTACACGATAATCATGATAAAACAACAGAACACTTATATGTTTATCAAATATAACCAATTAATTGTGAACAAAGGATGAACCTCCTAGCCATAGGTGTTGTTGTTAATTTTATCTCAATAACAGGTCACCCCTGAGATGAGGTTATGATCCTAAAAGGAGATATGTCCCTCTGGTTTTCCACTCTCCACACTCAGCAACCCAAAACCTAGGTTCTACTCCTACAATATTTCCAATCCACTAGCTCTCTCTTCCCCATAACCTGCACAACCCAAGGAATGTACCCCCTTCACTGCTCATAGTCCCTCGAGTTGTACCATTCATTTATCATGGTTTCTAGTGCACTTGGTTGGTTAGGAATATCTCAATTTGGGACTTAAGGAACTCTTATTTTCTACAAGAGTGATCACAGCATCCTTCATAAGGCTCTTGAGTCATTTCCTCAACAAGAAAACTCACTACAAGCTTACATCATGTTTTACAGGAACAAAGGCCTATTTCTCAGCATAAAACACATCAAAACCATGGCTTCCTTAAAGCATAGCATGGATGGTGCTCTTCCCATCACTCAGCTCCCCTATTGTTGCCCAAAATCTGCATGCAAAAATTGTCTTCATTGGCCATACGAAATTCCTTTTTCTCAAGCTAGTTGACTACTCACTCTACCCAAGATTGATTGTACTTCATCCCCATGCTCCCCAATAACTATGGGATGTGACTTCTCACACCCACCCTCTTACATGAATTTAATGATTGGATTTGGGAACATTCAATAGAAAAATATAAGGTTATACACAATGGTAATAAATTCAAGAATGTGGATTTAGATTAATACCCATGAATAAAATCCTCCTTGGACCCCTCTCTCGTGTGGATCCATAGTTCCCCGTCATTTTCATCCTTCTTGTATCATAGCCAATGATTACTTCTTTTATTAATTAGTTCAATGTTCATAATATACAATTCACCGCCCCGGCCATATTAATCAATATATGGGATCTTTGCCCATATCATATTGGCTCACCAGCCTAATTCACATTTAAACAATTACATTACAATTTTTGGGGACTAAAATTGGGGATGTTATAGATTAATAGTGGTTTCACTACTGATTTGTTGTGCAATCATTTGAAAAAGTGCTTGAGGACTTCATACAGATGTGTATCATTGGTTGTACAATCATATAGTTCTCTTGATTAATTGATTGTTGTCACAATCATTGTTGCATTGTTTTGTTGAGCATTGTTGTTGGCTTATTGGAATGTTATGCATGTGGTATAAATTTGATTAGAGGCCTTGTGTATGAGCCTTACCATTTTTAATAGAACAACCCTACATAGGCAAGTTGGGTGGGTTTCTACTTTGGAATTTCAAGTCAAATAAATCAACAATAAGGAACTAACTAGTACTCATTCAATGTTCTCCCTAGCAGTGAACATTTACATTAAAATCATTAAAGCTAATTGATTCACAATGAAAATAAACAACAATTAATCTAGTTACTTATATTTTCCAACACCTTATTGAAGACGAAACCGGTAGCTAATCAATGTTCAATTACAATGCAATGAATCATTATGGAAACACACACTAAGGGTGCCTTTTCCTCCCAACCAATGTAAATCGAAGAACGTTGGGGATATCCCCCGCATAGGGCCTTGGCTCAATGAGGAAAATTAATTAGGTACACTCACACAAAATAACCCACACAAAAAAACAAATATAGATTCACAAGTTAATAGCACAACTACATCCAACTCATCACGGTCTATTTTGGAGAATTCTATAGCACAAGCAACATCTCCCCCATAGGGCAAGGTGTGCACATAAATCATCCCACTTTGGCCATGGTATTGTAACACCTCTCACGATGGATTTATTTAACCATGATTGGATACCCACCTAAAGAAAACTATTGAACAGTGTATGACTATCACCAACTATTAAACTAGGAGAACCAATCTACTCATTTTCCCAACAATAGTTAAATCTCCCAGCATAGAAAAACTATGCCTCTCTCTTTCCTAACAATAGTTTTTCATCACTGACATGGAGAATGCAGATTACTTTCCTTTCCCTAGCTAATATCCCCACAAATTTTAGAGATCATAAATAATTTTAGAGTTAAATTGGGATTAGGGTAAATTTGCACAAGTAATATGAAGATCACTCACCAATCTCATATCATACCCTTTGGACTATGAACCCTAATTGTAATTTAAGAGCATATGGTTTCCTAATCTAATCATTAATTACCTTTGTTGCCTCACAAAATACCTAAAGTCACCTAATCTTGATCATCCACATTGAGTTGAAGTCCTTCCCTTAGGTGTGAGCCCATAAAGGTTTACATAATAATATTTTAGGATACTCTCAACATCTAAATTCAATCGGTGGTTCCCAAAAAACTTACTCCTCCAGTCATTGTACTCATGCGCATAATTTCACAACTCAGCTAATCCCAAATACAATATATCAACAAATGACAAAATGTGTTCCACAGATTTCATGTGTACAATAATGTCTGAAAGATATCATGAACAAAAATGCAATGAAATACACCTCAAGAGAATATAGTGATTAATAAGGGATTAACATAATGTCCAAAGTACATATTGACCTAAAAATCTACTTTGGGATCAACATGATATTTTACATCTCTAAATCTTCCAAATTCAATGAGAATCTTACTTCGAGTAACCTTTCAAACTCTTGTTCCAATCAAAGAAGGTGGTAGGATCCATCCTCATTATGTCTCTTTCCCCATTAATTAGTATTAAAGGGTCTCATCCACTGATTATTCTTAGTACATAGTGACTTATTAGGCACTAGAAGAGTATCAGTAGTTAGTTTTAGTCTTAATCCAAGATGGTTACAATGTTTGAGTTTCAATTTGGTTAAGCACAACTTATCGAGTTTGGGTTAGTAGGGATAAATATATTTCATATTTATTCCCTAGCCTATTATCACCCATGAGAGACCTCAATGGTAGCCATTAAGGCCAAAGTTCCCAACAGTATTTTGTTGACACACAATCAAACTTGATCTAGTCTTGTTTGGCTTATTTTAGGCTCATATTATTTTGACCTTAAGGGAGGCCATAATAGGATTATTTTCAAGTTCCAAAACCCTTCCATATAAGCAATCCCTATATCAAGGATGATATTCAAATTCCATGAGATGCAAACTTAGTTTTCAAATATTTCAACATTGACCCCTTTAGTAGTCACTAAGCATGTTGCACATTAGCTGGATATTTTATGGAATATAAGATGAATTATATTCGTGTTTCATAGAATTCAATGGTTTTAAACTATAGGGATAAAGATAATCTTTCCAATGAACCATCATTTTCCCAATTTCGAGTCCATATGCCTAGTCTATGAAGGGCACAAATTGCACACCTCCTAGCGGGCCAAATTTCATTATTATGACTACATGATCAGATTTTGTTATGATTCTAATATATAGAGAGAGAGAAAATTAGGCCTAGAGGTGATGTAGGAAAATTTGAGACCTTTCCAACAATCTATCATATGCCTATTTTTGACCCATAGTTGTTGAGAATGAGCTTTTGTAAGGTTGAAGACTAGTTTCAAGGTAGTAGTTTGGTGGTAGAGGTTTAGGGTTTAAAAAATGTTGTTGATGGGCATTAAATTAGAAAATTAAAGATTCCATGATATGACTCCAAGTCCTTTCCACAACACCTAATATTATTCATTCCAGCGTTGGATGACCCAGCTAGAGTTGTCACAAGTATCTGCATTGATTTTTAGGACATTGTCTAGGTAGCTTATGGCATAGTTTTAGAACAGTTAAATCAACATTTGGAAATATCATGTGAGATTTGTGAGTTGACATTGTTGAAGTAATCATCAATATATTTCCAACAATACTTTTGTTTCCTCAAATGTGAATAGTATGATGATGTGTCAACATTCACAAATTTAATTCCCATTCCACCCCACCAATAAATCATTGTTTAAAGTAAAATATTCCTAGGAAAAATTGAAGCCCTAGTTTCCATAGGCTCATGTCATCAATTGTGTAGTTGAGAAAATTTTGTCAAGACCTTTCCAACAGTGTGTTCCATGTCTCATTCTATATCTGTCTCATCCAGCTCCATCCTCAGTATCCTCCAATCAAAATTTCTTTAAAAAGTCAATTTTGTTGACTAGGCACAAATTTCAAGAAAATTAAAAATTAATTTATAAAAAAAACAGATAGAGAAAAAGCATAAGCATTCCATGCATTACCTCATGCAAAAAGGAGAAAATAAAAAATAGGAAAAATGGGCAAAAATACAAACCCCTCTCTCTCATCTTCCTAAGTTTCACTTGCCAAAGTACAGGTTGGATGAAAGGGATCACTAGTTCATAGGTAGTGCTAAGGATCCATTCTGTACAATCTCCATTAACACCATAAATAAGGACCATGGCTTCTCCAATTTATATTGTACTCATTGGTTGCATGGTTGGAAATAGTTTTCTCTATGTGTTGTTTCCTATTACCCAATATTGTTGGCTCAGTTGGTTTAATTGTTGATTTGAATTCATTTTTATGGTGGAGTTAGGCTCTGATTATGAGTTTATTTCACTAGCTAGGTGGAAATATTTGGGGTTTATGGTTTAATTTATGTTAGTTCTATTTAATATTATGTAAAAAGTAGAGGAAGAGGGAGTTTTAACCCATGACCTCCCCCTCCCCCTCCCTTGTTATTCCTCCTGTTGTTCCAGAGTCTGTACTTAAGGCTTTAAAAATTACAGTGTCTAGGCATCCGAAAGTTAGTAAGATGTAAAAAGGGAGGAGGGTATACCTTCGGGAAAGGAAGCTAGGGTTGATTTCTAGGTTGTCACTATCTGGCTTCCAACTGTTCCTGGATGTTTATATCCCTTTCAATTGCAGCCCATGAACGTTCAAGTTCTACCCGGGTGTTAGCCATTTTGAGTATGGTATCAAAAAGATTTAAAGCGATATGGGTTTGATATGTCAAGTCGGGTTCAATATTGGGTTGTCTTACAACAGGGACAGTCATAGAGGAACAGAAAATTTAAAGAAATCCGAAAGTTTCTATGCTGTATCAATTTGATTTTATAAAAGAGAACTTTAGAAATCAATATTAAAAGCAAATTGCAAACCAAAGGCCTTTTTCCGTAACTGCGTTATATTTGAAATAAATGGTGTATGAATTATGGGAAAAAAATTAAGTTGTCTATAGAATAAGGATCCTATCAAGAGAGAATCTCACTATGTAAACAGGGGAAGAAAATAAGATAAGAAATGGTCTGATGAAGCATAAAATATGACAACCTAAAGATTTATAGGTATTGTACCTACTAGTAGTTGATACAGAGGAAAAACTATAAACAATAGATAGCTAAACATTAATCACTGCAGTAGAAGTTTTACTAAATTGCAATGCGACATTCATCAAATATATATAAGTGAAATAAGAATGAATATGAAATAATAGAGAGAAAAAACTCATAACACAGTAGTGACGGAATTAGGAATCTCTGGGCTGCTTTGTATTAATTCTCGAAAAGAGACAGTCTCTATTACAATTAATCAAAAAGGTCCGGCCCTTTTTTCTTTCTTCAAAATGTATATTTATACAAATTTTTATGCGTTGGAATCTCAATAGTTCCAGAGGTTTTCGGTTACAATCAAAGGAGTCGAAACATTTTGTTTCTTTATCTTTGTTATCATTTGGTACCTGAAACCTGCCTCTTTGCATGCTCCTTGCAAATAACGCACTTCTCCACCAGCTGTGATATCAACTTAGATGGCTCTGCTTGATTATTTGCCTCAAAAATATAGCAGTCTTTGATCAATAGCGGCATCTTTCCTTCCACCTGTTGATCTTTGGCATTGATAGAGCATAATAGTATACTCAGTTTAATTAGCCATTTGTCTATTTGCACTATGTATGTTTGAGTTATTTGTGATATTTCAGTTAATTCTCTTTCTTCATTTTCCTTGATATTTATCATATATTTAGTTGTATTGATCTGACCCAGTATCTCCATGCCACTCTCACCATCGGAACCCAAACAAATCTCACTTAACAAACCGAAAATTTCTTCGCAAGAATTCCTTAGCTTCATAGCTTGTTGTTTGCCTTCGGATATATTTCGCTCCCATTCTTTCAACAAGATATTACCCCTGGTCTTCTCTACGATGGGAAAACTAGAACTACTGCTTGTTTCCCTTCTCGTTGTGGCTATAATAGCCTACTAGAACACCACCCGAGCTGCTCCGGCATCCCTTTATTTAAGAGAGAGGTTTTCCAACACCTGATCAATGAGTTGGTAGCTGCTTTGAATTGTTTCTACTCTAACAAGCAGACCCTGTTGCGCCGTCGATAACCTTTTTCTGATCTCTATTGCTTGGGATTGAAATATCCCGATATCAATTACCTGGCTTTCGGCGAATTCTAGTTTGGCCCGAAGCTGGTCCATCAATTCTCCCTGCTGGCTTATATGAGTCCGACTCGTCTGAACCTTCAACTGTGTCTGTTTGAGATTGACTTTAAGTCGTTCGATTTCTTTTTTATCTTCTATTCTTGCTTTCTCTAAAGTCGCACTTGCCTGATCTTTAGCAGTAGCCTCTGGTGTAGCTAGTTTAGCCTCTAGCGTCTTGATCAAATGATGTTTTCGTTTTAGCTGATCTTTTAGGGTCCCGATTGAATATTGGTTCGTCATGGCAAAATCCCCCAATGTTCTTTCTATTTGTGTCATGAATTCTTCTTTCTTCATATTTCTCCCATCAGTTAAAATTTTAAATTTCTTAGAGACAGTACCTGCCTCTTGGTAGAGTTCTTGTCTCACAACCACTTTCCTCTTCTTATCGAAGAAGAATTGATTCGTAGGTAGCTCTTGTACTGATATAGGTGTCAATTTTTCACCCAAAATCCAACCTGCATCCGGGATTTCCTTTGCAGACTGTAGGGGGGTAATGGAGGCGATGGGATTGCCGATCTGTTTAGAAGATTTCACGGGAGTAATGACCGAAATTGGCTCGCTTGGAGGATCGAAAGCCTCAGCTTCCTGTTTCGGGCCCCCAACTTTCTCTTCTGTATCCTGTTGTTCTTCTTGGCTGGGTGTTGAACCCTTAGAGCCTCCGACTTCTGTTTGCTGCTCCTCTACTATCGTCGGATCTTCACCCCGTAATACTGGAGGAAGGAAACTCTGCCTATGCTCTTGGAATATGACAACATCAGCCCTCTCTTCGGGCGACAGGGCCTGTATTCAAGCCAAAACCTTGTCATAAGATTTCGCAACTTGGAAAATATCATCATGAGGCGAATTCTCGTGCTCAAATATTTTAAGGCCACAGCTGGCCAAATGATTACTCACGACCCTATGTGGATCGTGTTTCTTGAATTCAATGTGAACCAACTTTATATCTTCTAGGGATGTTGCCTAGGCCTTTGCATGCCCGAAGTCTAATAATGAATAGGTGTTTAAATGAACAGGAAAAGGTGGCCATACCTTTTTTGAAAACCCTTTCAGTTTTTTACTTATACCGCCAATTACGGTTTGCCTGGAGATCTCACGACAAGCCAGCCTGTCAGGTATAATTAAGGGTAAATCATGCGGAGGGACGGAAGTGCCGAAAACCCTGATGTATGAAAATTCTTTCTCCACATACCAATCGGCCACTCTGCTTAAATTTGTTGTGATGCTATCTGATATCCTGGGTGGCAGATTACCGAAGATGACAACATGCATCGATACCATCACCCAGTTGAAGATTTCGTATATGAAATTCAAAGCCTTGTCCTCCCAAATCTTAGAATAGTATACATGGACTGGCTCAGCATCCAATGGAGCCCAGCTCCAATTCATCAAGGGAAAAGGCGTCATGGAACATACTGTGTCCATGAGATATGCAGACATAAAAAATGAAGCATCTTTCCTACTCTCTTTCTGCATCTGATATTCTGTAATTCGACTGGTCAGACTATCTGATAACATTTTGGCCCAGTCAAAAGAAGAGCCTTCTGCTACTGCGTATATCAAAGGCACCCATGGGAGGAAAAAATGTGTGGTGTATTCCCTCCCGTACAATCTACAGGTCATCATCACTACGTATTTGAACTATGGTTCCAAAGAAGATATGGAATAAGTTCCATTGTTTTATTCCCTAAACTTCGTTGGGTGTGAGACCCAATCCTTGATCAAATCAGATAAACTTTTCGCGTATTGATCGCATTCCTTCTATTTAAAACCCTCTAGAAACTCTACATTGTATGTGAAGTCTGACGTGGGTGGTAACTTGTACATCGTCTATAAGTTTTCTGCTCTAAAGGTCCCAACAATGACCTTCTGCTCACTGATGATGGTTCTGGTAGGGATGTCTACATGATCAAGCGCCCATCGGATCATGTCATAGTAAGGTAGAAGGCGTGGCCTGGCCGCTACTTTGTGCATCTCTACCTGGACAAATATCTTGTATTTGGTAGTCATGTCGTCTTTCTCGTTGTCACTGGAATCATCCAAACAGTTCACCACATCTGATTGCAAAACCTATGAGACATATGACCAGGTTCGCACGAAATCAACGCTTCGAGGTGAAGTATCCGAAACATTATCAGAACCTTGTCCTGAAACCTCAGCAGTTGCCTTGGATGTTTTTCGCAGGGCCATGACAGGGGATTGTAACTTAGCTCTTCTGCAATAAAAATGCGTATACATATAGAAGTTAGCTTACTGAGAAAAAATTCTCTATGCAAAATAGAAATGAACTTTATGAATAAAATAGGAAGCAAAAGATCTATATCTTCAAACATTTAACATATCGGTGTCCTTAAGAATACAACGGTCCAATCATATTTAGATAGAGATTTTGGCAATAAAAACCATATCCTTATTTTGTTGTTTCGCCTTATTTCCAATTAATGCCATAAAATTCGACGGTTCATGGCACAAGCTGGCACAAGGAACATTTGAAATTACCTCGTAAACTGTGCATTATTATCATTTGCATTAAACATTGATTATGTTGGCTTGGCTTCCTTAATCAGGATTTAAATCAACATTTCGACGTTCGTTGCATCAAGACTTTTAACTCTATCCTTTCGAGCCTCTAAAACCCGAGATTGCGATGATTAGATTTAATTAAGCAATGACATAACTAGGATTAAGTGTTTTAATTAATTATTCTTTAATTTATATCGCGACTTCGCGGCTTGGGACTTCGAAGGTATAGTTTCCAGAAAGAATGTAAGTCGAGTCGTGAAATCCCAAGAAAATTAATCATGTTCAAAACTAACCAACCCTGACTCTAACCTGGGTTACTTAGGTATAATTTTTGTGCCTTCGTGTTTCGTAGTTTTAGCGGTAATGTTATAGGAGAGAGTGAATGCCGAGACGTGAAATCCCAACAGCACTTGACTGGGGTTTACATGGTCTCACTCTTAGCTTTCACCTGAGGTAAGCTTTTAAAAAAAAATTATACCTTGCACATCGGGGTTTGTAAATCTTGTGACTTGTAACTCCCGAAGAGCAATATTCCGAGGTACAAAAAGCAACAACCTTCATTTAACGATAAAAAGTGATAACTTTAAGAAACATCACATCCCCCGCTATTTCGCATGACGAGACTACTGAGATTTTTAGTAGGTGAATGTCACGAAGAGAAAAAGAACTTAAGAACTGACATTTGACTTTTAAAATAGATTTGAACCAAAATAAAAAGGCAGCTCCAACATAGGCTCCAACTAGGGATCTCGTTTTCCTATAAGGCGGGAAGAACAATAGACCACGTGCCTGTATTGGGTAAATGGAGTCACTGGTTTCACTTCTGTGAAACTTGCTTTAGGGAAAAGAAAAACAGAGGGAAGAAAAGATTTTTGTCTTTTACTGCTGTAAGGCTTTTCAATACTCAAATATATTTCTCACTCAACTACAGTTCCTTTCACAACTTTCTCTTTCTCTTTACTGAGTTTAGGTCTGCATTAAGACAAATCAAAACAGTTCTAGGAAATCCAACAGATCTTGCAGTTTTTGGCTTACACCCAACGAAATATATTGCATTTTTTTTAATCAGGGAGTCTCGTCTGGACTTAGGATGTGGATCCAGTATCGAGAAAGTTGATTACCAGAGCTGAGTGAAATTCATGTATAACAACCTTACAGATATCTCAGATATTGCTTCACTGCCAGCAGGCTTATTCAGTACCCCGGTGAAGTTATCTGCCCCTTTTTTGTTGAATTTCCTTTCACCACTTCGAAATGTATTTATGCATTTAAATGTTGAGATGAGGGCAATCATTTCTGAATTTCCTTTCATCGTCTCTTCAGACTAGATGTACAATTAGATATGACTTTCCTTTCATCATCTGTCTTATAATTTTATTTTTAGAATATGAAGTGGGGGCAATTAGATTGTATGAGGGGCGATATCTACGTAATATTTTGCAATGTAGGTCTCTCAACTTACTTTGATTACTCGGTGCCAACTTTCCTTTGACTTTCACAACACCTTGGTCCGCAGGGAGAAAAATGGGGGGACATTTTTCTAGGGGTTTTCCTTCGAGTAAGCCTTAACCCTTCGAAACTGTTGAAAAACCTAGAAACGTCAGGATCCTCCTACACATAACTTGTTTAGTAAGAGACCGAGGATTTGTGAAGACGAGCCTTCTTTCCAAAACATGCTTACAGCTTTCAAAGTTTAAGCATAATCTCTTCTCCCTACGTATATCAATCCAAAAAGACATTTGGCATTTTTAAGAAGACAAATCTGAAGACCGAAAGAAAGGTGACGGACAAATGTTTGTATACTGAGGGGCAAGGGTCGAAAATTAAAATGCTTTTTTGAAAACCCTTCCCCAAAGATGCTTCACTTTCTGTTTGTTTTAACTACCAACTAACTGTGTTTTAAGTTAAAATTATTAGGATCCAGATCAAGTAACTGTACTTTTTAATAATCAATTAGGTAAAAAAATTAGATTTATGGGACCTTTATGATGTTTTGGAGATCTTTGCTTTCTTAAGGAACAAAATTTTCAGGAGCTCGTACCTTTACCTTACCATTTTTAAAATAACCGAAAACCTTTTCTGTCAATTGTTTTCAGTGAATGCAAACCTCTGATACACAACCTTCTATTTTCTCTCTTCGTTCGATTAGTTTGCAAACCGAAATCCTGTAAACACAAAGAGTGTCCTTTAAAAGAGTTAAATGTATTTGAAAACTATGTATCTCTATTTATATTGACCTAATTAATAAAAATTGAAAACTTACCTCAAGGGAATCATGAAATAGAAAGCAAATACAAACCGATATATACAATGGAAAACCTTGGAGAACCAATTATTTCATGTAGTGTTTTAGATAATGCCCGTTGATAGGGGCGTTGAAGATTTTACCATCTAGATTTTCTAATAAAAATGAATTTTTTCCTTCGGAAGTTACGACTCTAAATGGTCCATACCAAATATGATCGAATTTACCATGTTTCGCCGAATCTTCCTTCCTAGCATCCCATCTTAAGACCAAATCACCTGGAATAAACTCTCTATCTTTTGCCTTATAGTCAAATAACATCTTCATGTTGTCTTGATATTTTTGCAATCTTTCGTCCACCTCGACCCTGTGTTGTTGTAATTCAATGAGTTGATTTATTCTCCTTGTGACGTGGTTTGGTTCTTCTTTCTCATCTTGCCATAGTTTCATTACAAGAAGTGCCAAGTTTATAGGTAATACCACGTCAATCCTGTATACCATCTGGAAAGAAGAAATGCCAATGGATTTTTTTGTGCCAATCCGATTTGTCCATAGTGCGTATTTTAAATGTACATGCCAGGATCTCTTGTTCTCGTTCAACACTTTATTAATTATGTTGATCAAACTCTTGTTCGAAGACTCGGCCAGTCCATTTCCTTGGGGATAATATGTTGTAGAATGGTCGAGTACAATATTGTATTTTTGGCAAAAACTAATCATAGCCATAGATTTAAAACCCTGAGCATTATCTATTACTATCTTTCGGGGGCACCCAAATCTAGATAAAATATTTTCTTCTAGGAAATATATTACCACCAACTTTGTAGCCCTCCTGGTAGGAATATCCTCTACCCATTTAGTAAAGTAATCTGTGGCAGTTAGGATCCATTTGTGTTGAGCACTGGAATGGGGGTTAATTTCGCCTATAAAATCCAGTCCCCACTACTGAAAAGGAGCCTTTGTTTTGACTGGAACTAAAGGTAATGTTGGGAGTTTATGCTTGCCTACGAACAGTTGGCAAGGGTCGCAAGCCCTGACTTTGGCATTTACATCTGAGAAAATTTTAGGCCAATAATACCCTGCACTCAGGATTTTATAATTTGTCGCTCTCCAAGCATGATGTCCCCCACACACTCCTTTGTGGAATTCGCTTATGACCTCCTATGTTTCAGATTCAACCAAACAAACCAATAGGAAGCCAAGTGGGTCCTTCCAAAACAATTTACCCTCAGATATACAGCATTTGACCGCATGTAGTTTTAGCATTCTGGCTTTGGATTGAGATAAATCACTTGGGCACTTCAAAGTCGGTAGGTAGGATACTATGTTTTTGTACCAGCCAAAGGATGTAAACTTCTCTTTGATTCTGACTTCACTTGTTTGTTCGTAGAGCTCGTTCATATCTTCATCTTCTCCACATCCCTGTATGCTATTTATGCTGAGGGCTCTGAAATTGGATTCAGCTAAGAGTTTAGCCAAGCCTTGACCCTTTACCAGCTTCATGGGCTTTATTTCCAGATCAAATTCTTGAATTTTTGTGAGCCACCGTCCCCTTCTTCCATCACTGTCAGGCTGCACTAAAATGTCTTTTACAGAGCTAGTAGGTACATACGCAATTATCTTGGAATGAAATACATAAGTCCTAAAAGCATTTAATGCCTTTACCATATCATATTCTTGTTTTTCCATTATATCGTATTTTAGTTCCGTGTCTCTAAGAATTTTGTTGAAAAAGGCTATCGGTTGTTCGAAACCTTCCTCATTTTTCTAGAGGAGCACCGCGGCAATGGTGTGCTCGAAAGTGAATGAGAAAATGAGAAAATATTTTAGATAGTCGGGACTTGCCAGTACAGGTGCCTCGCTTATAACCCTCTTGATACGTGCAAACAATTCTTTGGCCTCTGCTGTCCATTTTACCTCGTTGTTTTTCTTTAACATACCTGTGATTAATTTCACAATTTCAGCGAAGTTTGGAATAAACCTTCTCAAAAAATTTATCTTTCCTAAGAATGACTGGATTTCCTTTACATTTCTAGGAATATTTATTGTGTCTATAGCTTGAACCCTGCTGGGATCAATTTTAATTCCATCTCGGGACACAATATGGCCCAGGATTTTACCTTCTCGCATGGTGAAGTGAGACTTTCTAGGGTTTAAAGACAGACCGAACCTGCGGCATTTTTCGAAAGTCTGTTTGAGATGTATTAAATGATCTTCGTCAGACTTAGAAAAAATGGTTAGATCATCGAGGTAGATAACTACAAACTTGTCTCTTTCACCGACGAAGGCGATATCCATAGAACGCTGGAAAGTGGCACCTACATTCATTAGACCAAAAGGCATTTTATCATACATGAATGTACCCCAAGGTGTAGTGAAATCCGTTTTTTATTTATCTTGTTCGTTTACAACAATTTGATTGTACCTAGAGAAACCATCAATCATAGACATCCTATTTGCTCCGACTACCTTTTCTAAGACATGATCCATTTTAGGTAAAGGATAGTTGTCCTTTAGGGAAAATTTATTCAAATTTCTGAAATCAACACATAGTCTAATCTCTCCACTCTTTTTTCTAACCGGGACCAGGTTCGCCACCCAATCTAAGTATCTCAGTGGTACTATTATTTTTGCGTCTAAAAGATTCTTGACTTCTCTTTCGACTACGGGTAATAAGATAGGGTTGATTTGTCTAAGCTTTTTCCTAAAGGGTTTGATACCAGGCTTCAGAGGTATCTTGTGTTTGATCACGGTAGTGTTGTAAGTCCTAAGCTCTTCGTAAGACCAAGCGAAAACATCTTTATATCATGCAAGAAAATCTTTATACTTATTTTTCACCTCAGGAGGAAGATACTTTGATATTTTCACCATCCTGGGTTCTTCCTTTGTCCCTATATCGCAATCTTTGACCTCTTCTGGTTGGGGTTGAAGAGTAGATTTTAAAGGCATGTCATTTTGATCGAAAAGTCTCTCCAGGGGAATTGGTCCCTTTGGAATCTGATTATTTTTTAAAACTAACATACGATGGTTGGAAATTTTTTCTCGGAACTCCTCAGGGTCCTCTCCTTCTTGCATGATCCACATTTGATCATTTTGATTCTCTTGATCGATGTGAGTTTCAGAAAATTCACCCACTTCTTTGAGGAACTTTATGATTTGTTCGTCATCTTCGAAAACCTGCCAGTGTTGTATGTTGTTCGGGATGGATGGTTTGTGCCTTACCTCTATACGGTATTTTAACTTAAAATCTATGGGGGGAGTGAAGTTCGATGTTGCCTTGGCTAACGAATCAGCCTGCAAATTTTCGGTGCGTGGTATGAAGTGGATGTTCGACACACCTACCACACTTAGAGGGGGGGGTGAATGAGTGTGGGGATCTTTTTCCCAAAACTTCCCTCTTACACAAAACCCATTAGTTAGCATTCGACAGTTACTCATTACTCATTGATTTCATTAATAATCAATTATATGTGAATACATATCAGCAACATATATCAGCAATATATCATCAACAAATCATCTCCACAAGGAACACAAGATGTATGTACAATTTTTCTTTTTATTATGGACTTCAATCCAGGGGGTTTTCAACAACAATTGAATAGAGTACAACTCTACAAGAGCACCAGCTCTATATGAAATAATTATCTTACATTCTCAGCACCAACTGAGATGAGGCAACAATCCTCAACAGATATTAATCTGTACCATAAACAAGAGCATCAACCATGCACCAACCTGTGCCAAACAACCTGTAATCAACCTATACCATAAAAAATTGCATCCAACCATGTACCAAGTATATACCAATCATGTTTCAACTACTCATCAACAATGACTCGTCAATATGTACCAACATCATCAACTATACACCTCATGTATGTGCCAACTCGTCAACTGCTTGTCTCAACCATGACTAGTTTTGGATTAGTCAACAACCCTAACTTGAAATAATCATAACTTTGTACCTGTAATGAATAAATATCTAAAACTGATATACAATTTTATTCAGTGTGTTTTATGAAATTCCTCCAAGTGGCACTACTTGTAACCTCTCAGCAAAGGAGGTATAGAAAAAATGGCATACCTTGTTGAATTTTGGATTATTCTAGAGAGCGACCTTGTAGAGTGTGCCCTACACGGAATATTTGTTGAATCGATCTGAAACTATTACAGATCATACTAAATACTATAATATAACCAACACAATTGGTCTCTCTGAATTTGGATCTGTTATGAAGAAGTTATGACGTGTTTACCTGAAATACCTAATTTTGAGTAGTTTCAGGACTAGCCACAAACCCTTTTTTCCACGGAGTGTAACTCCCAAAATACAACGACCCACAAGCTAAATTTTTAACCACGGATACTTGGATATTTTTAATCACTTGCATAGAAATTTCAGGATCTGAATCATTATATAAAAACATTTATAGTGAAAATGGTGAGATGACTTGTCAATAACATACCTTAGAAAGCACCATCAAAAGAATTTATCCTTCCTTGCATTTTGGCTTTCTTTTCTTCACTTTCCTCGGAATTTCAGCTTAGATATCCTTGGTTACCTCAGTCACCTATATATCTTCAATATTCTCAAGTGCTCCACACCAAAAATGCTCAAGAAGCTCTCCATCAATACTCCAAAATATATTCCCACAAGAAGCTCTCCATTGATCCACAAAAAGGATGATCTACAAGAGACCATTGCTAACTTATTTATACTTTCATCCTCTAGGTCACTTAACCCATTTTTAGGTCACTTAACCCATTTCTAGGTCACTTAACCTATTTTCCTTATTTTAGGGTTAACCACTTTCCATAAATAGAAAGGTCTCCAATACTTTATCATTTAAA
>ML777504.1:271444-309799 GCA_009831015.1 Picea engelmannii
ATATATATATATATATATATATATATATATATATATATATATATATATATAATGTATCTTATATATATTTTTATATATCTATTATATATTTTATATATGTTTCTAATATATTTAAAAAAAAAACATATATTTTTGAAACTATATTATACATTAGAGTAAATTTGGGGTTTAAAATGGGCCTTATAAGAAAAATCCATGTTGATGAGTTGGAATTCAAAAACCAATAGAGTTTCAAGAAATCGAATCAACCATAATTATTGACTTGGATTTAGTGAAAGACAATTATGTGTCATATTTTTATTTGGTAATATTTAACTACATATAAACTTCACCTTGGTTAATATCTTCTTAATACCATCTCCAAATATAATAAATATTCTTGAAATTAAAAATTTAGATTATTTTATATTATCACTACTTTGAGTCCTTAAAAAAATTAATTTCATATTAATTAAAATCATAATGAAATCACCTTAAAATATCTACAATAAAGACTTTTATGTATAATATATACTAACAAAATATTATATATAAAAAAACTAACAAGTATATATTATATATAACAAGAAACTAAGTTTTGTATTATATAACTAAGAAATTTATCATATATCATATGACCCAAGTGGACCTAATGGTTAAGAACATGTGTTTCCTCCTTGGTGGTCACAGGTTAAAATACATAAGGGGGTGGGGTATGTATACCTATGCAGACTTTAGCAGTCAAATCATTGCGTGGAGGGGGTACCGTGTACCAATTTGGTGTCTAGCTTGACCGTGACCTTAAAAATACATGATGATAATACATAATAGAAAAAAAAAAGAATATATATATCAACAAACTAATAAATAATATAATACTAGTATTTCATTTATTGTGTAACATTTCAAGTTTTAATTCCTGTAAATTGTAATTTAATTTTACAAATGTGATTTAGGTTGGTGAACCAATATGTTTTGAGCCAAAGAGGCCGAGGGTTGAGCTATGTAAATTGTACAATGAAATTATTAATAGAAACACATTGATGGTTGTGTAACATCCCACTCTTGCGCGCACTGAGCGAACTTATTCTTTGAGGACACTTGTGTGCAACTGATCCAGGTTATTATACTATTGGTTGTTTTGATTATGATTATGAGATATTGTGGGTTGGATGATATGTTATTTTGTTGTATTTACATAAACAAATGATATTGATTGGGTCCTCCTGAGTGTGCAGGACTCTGGACATTGAGGATGCAGAGGCATCGATGAAACCCCTTGGACTCTAGATTGAGTCAGGGAGTGGATTGTTAGGGTTTGGATGTTGTTGATGTGACATATGTACATATGATTAGATGTTATGATGATTTATTTTTATTGCTAACATGATTCGTTGATGAATGCAGGCTGACAATAGATTGTCGACCAAACTCACATTTGGAGTAGAGGGGTCATAGATGACAACCAGAGACATTCAGGGAGAGGTGTGGCAGCAGCCCTACCACAACCTACTAGCACTCTTGTCATGGCTCGAACTGTAGGTTAACGATTACCTAGTTCGAGAAGACCCACGTTGTCGTGAGGGCAGACTATGACAGTTGCTCATGATGATTCTAAGGGGTGCACAATAAGGCGGCCTTATTCCTTAGAGACCCTTAGTCTCCCACAAGATCACTTGACAGAGTATTGACTCCAGTGGTTTGACGTCTACCAAATTCATTCAAGAGGCGAGTGGCACCCTTGGAGCACATAGTGCATCTTGAAGGGCACGTCACACAAAGAAAACAGAAAGAGGCGAGTGGCACCCTTGGAGCATGTAGTGCGTCTTGAAGGGCACGTCGCACAAAGAAAACGGAAGGAGGCGAGTGACACCCTTGGAGCATGTAGTGCGTCCTGAAGGGCACGTTGCGATTTTAACTGGTAAGTAAATAAACCTAGTGCCTAGAAAACTATGCCTCCTTAGGACCTGGTCGACCTTAAAATGAATGATGTGATAAGTAAAGTTTAATGAATAAATTGTTCCCCTAAGAATTGTCGCCAAACCTAGTGAATTGAAAACCTAGGTCTGTGTAGAACCTTAGAACAAAAAAAAACTAATTAGACATATAACCGGATTAAAGTAGAAATTTTAATACCCTAGGGTTCTTTTTATAAAATTTTAATTCACTAAGGTCCTTTTTATAAAAAGTTTCACTAAGGTCCTTTCTATAAAATTTTAATTCACTAAGGTTCCTTTTATAAAATTTCAATTCACTAAAGGTTCTTTTATAACTAATAAGAGAAATTCAAACTTTAATTATTAAAGTAAAAATTTTAATGGAGGATTAAATTCATAAAAAGAGTAAATGGTTGTTTGTCTAAACTTGCTAATTCAGAACTTAATTTTAAAAAAAGGAAAGGGAAACTTAAAGAAAAAGATGAATGTTTAACTTAGAAAGGAATCTAGCCTTGGGACTTCCTATTTATGAACTCAACTAGGAATTAAGTAAGGTGTAAGTCATTTAAGAATTGTAAGAGAATAATGGGACACCAAGGAGCACTTTTAGGAATGCTTTTAGGTGGGTGAGGGAAATAGACAAATTTAATTAATTAATAAAATTGTTTTTTTGGTGCAACTAGGGGATCGGGAGCCATGTGTACGGGGGAGGTTTTTCCTAATTAAATAAATAAAAAGGGTAATCTAATGAGGGTTTGGGAAACTAATGACTAAGAAACTCTATAAAAGAGATGGCAGAGGAGGAGTATGCACAGATATGGCTTGTGTCACGTTACGTTGCTGAAATTTTATCTTGACTAAACTTTCTCTTGTGGGAGTTGGGATACCCAGCTCGGGTAACGAGTGGTGGCTCGACCTTGCGAGGTGATCAGGGTGTTATCATTCTCTAGTATTGTGTGCGTGGCTCCTTTGTGGCTCGGGGGGCTCAGGGGGAAGAAGAGTACCCCTAGCGATGGTTGGGAGGTACCGGTGAGGTCACATCGTTTGGCAAGCGAGAGTTGGACGGAGCGTGTGCAGGACAACGAATTCAAAGCATTGGCATTTGGCTAAGATACGCCTGTTAAAGTTGTTACTTGCAATAAAATTTAATTTACACTTGTTTATTTTACTGTACTCAGAGGACGATTTCATTTCCATGATCTTTCCTTGCACATGTATTTTTACGGTAATCGTAATCCCTTTATTTCTTGATTCTTTCAGTAAGAACCCTTGCTATCTACAGTATCCTTTATTTATGAGTTACTGTTTATTTGGGCGTGGCCAGAATGAGCCCCGAACTCAAACCTTTTCTACTCTCTTGTGTCTCCTACATGTGTTTTCTTTATTCCTTGATTATTCTTTTATTTCATTATTTTCTTAGAATATCTGGAAGCAGATTTGTTGTTTTATCCTATGTTCCTTGATCCTTTAAGTTATTATTCTATGCCTAAGCAGTCAGCCAAGAGTCGAATCAATTATATTTCACTTCAGTGTTAAAGATTTAGATTCAAATGCTCTATTTTCCTGTGCATGGATAATAAGTGTAGGATCATTCCTATGCCTAGCATTTATTCACAGCAAGTTCCTCTGTGTTTTCCCTTGAGTTGTAATCTCAACACCCTCCATTTTTACTTGAGTTTTCACCGTGCATTTACACCGTGTTTTAACCCTCACTTTACCTAGTGTTTCCACTTCATTGCATTCCATATCTCTTGCTAGATTACCACTCCATTTCTCTATGTTTCCACTTAATTTCTCTACATTTCTAGATCTCTTATGACTGTGTGATGACTACGTGGGTAGTACTAGGAGTGCGCAATGCACATGCGCTATCATTGTTAGACAGGATCTTTATTGTTATTTACACATAATTATAGTTATGGATTTTTATTGTTCCTTAGTTATGGATTTTTATTGTGTATTTACGCAACGATTTAGTTATGGATTTTATTGTTATTTAGTTATGGACTTACACAACAATTTTATTATTACTACTGTGATTGATTAGCTTGAATAACATTTTATTTGATTAGCGTTTGATCAGAATTTGATATGATTAGCATTTGAATAGAGATTTTATTTAACTATGTTATTTCCTTTTAATAGACAGCAATGCCATTGTTAGATAGTGATATATTGGTTAGACAGCGATACCAATGCTAGACAACCATTTATTAACAGATATCGATATAATTGTTGGACAACATTATCAATACTAGACATTAATAGATAGTGATGTATTTGTTGGACAACGTTATCATTTCTAGACAAATTTTTATTTCCTTGATAAAATATACAGCAAATCCATTGCTTGTACAACGAAATTTTATCTTCTCAAAACTTCCTCCAAATTGCATTGCAGTCTTCACATTCTACGATATTTTTGCTAAACTTTCACAATCAAATTGTGTCTGCACTATTAAATATTAGATGCAACATTTAAGTTGGAGATTTTCTAATAATAAACCCGTGAAGTATTCTTTCTTCGCCGAATTTTACAGGATTAACATGTTTTTTCATGTTTCAACTATTTAACCTTACATTCTTGCATAGCGACACGAGAATCACAATAAATTCCTGAAAACCTTCGATCATGTTGACAAACCAGGAAGTGGCGGAGGAAAACAATATTTTGACCATGTATTTCTGTAAACAGGACCAACAAATGGCGCACGATTACTTCCTTCACGTCTAGGCTCCATTGCCACTGCCTACTGGCCCTTTCTCTGTCAAACTACTAAAAACAAAAACAAAAAAACAATCTTGCAGATGCTCAAGAACGTTTTGTTTTTACTTGCCAAACTTCTGGAGATAGATGTAATTGCAATCAGTTATGATGGTCTCTATGTTGTGCCTTGAGTTAAACTCTTACTTTACCAAAATCTATGCATGTTTTTCTTTTTACTAAATTAAAGTCGGCCTTCTTTTCCGTGAAAGTAATTGTTGACATACTTCCAACATCAAGGAGTTTTTAGTCATTGTGATAATTAAGTTTATCTGGAAAATAATTACTTAACTTATGTGAGGGTATACGCACATGCACGCAGTATGGTCTCTACACGCATTAGATAACTTTTATAATTGTTTTTTACAGTTTATATTAAGCGGTGTATTATGGCACTAAGTTAAGAAGCATGTGGAATTGGCAGTTATTATAATTGTTTTTAGGACAGGGCACTAACCCATGAATTAGAGGATGGTGTTTATAATTGCTTATGGCAAGATTTAAGTTATGAATCACATTGAATTTATTGATGTAGTTAGTGTATTCCATGTAAGGTGCTTTTAAAAATAATTTATTAATTTCAAGATGCTTCCTTCATTATGATGTTTAAACGGGAGTGTGGAAGCCTTGTCACATGTTAATTTAATATTTTATGTTAACTAATAAATTTTTAATTGATAATATCTTCCAATAGGTAATGTTTAAAGGGTTAATTCTAAAGGGAGTTCAAGCATTGTTGTCCTTTAAAGAAGGTATGTAAGTTTTGTTTTATGCCTTAACATTGATTAAGTTTGGATACCATGTGCTGAGATAGTCTGATGATGATAAATAATTAAAGAGATACTTATAAATTGTTGCATAACTCTAATCCTGTATCGAAGGTAGTTACCTGGTGGCTCGCTAACTTGATTGATTGGAGTGATCTCGTTATAGATTTTGTTTAGGTATGATAATAACGTTTTGGGATTCCTGGAATTGGGATATTATGTCTTGACTTAAAGTGTTGTGACTGGTTAAGTTTGTGCCTTAGTTACTATTGCTCTTGTCACAAGGGGGTGGCATGATTCCTTATAATGGGATCAAGGTGCACTTGGGTGACAAGTGCGTATGATATCATTGCCTTGGGTCTTGTGCTTCCTGATGATGATGGTCATTATTGGAATTGATGTTGGTTGTATTGGATTGATTGATGTTTTATTTATCTTAGTAGGTGTGTTCTTGCATTGTGTTCATCATCGAGTTGTGTTGATTGACTGTGGCTGTTGTTACCTTCCTATGCAAAAAAAAAAAAAAAATTGCACTTGTATGGCGGTGCTTGTTGTCGTAACGATGTGGGTTGTTACAGGTTGCAATAGGAAAGGGATGGTAACATTGGGGGGCTATGATTCCACAAGAGAGGGGGATAAAGGGGGGTTCAAGGGAAAACCCATGTCATTTTCCTATGATAATGTTGTTGAAGTTTCTCCTACTTAACACCCAGGAATTAGCTCAAAACAAAATCACTTTATGTACTAAAATCACAACTAAGTAATCAAATAAACATGAAGTGGAAGCATAAATAAGGAAACCAAATCAAGCACACATAAACACCAATATTTTTGGGTAGATACCCCTGGAAAAAGCTTGGAGGGAAAACCAGTGTTGAGAATGATTTCATTATTCTAAAATCAAGGCTCCCATAACAGGGATAATGACCCACTAAGAGAAATACAATTGCAGACTAACCTGGTGTTGATGCTTGAATCCATCAAGACTGAAACGGAAAACTCATGAGGATATGAATCTTCCTTCATTTTTATAGAGGTGGTACTCATATTTGGCTTATGGTATTCTTAATAACTTTAGATCAAGAAATAATATAGGGCCTTGAGATGGTCCAATATTTTATGATCAAAGAAAGATTAAAATGATGAAAAGTAAAAAGATTTATAAAAGAACATTCCTGGGAAAAGGACCAGGAATCTCACACGTCACACATTATAGAAAATAAACAAAATCTCCTCACATCCATCATAGTGAAAATTATTTTTTATGATCACATCAAAATAAAAGAAGATGGTTCAGACACATAAGAGAAATTTTATAGAGTAAATGTTTGTATAGCTCAAACAAAGATTATGATAGATCAATTTTAAATACTTTATACTCAAAATTCAAAGTTATGAAATACAGTAAAAATTGATCTCGGATTAGTTCTTTGGGTTTTCTCAAAAATAATAAAGTATGTTACAATGTTTTGAAACTTAAAGGAATTTTTCCAAAGGACTGGATAAAGAAAACATATGCAAGAAGATAGAACGTAGAAGGAAGAATAGCGAAATCTATAAAGAAGACAAAGAGAAAGTTATTAGGATTCATTTATACCTTTCTATTCAAAGAAGAAGAATAACTGGATGAAAACTGATAAAGAAAGAAGAATGTGATCAATATGGGCTTACTATGATGGTATCTCTCTCCTTTTCATTTGCTTGCTATCGCTTCCTTTATACTCTTGTTGGTTGCAGTTTGATTACCGGTCTTAACTATCTCTGCTGGAATTTAAGAAATCTTGGCGATTGAGTTATTCAGCCATTCTTTGATAAAGTCCCTCAATGGAGTAATGGTTACTTCTTGTTTTATTTTAACATTAAACAATTCCTTTTCAATTTTGCTAAGATCAATAGATAATTTTTTTAATATATTTTCAATGTCTTCATTTTTATTTGTGTACTTGACAAGCTAGATTTCAATGTCATGATGTGTAAATTCCATCATATTATCAAACTTTTCAGCTGATTTCCTTTTTAATTCTTCAATTTTCTCTTCAAAATGGTGTTGAGTCATGAGCATAGAATTTGAAAGATACTTAGGATCTGGGACTTCAATGGTAGTTCCAGTGATATCCAAATCAAGGATTTTTAAATATGCTTCATTCTTCCTTCTTGATAAGTCATTCAATTGAGTTATCATACCTTTTAATACATTAATTCTTCCCATCCAGAAGGATTTCAATTTTTTGATGCGGCTTGGAAAAGGTAGATTTTCTTGCTTTCTTGTTTGCTTTGTCATTGCCGAAACTTTCATTGTAAACATCACAACTCTATCAGTGTATAACCCTTCATCATTTTTCAAATCTGATTTTAAATACTACTTGGTATTTTGAATTCTTCACCCAAGAAAATAAAAACTCTTTTCCATATCCCAAATTTATACAATTAATGACATTATTTTCTTAATATTTTGTTCAACGAAATGTTGGGTGGCAGTGATTAAAATGGAAATTCCTTTGACCCTTGAACTTGGTTCTGGGTTTTCTTGAATACCTTTTTCCAGGACGAATCATGGCAACAAGAGAAGCCAAAATAGGTGGAGGCATGAGGGTTTCCTCCAATTATTTAATTATTTCTTTCAATTGGGCATTCTCTTCTTCCATGTGTGCAATTGAAACATCAAGTGTGTCCCCTGTAACTCTATGAATATATAATAATTTGGAAGGTAACATATCTCAAGTATCAATGGTACACTGTAGCTTCCCACTCTTACTCTTTGTAGTTCTCTCAAAAACTAATTTCTTAGATTCTTTGTCAAAATATGCATTTTGTATAGAAAATGTTTCATCATCGGAAAATGTCTTGTCTTGGATCATGAGTGCAGAGACAGGTTGTACATTTTCTCGAGTTGATACTTCTACATCTAGAAAAGTAATGTTTACAATATCTACATCCAAATCCATGGTATCCAACAACAAATCATCTTTTGGAGCATGTGTTTCATTCCCTTCCTATTGTGAATTAGTTATATTTATTTTGACCTTTAGTTTTGGGGGCTTCCCCAGGTTCCCTTTAGGAGGGTTCATCTCTTCATCATCTCTTGAGTTATTGCTATGCATTTTTCTCGTGTGGGATATTCATGGCTGAGGATTTGCCTTTGGCAAGGCACTTCTTCTAGAGACAACTGGTGATTGGAAATTTTAATCATTCAAGGGTTTACCTATTTCTTTATGATGCTTTGTAGTGCTTATGACAGTTTCTATATCTTCAGAATCTATGTCGTCTTCTTGGTTACTAGGATTGTGGTTGTCATTTTCTTCTTCTTTACTAACGGTTGAATTTAAAAGTGTAGGGTTGAGCCCAAATAAAAGCAAATGATTATAAAAAAGGTGATTTGGGTCAAAACCCTTGATTTCCTCTATGAATATTAGGTCATAATTCTTGAAATAAGAAGCATATTCATCTATTTTTGAAATTCACCAAAGAAGAATTTCACCAACTTTCCATAGGAGAGGTATGAACTGCTTTTTCTTTTTTTTTCAGATAAAGTATGGAACCAAAATTTATATTGCCTGGATATCTCAATGATAAATATATTATCATATATATAATAGGGAAGGAATATAGTTTTTTCAATAGAGCATAAAACCCTAATAACATTATAATCTTCCATTTTCTCCAGAACTCCTTTCCCTTCAGAAAAGTCAATGCTTCCAATGATAGCCATGAAGTGTCATCCCCAAATAAAAACTTCTTGAATTTAGATACAAAATATGAATACACCTCATAAAAATTATGATCGACTCTCTGCCTCCATAGAGCTTGGTACCACATGGTCACATGGTCCACCTTTATTTTAATTCTCCGGGAAATGTTTAAACCCTCAAAAGTATGATAATATGTAATACCAAATATCAAATAAGATGACATATAAAAGATTTTATCAGTATTGAAATTAGTCAAATGTGCAGTGATTTCATTCAAAATAATCTTTTCCCAATCGAAAATAGTTTTTTCTTGAACCACGAAATGCAATATGAATAATTCCAGTCAGGGAATTGTCTCTGTAGAGTCTTGTTCAGCAATTCGATTAAATAACCAGGCAATTTCTTTATAAGGATTCTTTGAATAACTTACCTGAATTCTAGATATGTCCTTAGACATTGACACAGGTTCATGCAAATACACTTGAAGAATATATATTACATTGTTCTTTCTTTTTAATAAATTTTTAGCTTCCTCCCCTTTATAGACCAGGTTCAGCTCTAGAAATTTCAGTATTTCTCTAAATATTGAAGGTGCCAACAAGATAGGAGAAGCATTATGCAATGCGATGACTCTTATGTTTTGAATAAGCTTATCGAAACACCACGTGATAATATCCTTGCATTCAAAGACTTCTAGAACACATCCCACAAGAACTATTCCTGAGGTCCACACTTTGTTGTCTTCTCTATCTAGCAATTTTGAGTAATAATAGTAGGAGTGGGACCAATAATAATTATGATATTCCTTAGCAAAGAGGTTCAAAGTATCCCCATAGAAATTTGTTTTTCTCATGGTTTTCCCAGCAAAGCTCACCATCTTTTCTTGAAAAATATTTTTCACAGTAAAATGAACTTGAGTTAGATTTTTTTTTACGGAAACATTAACTCAAAATAACTGTTGCTAGCCTCGATATTAGCATAATTAATTAACGGTCACTTCAACAATAAATTTGTTACTTGGGTCCATAGGGATAACAATAAATGTGACATCTAACAATTGAAGGGACAAGTAATGGTGGAGAATCGAGGTTGGCGATTAGTATGAAAAGGTATATATACAAGTCTAAAGGTCCGCAAGTCCGAAAGTCCGAGTGTATGAAATGGATAAGTATTGAAAAGTGTCAGGAAGACAATGGAGAGAGTGGAGGTGCATCATGTAGGTCCATAGGTCCAAAAATCTAAAATTCTGAAGCGCAAAATCATTCTAAGTGTTGGGTAGACTTATACTTGGGTGAATGGAAGATAATGCAAGTGTGAGAGTCCGTGAGTCCAAAATTCTGTGAACATGAAAATCAACTAAATATGGTAGTACGAAGAAAGGGAGAAAGATAAAATGGTAAAAGGGAAAGTATAGAAGGGGGAAAAGAAAAGGTAATGAAAGAAGCGGGAAAAAATAATAAGGACGGGAGGAAGCACAAAAGGGGTTCAAAACCTGACAAGGTATGACCTGATGTACGACCAGTTCTTGCATGATTTTCGAGGCATATGTGATTCACCTTCTTATGAATCATGTATATACATGACCGTCTACACTGTGAACCGTGTATCTGTATGGAAAGCTTCGTACAATCCAACACTCTCTTGTGGCTTCCTAAGATTGAAACCCACCCGAGTAAACCTCTATTTTCTCTTCTCCTTGACCTGATATCTAGATGGAAGTCCTTATCCTTCCCTATCCAAGATCTCCATGAATCAAAGTCCTTCTTGATCCAAGCTCTCAAGTATCAAGTCTCCTTGAGTCTGTCAAGTGTCATTCTCCTTCACCCTAGCCTTGCTTTTATAATCGTGGGTTATAATCTATTTCTAATGTCACTTGAGATTTATAATTACATGCTAAGATTGCATGCATGCTAACTTTTATTATTTTCTAAAATAACTCAATTAATTAATTACATAATTAATTAATAAAATAAATTTACTTTAATAATTCCTTTAATTAAAGTAAATTCAAGAGTAGAAGGCTTTGGACGATTTCCACATGTATAGAAACATAGACCTGTATGGAAATATATGTTTGATGCTACCACTAGCATCAACACTCTCTCTTAGCAAGGAAGGTATTCTACACCACTCCAAGTCTATCTCTAAATAACTCAAACTTTCCTTTCTCCAAGGGCTTGGTCAGAATATCTGCAACCTGCTCACCTGTGGAAATATATTGAAGATTTATTGCTCCCTTACGGATCCTATCCTGAATGAAGTGATATCTTATCTCAATATGCTTGGACCTATCATGGAATACTGCATTCTCGGAGAGTTTGATACAACTCTTATTAGTGCAGTATATCACCGTAGGCTCCAACTCCTGACCAAATAATCCTATAAGAAATTTGTGAATCCAAATGGCTTCATAGCTAGCCATACTCGTTTCCATATACTCTACCTCTAATGAAATGAGTGCTACAAAATTATACTTCCTGTTGAACCAATTAATCATTGTTGATCCCAAGTTGAAGCAGCACCCCGATGTGCTCATTATGTCTACTGCATTTCCTGCCCAATCTGAGTCTGTATATCCCTACAACTCCACTCCATCTCCTCCAATATATAGAAATCCATATTCCACTATACCTCTCAAGTACATGAGCACATGTTTTTTTGCAATCCAATGCACCTGCCTTGGCTCTACCATGAACTAACTCAAGGTGTTCACAAAAAAACAAATAATTGTCTTGGTGTTGACCAAATACATCAAGGACCCTATCAGATGCCTACATATTCTGGGATCCACAAAATCTAAATATGAAGTGTCAATATTCTTCAGATTGGTAACCATAGGCATAGCCATCAGTTTACAGTCCTCCATCTTGAATATCCTAAATATCTCTATTGCATACTTCCCTTGTCTAAGGAATATCTCTCCTAATACATGCCATACCTATAACCCCAAGAAATAATTCATCAAGCCAATGTCCTTCATCTCGAACTCACTAGCTAAATATTCTTTGCACCCTACAAGAAGCTCCTCTACACCTGTGAGAAATAAATCATCAACATATAGAACCAAGGTGAGAGGAGCCTCTCCAATAAGTATGAACTAAAATTTAGGATCCTCCTCACTCTTGGTAAATCCCATACTCTGAAAGTATCCATCAATACTAGAATGTCATTCCTTGGATGCATGTTTGAGTATGTACAAGACTTTCTTAAGCCTACACACATAAGAATCCCTCCCATGTACTTAAAATCCCTAAGTTTTCTCTATGTATACTTCTGCCTCAATGATCCTGTTGAGGAATTTTGTTTTCACATCCATCTGATTTATCCTACACCTCATAAGTGAAGTAATAGAAATAATAGCTTGAATAGAAGCATACCTGGTGACTAGAGAAAATGTGTCCTTGTAGCTTGCTCCCTCTTTCTGGGAGAACCCTCTCGCCACAAACCTCACCTTGAACTTATCTATGCTACCATATTCATCGTGATTGATCTTGTAGAGCCACCTAGAAGTCATAACTGACTTCCCATATGGTCTCGACACTATGTCCCAGACATCATTCCTCATAGTAGAGTTGTACTCCTCTACCATGGCATATCTCCATACCTGCTAATTTGTTTCTACATCAAAAATGGAAGGCTCGGAATCAATGATGTTACTCATAAGTTCCATATAGTTCGGAAACTTCTTCAGAGGCCTATGCTCTCCGACCACACTCCTAGGAGCCTCACCAATATCCCTCAATGTCTATACTAGCCACCTGGGTCTCCTAACATAACTGGAAGGGGATAACTCCTCCTTCCCACCTAAAGTCTGAATTGTTGATTGTTGTTCATCCTTCATAGCCTTATGCTCCTTGTCTTATGTCACTGTTGATGACTCTTAATTACTCCTAGATGCTAAGTTCTCCTCGAAATTAACATCTCTTATCACAATTGTATTCCTCTACACTAGAATGTATATCATGTAATCCTTTTAGGTCTCATTGTACCCCACAAATATACCATTTTTTCCTGAAGACTCCAGCTTCATCCTCTTCTCCACAGAAATGTGGATGTAAATTGGACAACCAAAGATCCTCAAATGTCCTATCTATGGCTTCACCACTGAAAATGCATCATCTATATTCTTGTCCCCCAATATCATGTGAGGACTCATGTTCTACACGTACATCGACATATTATCATAGTATCATGTGAGGACTCATGTGAAACTCTTGATCATGTATCATAGCCATGGAAGAATTGATCATGGATCGATTCTTTCACTCTGCAACCCCATTTTGCTGAGGGTTGTATGAGATTTTCAACTCCCTCTTGATCCCTTCTTTCTTGTAGAAATCCTTGAAGTCATTAGAGGTGTACTCCCCCCCATTATTTGACCTCAAGACCTTGATCTTATTACCTGTATAGTTCTCTACATGAGCCCTAAACTTCTGGAACCAACTGAAGACTTCATCCTTGGTCTTCATAAAGAAGATCCAAATTTTCCTGGAAAAATCATCAATAAATGTCAAATAGTATGACAATCCATATAATGATTATGTTCACATAGGTCCACTCACATCTGAGTGAATAAGATCCAACATCTCCTTGGACCTACTCTCGCTACTCGAAAAATCAACCTTGGCATTCTTTCCAAGTTCAAACCCTCTGCATAGTCCCTACTACACAATTCTAACCTATGGAAGACCTGTAACAATCCCCCTTAGAATCAGCAATGCCATGTAGTGTAGGTTTCCCAACCTCCTATGCTACAACTCACATAGGTTATCATTGTCATGTACCAAATCATGAACATGATTTCCCTGTAACCTGTATAAATTGCCTTCTCTAACCCCCAATAAACATTGTGCTCTCTGGGCTAGCCTTCTCTAGACATATGAGTACCTTCCTTCATTGAAAATTAACATTGAGACTGAAAGAAAATTCTTCTTCAAACCTGGTATGTAAATCACATCATGGGCATCAAACGAACCTCCTGACTCAAGATGGAACACAATTTTTCCCTCTCCATTTATTTCATACTTGGAATGATCACCAAGATCCACATGAACCTTTGAGTCTCTCTCCATTAGAATGCTAAATAGCTCATGTGCTTTTTTCATATGACAAGAATCACCATTGTCCAAGAACTAATCACTCCCCATTGTTGTGCTAGTAGAAAGGAAAGAAACCATTGAGTAATCCTTCTCAAATTTTGTTGAAAACTCATCAAGTTGTGTCTTTGATGATGTTGTTTTCTGTGTCTTTCCATTACCCTTCTTCTTCTTCTCCGGACACTAAGATGCATAATGTACATTCTTATGACATGAGAAGAACTTGATTTTACTCAAGTCCTTCTTATTCTCTGGTTGTGATTATCTTCCATCATTGTTACCCTTCTTTCTAGAAAAATTTCCTTTTCCCCTCCTTGTCTTACTAACAAGAGCCAAGTTGTCTTCACTACCTATGTGCTTGTTTCCCTTCGACTCCTCCCGAGTCTCTTCCTAGATGTAAACATCCCAAAGTCTCTGCCAATATGGGATATTTTCTCAAGCAAAAACTCCTTTGAAAAATGGTTCCCATGAATTGGTAAGACCATTCAGTGCCACATTCACGAGCTCTGCATCCTTATTTTTCTCCCCTATGGTTGCAAGCTGATCACACACCAGTGTTATCCTCATGAGATATCTAGTAACATTATTTGATCTAGACATTTGAACCAATATGATTTTATTCCTTAAGACCATATTCCTACTCATGTTCTTGCTCTGGAATAAACTTACTAGGGCATCAAACATATATTTGGTCGTCTTATTCTCATTTAGATGAGGTATTATATGATCCTTCACTAAATCTAGGAGGACCCTTTTTTCTTTGATCTCCTTCTTTTTATGAGCATCTAAATATATTAGATCTGTCGGTGGAGTAATTGTTTTATCCACTAACTCCCAAAGGTCATACTCCTTCAACGCCAAAGTCACTCTTTATTTCCAATATAGGAAGTTGGATACTCCATCCAATTTGTCTTCAACTCTCAATGGTGTTGTTGCCATCCCTAAGACCTGATAAACTACCCTGGAAATAACATGTTGCTGAAAACATTCCCTTGTACAGATATGTATGGCCAGTACGCAATTGTCAACACTGCAAATCATGTATGTACACGACTATGTCTCATTTGAATCACATATGCCTCTGTACACCTTCAAAAACTTATCTCTACCTCAGTACAACTATTTCTCTAAAAAAAATGTCCTTCGATTTCCTACTAGTGGTTATGAATATGCTATGGATCTGGTATCTTACTTCCTTTCAGAGCACATACTATGATACCATGTTGAAATTTCTCCTACTCAACACCTAGTAATTATCTCAAAACAAAATCACTTTATGTACTAAAACCACAGCTAATTAATCAACTAAACATGCAGTAGAAGCATAAATAAGGAAAACAAATCAAGCACTCGTAAACACCAATATTTTGGGTAGATACCCCTGGAAAACCCCCAGAGGAAAAACCAATGTTGAGAATGATTTTATTATGCAAAAATTAGGGCTCCTACAACATGGATAGTGTCCCATTGAGATAAATACAACTACAAACTAACCTGGAAAGGTATAACCTATTGTATGACCAATTCTGGCACACTTTTGATGCATACGTGATTCACCTTCTTGTGAATCACGTAAATACATGATTTTCTACACTGTGAACCGTGTATTCGTACATAAAAATTGTACGGAAAGATCTATATGATCTGACACTCTCATGTGGCTTCCTCGGATTGAAACCCACCTACATAAGCCTCCATTATATATTCTCCTTGACCTAGTCTGATCTAGATGGAAATTCTTCTCTTTCCCTATCCAAGATATCCTTGGATCAAAGTCCTTCTTGATCCAAGTGCTCAAGTATCAAGTCTCCTTGAGTCTATCAAGTGTCTTTATCCTTCACCCTAGCCTTTATTTTATAATCGTGAGTTATATTCTATTTCTAAACTCACTAGAGATTTAGAATTACATGTTAAGATTGCATGCATGTTGACTTTTAGAATTTTCTAAAATAATTCAATTAACTAATTACATAATTAATTAATAAAATCAATTTACTTTAATAATTCCTTTAATCAAAGTAAATTCAAGAGTAGAAGGCTTTGGATGATTTCCACGCGTCTAGACACGTAGACATGTGCGAAAATACATGTCTGATGCTACCACTAACATCAACAAATGTGTCATTACCATCTAATCATTCTTTGACTTATTAGACACTCAATCATTGAATGCATGTAAGAGGTTGGTGGTAGAGTCAACTCATCTACTTATGATGACATAGGTTGAGTGTAATCATCTTTGGGGGACGAGTGAAATCTAAGAAAGCGTGGAGGCAGAGGAAAAGGAAATTCGAGTAGAGATTATGTATAGTTTTACAATGCTAATTTTTGGACAGCAAGGGAGAGTTGGGTGTTAGAAAAGGAGCACTAGCCTTGTGTATGAGAATATCCATGAGAGGGATGATTTTTGTTTATGTTGGGAATGAGTTTGTGTGCATGTAGTGTAAGTTTCCTATTGAGGAAACTACTCAAGGGCCTTGAGAAGGCTATTTTGATCACTATTGGAACAATTGAGAATTCCTAGAGTCCTCAGCTAAAATATTTCTTGGTCGATCATGTGTTAGAGCCCTGGAGGGAAGTGGGATAGACTAAGGGACTATGTGGAAATGAATGGGATCTCATTCCTTGGGTTGTGTAGGTTGAGGAAAAGATAATTGGTGGATTGGAATTGATATTGGAGTTATAAATATAGGTATTGGGTTGTGTAAGGATATTGGACAACCATGAGAGACAGACCTCCTTGTATATTCATAGCCCCAACACGGGGGTGGCCTACTGTTGATAAAAATGGAACTATAGAGACTAGGGTTGGGAGGAACATCCTTCGTATGTAGCTAGTTGGTGATTTATCAAGAGATAAGTGTTATGGTATATCTCTTATGTTTAATTCTGATGTGTATATGCTTTATTTAAATGTTGAATGTTGTTTATGGATTAATGATCTACATTCATGGTTTTTAATCTGTTGTTAGTTGCATGAGTTTGTATGACATGTTATGTGCACGTATTGTTTAAATTGGTAACGGAGTTGTGTTAATTTGTGATTGTAGTAGTGTGGCCTAGCAAGGTAATTGGGTACATTACATATTTTTTGTGCACAAGGATATAAACCTTTTCATTATTATTTTTAACCCTTGTCTCGTAACTCTATACTAACCAAATTACTTAGCAACTATCATTAATGAGACAATCTAGATTAACCTTCACTAGATAACACCTATAACTTAGTGTGGCATTGCATATGATTGGTGTGACATGGCATATGCTTTTACTATTTTAATTTATTCTTTAAGAGGCTCATTTTACACCCCAAATTTACTCTAATGAAAATTTAGCATTTTGCCTCACAAGGTCATTGGGTGAACTGATATCATAACTTTGCCATCTATAAGAAAATTTTCACTTGGAGAGAGTTGAGATGACTATATCAGAGTGTATATTGAAGATAAAATAGTCTCAAGTAGAATTTTTTCTCTGAATTCTAGTGAGGTTTTCAGGAATAGCTATGACCCAGTTTTTTCCTTGAAACCAGTGTCAAAACGAGACTTAATTGAAAGCCTCCAGGATCAAGTTTTTCAAAATGGAAAGAGACCCATTTCACCTGCATCCTAATAGACTCTATAATATTATCATTTCTGATATGTGCATTCAAATTTTCATTTTTTATCTCAATATTGTCCAATTTTCATTTTTGGGGCCAAATCTTGCTCATTTTAAGCCCAATTTGCACCCAAAAAAGGAATTATGGTGCCAATGGATAGAATATTGATGTTATCATGTAATAAATCAAAAATAGATATGTTATGCATGATGGGTAAATGAGACAATTTTTCAAACCCAAGGGGGAATTTTGCCCAAATTGAGCCTGGTTCAAGGCCATGCTTCATCAAGTGTTTGGGAAACATTATAGAAAAAAAGTGGGGAATGTTTTAAAATTTGGAAAATTCTCAAATAAAATGCATTTAGTTTCTCTTAGAATCAAAGTCCAAGAACCCCTTGTCCTCCAAAGCAAATTTGGCATCCAACCACCTATGGCCTTTATTCCTAGTGAATCTGGTAGTTATTAATGGCCATCTTAACAACAAAAATATCTTCAAATTGCAACAGTGGAAAATGAACCATCAATCACAAATGCCACTTGTAGGCATGGATCCCTAGGAAAAAAAATTGATGGTGTGGCACTTTTGGAATTTTCTCCTAAATACTTTTTGTGACAGTCATTTTTCTCTCAAATTGTATTACCTCATTTCAATTAAATAATGCAATTTAATTTTGGAAACATATTAGATTTTCTTTATTTTGTGTGAAAATGACAAAGAACATTTTAGAAGGTCAACTTGTTGATTTTATAAAAGTAACAAGCGTCTTATAAACTAACCCTAGTCTCCTTTTGTTTTATAAATAAATAAAATGTGGTGTAATCTTTTCTAGACTTGTTGAATAAAAGTACCTAAGATCTGTTCGAATTTTTTATGATTCTTAATGTTTTCTACTCACTTGTTCTCATTTTTAGTTGTTAGGAATACAGAATTATTGTTAAGGGTTAAGGATTGAGGGTAGTAACAATATCTAATTATGTTGGTGTTGTGTCAGGCACTACAACCCTCCTTTTTCTTGTAATCTACTCACATAACCCCTCCAAGAAAATGGATCCCCTTGTATTTTTCGACTTTGAAAAATCTGCAAATTGTGTCCTATTAATATATTCTTCTCCTCATAAAAACAATATCTTCAAGATTCTCCTTTTATCCAAGTTGTTTTTTTCAAATTGGAGCACTTGAGAATATGTTTAAGTCAAAAAAATTGTTTTCGGACAAGTTGATGAAAAATCCTCTGATGTACATTAGAGGAGTTAACACCAAATCCCCTGATGGACATTAGAGGAGTATCCTCCAACCCCGTTGATAATCTTCGATATACCTTATGTTTTCCCTTCTGAAAGTCCTCTCTATCACACAACTTGATTTCAACTCCTCTAATGAAATCGGAGGAGTTAGTGTCAACGCTTCCGATTTTGTCGGAGGAGTTGTTTTCATTTATTACGATGAACATCAGTGAATTTCATGCCAAGTCCTTTGATATACATCAAAGTACTTCCCATGAAGTCCTTCGATGTATATCGAAGAACTTTACAACAACTTTTTTGTTTAAATATTTCCACAAACCCGCATTTATTGTGCAAATTGCAAAAAAAAAAAGTATAAATGGGAATTCATCCCTTAGTTTCATTATTTCATCAATATTCGAGGAGAGGGAAGAATACCCCATATGAAATAAAATCAAGCCCGAAGCTCCTCACCTCCAACCATCATCATCCCTCACATGGAGGACCCTCACCAAGTAATCCCTAACCATGTCTTGCATACATTCTTTGCCAGCTAACAATCTAGGGATAGGTATTTTTAAACTCTATATCACTCAAGGATTCCATGGGGACATCCCTCCACCTCTGCACATACCTTCCCCCCATCTCTCACTCTCGGTTTCACCTCCTTCCTTTTCACTTAGATTGTTTTTCCGAAATCCATAGCCATAGTATCACCCTTTCAAACTCCCAAATACCACCCACAAACATTGTATTCCATAGAAATGATAGTGCCAAAGTTCAAACCCTCCTCATGACGCAAACTCTATAGGCATTAATAGAAAATACTCAACCAAAATCCTGAAAATTTCTCGTATCCAAACTTTGGAAAAGATCGTTCTCAATCTTTCCCCTGGTCTCGTAACTTGGATTAAACCCTTTTCCAAAATACTTAGTATGAATTCAACACAATTTCCATTGCTATCAGAGATCATCATACCAACTTCCTTCGCTTCCATCAGAAGCCTTCCACCCAATTAGTATGATATACATCAGTACAATTTATACAAACTTCTTTGATTTACACTTTGATCATTTGGAGTACTTAACGTTGACTCCTCTGATCCATCGAAGGATTTCCTATAAACTCCTCTGATACATTATATGATTTAAGAACAACAATTATGATTCTCCATGACTTTCCCCCTTCATAGACAAGCCTGGTATTAACTCGACCAATGCACACTAAATTCTATTGGAACCTTTCACATTACCCTTTCTGATGGCCTTCGGAGAACTTGTTACTAACTTCTCTGATTTGCTTACTAGTTCAATGGAGAAGTTGGAGATAACCCTTATGATTTTGGCCTTTTGAACCTCTTTTGAGTTGGCTCCTTCTTCATCCCTCACCAAAGTGCCCACCATGCCTACTATTATAATTTTTTCATCAGATAATGATCTTCCACCCAACATCATCTCAAGTGAATCCTCGGGTAATTGAAGATACTTAGATAGATTAGTTTTTGTATCAGTTATGTTTTTATCCTTACACTAATCCCATATTGACCTTATAGGTTCAGACATGTCTCCATAAAATAAAGAAACCAGTAAAGCACCTACCACTGAGGCCTCTTGAAGTGGCCAACAAACTGAATATGAACTGGACATGGCTTGGACCATGTATAATGACACCTCTGGACTCCTATATAATGAAGGGGATACACTCAGATGGGGCAATGTGTATCAAATGTTCAAAAAATAGAACTTCTCCACTGATGTTGAAGACCAGGATGAACTCGAGATCTTCAAGAACATTAGAAGGTTTGGAATATTTAGATTAGTATCCCATGTTGTTCGGTTCCCTTGCATTGATTCCATCGCTTGGATATTGAAGCAAATATATTTGGGGAACATATATGTTTGTTTTGGATGCTTGGGCTGACCCAGGTACTGATCTCAATAGATTTCCAACAAAACCCTCAAAACTATTGGCCCTCCTAGGAAACCAAAAGGCAACGTTGCGCATAGAGTGCACAATGCAATCTCACCCAAGATAGCTTTATGGGGGACTGCAATACTCATGTTCTTGCAGTCTAGGAAGGGATGGGAACTGTGTTTTGATTATTTTCCTTATGCATCAACATCATTATTCATTCATCTACTTCTAATGTTTGTTCATTCATCTAACATATTCATGAATGCTATTATAAGCAGATTTAACCATTTATTCTTTAACTGATTCATAACATAATATCCAAACAATCATTTAGAAATGTTAACACAGTGGATTTACCATGGTTCACCCCCCTGGGGCTACGTCCAAGAGGCCAAGGAAGGAATAAATCACAAATGGTTATGAATATGCCATGGATCTGGTATCTTGGGAATAAGCTCATCAAGTTGCAAACTGCTCTTTTATTCATTCTTCTACAAAATATGCATAGCGTGCATTACATGATTTTGGATTACAATCGGGTAAATACCCTCTATGAGGTGGACTAGATCACACCAGGCTCCACAGCTTGTGAACTAACCCTCAAAAATTATCTTATTCGACTCAACAACCATAACAACAATCGAACCACTACCTAGACCTACTAGATATTTATTTATACTATTGTACTGGCCTATAGCCATTACATTCTTGTCCAAAACCCTAACCCTAACATGGTTAGGTTTGTCTACATGTGTGTCACACTACTTTTCCTCCTTCTACATGCTACTTTTCCTTCTTTTTCTGCATGCTACTTTTCTTCCACCTATGGCGTGCACTCCAAAAATAGCTCTTTTTCTCCAAAAATATGCATGTACCCAAAATAGACTTTCTTCCCAAAAACATGCCTACACCCAAAATAGGATTTCTTCCCAAAAATAGATTTTTCTCCCAAAATAGGCATGCCCCAACAGGCCCCCAAAACTGACATGTGGCTCATTCCGAGCCACTATGCCTTAGTTCAAATTATGGATGGTGAGTTGCAACTCATGAAATACTTTGGATAAGTGATTGACTTTCTCTTTAACCTGTGTGCCTCTACCAGCTTCTCCACATGATGCGTTGTAATGTGATATGTTATCACTTGTGTGCATTCTTCATGCATTTTCTCTATTGTCCCTTTTTTTGTCTGCAATTGTTCTATCATCCTCTTTGCATCATGTTGAAGTGGCTCCAGCCGATCCTGTATTGTTTTTTGGTTAGCTTGAGCAGCCTGCAACTCTACTTGTAGGTTCTTCATCTCCTACACGCTCATTATCCTCTCAAGGATGGCCATTGATTTTTGTTTTTTCTTTAACTCCTAGATTTCGGTCATTATCTTATCATGTTTCTCGTCCATTTGTTGTATTTTCTCATTCTCTTCCAAGATAGTCCATATCTTAGCAGTTTTGTCATAGAGTTCCTACATTGCCTTGGCTTCCTGCAAATATTGTCGATGTGCGCAGTAGTCTCTTGTTCCATCTACTTTCTAACATCCAGAGGTGCAGAAGGAATTAGTTTCTTTGTGATCTCTGTAATCTCCTTTTTCTACTGCTCCATGACCTACGCAATCTTTTGAATCTTCCCTTCAGGTGTGTCTTCTGGCTCCTGCACACAGTCTGGGATGTTGTTGTAGATTGTTTTTAGTCCCTTCTCTAATCTATCTTCTCATTTCTCCTCCTCCTTCTCCAAATTAAATTGATCACATGGGATTTGTATCACTTTGGTTACCTCTCTGCCAAGTTTGTGTCATCCACATGTGCTCTAGAGTGGACTTCTTGCATGACGCTTTCTTGTAGTCCATATAATTCCTTTATAGGGATCTGCACTATAACCAACTCAATTCAGTCTATGTCCCCTACTGGATTTTTTGTTGTCTCCTCATCCACTCACAACATCTGTTGGGTGACCATGAAAGTGGAATTTCCCTTCACCAATATCTCCATTGTTTCCTCTTGTTCTTTCGGCGTAGGTGTTTGTTGTGTCCTTTCTAGCTGTTGCGTTGTAGCTTGTTTCACTGTAAAAATAGGCATTCTTTGCAGAGTATCATGGGCGTCCATTAAATTCACCATGATCTCCTCCATTTTTTTCCTTGGCTATGCGGACAACGTATTCCCCCCTATCCTGGACTTTGTTTGTCACTATCTTGGGATCGTCCTCTGTCAGGGTAATGACTGGAGGCTTCTTAATGTATTTCATCTTCTTGCGTGTTTCCACCTCCTGTGATGTAGTTCTTGTTGACTGTGAGGGTTGTGCCCCATTATTCTTCATTTGTGGCTCCTCCTCTTTGACCCGAGATGTTTCTCCATTCTTGGTATCCCCCTTGGATTTTGTCTTGGGCACTATTTCTTCCCTCCTTGGCCTCTTCGGCATTGTGCTTCTTTTGGATGCTTGAGTGCATGCAGTAGCCTTCCTGGTGTTGGCAGTTTGGCTACTGGTCTTGGTTAATGGCCCTGCCTCTGATTGGTCCTTGGGTTTGGTTGTTTTATTTTTTGATGGAACCTTCCATGTGTGGGCCAGTATTTGATGATCCAATCCACTTCTTCCCTTGAGACATGGTATTGTATCTCTAGCCATTTTTCTTTAGATCCCTTGTGGCCTGGATCCACATATGGTGCCTGGATTCCTTAAACTTGGAAATCCCTTCATACTCTTGGACCACATCCACAGGAATGCACCATACATTGGTCATTCATTTTTGTATATCTTCAATAAGCATGGAGAACACCATTTTGTTTGCCTATTGATTTTTAGTATCCTTACCTTGCCAGAGGGATTCGTACTTGGTTGCATAGCACTTCCATTTCCTATCTAAGAAAGCGTAGAATTTTATATCCTACCAAGTGGCCAAAGAAATGAGGATTAGGAGCCAAGAATAATGGAACTCAGTTCCATTATCCTTCACATCCCGGTAGTCGATCAAAAACCGGTTTAGGAGGTACGACGCCCAGCTAAACATGACCCCTTTAGTGCATTGCGCGGTGACTGCTATGACTCTTGTTGGAGCCTCTTCTTTCCTTCATTTCCTTAGCATATTACAAGAAATTATATTGTTTGTGAACCACGTCATAGGGTCATTTATGTCTTTGAGGACAATACCTCGGTTTCCTATGTTGGTTCCAAATTGCACCTTTACTATCTCAGTGATCTCCTTTTCACGCGCTTTTTTTTCTAAGTATTCTTTGGGTTTCTCTCCAATATTGGGAAACCTTGTAATTTTGGCGATCAAGGCCACATCCATATTCACTGGCCTATCCATCCATAGGATGCCTCCATGCACCCTGGCCAAGAGTTGTTTGGCGCACAGGCCCACGTTCTTACCGTACTCGAAGTGGAATATGTCCAGAAGGTTCATGATGCCAGAATTGTAGTGCCATGTTATCCACTATGCAAGCAGCATGATGGGTCTACCTAGGGGTCATATCTCCCTGTGTCTGCCAAATAGGTTCCCTCTTCCAATTATGGTAACTTTTCCATGTCGCGAACATCATGGTCCGAGTATCTTAATTTAGGCACTTTCCCGAGCATGTCCTCCACTGTGACCATTGCATCTATGATATATGGGAGTGTGATTTATGCGACATCATGTGCCTTTATTTTCTAACCGATGGAAGGTTGGCCTTCCACCGTTGTTTTTTTCATGTCTTCTTCTTCTCCCTTAGTTTCGGGTTGGTTGGTGATGTCCTCGACCAATACCCCCTCTTCGTCATGACCCTGTTGTTATCCCTTCATTTCCTCTAGTTTAGCAGGTGTTTATGGGTCAAGGTTTGTGCTTCCATTTGGTTTTCCAGAGCTCTCACCCATTTATCCTTCCTCAGTTGTTGAGGTTTCCTCCTCTACCCTCGTCGGGATAGGCAACTTTGTCTCCGAGCTAGGGACATATTCTAGCTCTACGACATTCTCGGGTTCCTCCAACCTTTCTTTATTCTTTGGCCCTGTCGAGTAACCCTAACACATTTCCCTAGAGCACCAAAATTTGGAGGTGTCATGTTGTCGGCTGAGTAGTCAAGTGTTATCACCTTTACCCAATTTATCCTAGTTCGGGTCTCTCCAACTCTCTCTGTTCTCTCAAATTTCTAAGTGTCGAACCAACCCATGATTTCCACACTTTATAGACCCCATCATAATTGTTTGGCCATATTTTTCACTTTCTCTATGCATTTCCGCAGTGTCCAATTTTTCCTGTGCGCGGTCTTTCAAAAAACAATTTTCATCGATTGTTGTGTGCATCTTTTTCCATGTTCCTTTCGTTCAACCACCTTCCTCCTCTTTTTGTATTTTTCTTCTTTTTCTGATTTTGTCTTCCTTTTTCTTCATTTTCTCCTTTTTTATTTATTTTTATAAGTTTTTCTCTCCTAATATCTACTATAGTACACTATATACATGGCTTCCTTACTACACTGTGACTATTGAAAGTAAGTATATCGACTGTCCCTATATAGTTCTAGTTGACTATCGTTCACCATTTCGTTCAGCTATTCTCTTGTCAAGTCCTTTAGCTACACATATCCTCCATATATGAAATTATTCACTTCATATGGTCCCATCCAATGCATTCTAAACTTACCAGGATGTTGCAAAAATCTATTTTCATAGAAAAGAACTAGGTCTCCCTCCTTAAATATCTTCTTCTTTATGTGTCTGTCGTGTCAGGATTTGTCCCTTTATTTTTTCACCTCTTGGTGGAATTCTACCATAATCATGTCTTCTTCCATTTCCATTAGCTGACTTAACATCTCTTGTATTGTGCCTCTTTCTTTTATATTTGTAATTGTTGCTACGCATAGACTGGGTACCAAAAATTCTAATGGCACCACTGCTTCTTGTCCATACACCAATATGAATGGTATCTTTCCTATCAGCTTCTTTCATGTAGTCATGTATACCCATAATATTGTTGGTATTTTTAAATCCCAATAATCTATGTTCACATTGCAGATATTTTTCAAAGCATTCTCCAAAATCTTGTTGAAATCTTCTACTGTCACATTTGCCTATGGATAGTATGGTGTACTCTTCTGATGATAGACTTCAAACTCCTCAGTCATATCCTTGATGGTACTATTAATAAAATGGGTTCCTTGGTCACTCATCAAAATCTTGGGAAACCCAAATATTGTGATCACCTTCTAAAATAAGAAGTGTGTTTTTGTCTTTGCACTGCAATCATTGACTAGTGTTGTTTCTACCCATCTAGTTAAGTATTATGTCATAGTAATAATGTATCTAGCTCCTGACCTTCTTTTTGGTGGATTAATAGGTCCCATAAAGTCTATTTCCCATTTTTCAAATACCTGAAGAGTTACTTGGGGTCTTAGGGCCATCTAATCCCTCTTGTTGGGTTTTCCAACTCTCTAACAAACATCACAGTTCTGGCAATATTCATTGGCATCTTTATGAACTGTTTGCCACCATAAACTTGTGTGCAATACCTTTTGCGCGGTATATTTTCCTGCATAGTGTCCTCCAGCTATACCTTCATGAGATTTTTCTAACACCATAGGTCATTCATGTTCTAATACACACCTTCTCAAGATGTTGTCTACACCCATATTTTATAATTGTCCTACAATGAGTTGATAGTATGCAACTCTGATTACCAGATTTTTATTCTGTGCAGTACTAAACTCCTTTGGCGTAAATCCTTTACTCAATAATTCGATGACATCAACGAATAACTCATCAGCTACCTGTACTGAAAATAACTATGCATCCGGGAAGTTGTCTTCTAAGTTTGTAGGTTCTTCTCCATTGGTAATCCTTGACAAGTGATATGGTCCTACATTCAACTTCCCTGGTTTAACTATTACCTCAAAATCAAATTCCTGGAATAATAACATCCATTTATAGATCCTCTCCCCCAACACTAGCCTTTCGACTAGATATTTAATGGAAGAATGATTTGTGAACATTTTAAACTGCTTGGCCAATAAGTAATGTCTGAATTTTTGAAGTGCATAGACCATGGCTAGGCCTTCTCTTTCTGTGGTGTTGTAATTTTTCTCGGATTTTGATAAATTCCTACTTGCAAAGGCTATAGGATGATCTAAGTCCCCTCCTCATGGTTGCGCCAGAATTTCTCCAAGTGCTATAGTGGATGCATCTACATGCACATGAAATGTCTTTTCCCAATATGGAAACACTAATATAGGTGATGTCACCATCTTCTCCTTCAAGGTATCCAATCCATACTAACATTCATTGTTCCACTGAAATTCGGTGTCCTTCTTCTGCAATGTTTCCATAGGCATATTAATCTTTGCATACCCTTTGATAAAATTTATCTAGTACCATGTATGTCCAAGTGTGGCTCTTAACTAGTGCACTGACTTTGGTGGTGGTAAGTTCACAATTAAAGCAATCTTAGCAGGGTCAACCAGTAAACCCTGTCTACACACTATATGTCCCAATAGTATCCAAAAAGGTGTGCCAAAAATGTGTTTCTTGATATTTAATGATATCTTACATTGCCTGCATCTTTCCAACATTAGTCTTAGGACTTCCACATGATATTTCAAAAGACTAAAAACAGTACAGTCATCCAAATTTACTTCTTATATCTTATGTATGAAATCTTTAAAAGAAACTATGACCACCCTTGAAAATATGGTTGGTGCATTTTTCAATCCAAAGGGCATAATTGTATATTGGTAGGATCCCCATTCTGTAGCAAAGGTAGTCTTATGTCTATCCTCTTGAGCTATTTTGATATGATGATAGTCTGAGAATCCATATGTGAATGAGTATGCTTCATGGACTCCCACATTCTCCAAGACCTCATCTGTAAAATGGGTAGGGAAAGGATCATGTAAGCCATCATCATTTAATTTCCTCAAATATACACAAATCATGATCCCCCCTTGCTTCTTTTCCTGGACTACAATGGCACTGATCCATTCGGATTCCTCAACTGGCTCCATGATACCAGCTTCTAACATTCGGTCAAGTTATTCTTTCACTTTGTTCTTATACAATGGATTCATCATATAAGGTCTCTGTGTGACAGGTCTAGCATCTGGCTTTAGGGGTATCTTCGTCTCATCTCACCTATTATTCCTTTCATCTCTGTAAAGGTTGTTGGAAACAAGTCACTGTATTCATGCAGGAACTTTGTTACCCTTTCCAGTGTCTTCTCATCCCAATAGTATCCAATGCTTGCCATTTTAGGGTTTTATTTTGTCCCAATGTTGACTTTCTTGACTTTGATTGGTGTCGCAAATGCCTCTGACTCTGGAGATGGACCTTCCACCTCTCTATCTCTCCTTCAATCTCTGTTTTATGGATGTTGTGTGGATCATATTCATCTTGTGCTTCCTCTATAACATGATAACTTGAGAGTAAATATTTAACTGTCTATATGTTCTACTATTGATTTTCTGTTATAATCTCCACCTCAGGTTCCTCAAAAAATATCATTCATTGTATCAGCTTCAGAGATGAATCAATATTGGGATTCTCATGCTCAAATGAGAAAGTTACCACAAAATTTTGTTGTAATACTATCCATTTTGTAGTGCCTCTGCACATCTCCTGGTATATGTACCAGTTCCCTGGTATCCCTTCTAATGTATGGATAAAGTAGTGATTCCATTCTTCTGGTGGTGCCAACCTCCATTGTGTTTTGTATTTCTCTAAGTGTTCAACTAGCCTTCCTCGCCCATCATACTTTTCATTATATTACTCCCCTGTTATTTACCAAATATAATGCACAGTAATCTTTTACACTGATACCAGTCCGGAATTGTTTCCTTATGCGTTCCCCACTATCTAGCAAGTGTTGCCTTGAGTGAAATATCTAGCGCTAACAACCTCTGATTTTCCAAAAATTCATCCTCATAATTTGTCAGTAATTCTTCTGAGTCGTTCAAAACATGAAAAGTGGGAGGTTCTCTGATCTTTGTACCAACCCACCTTACTACGCAGTTTATTATTGCACACCTCCTTGTGGAGACTTCATGTAGTATCTACTTCCAGTCTTTGAGACTTGTGTCCAAGATTGAAGCACATGATTTAATGCTTCTCCAACTAAGTACCCCATCTACATTTGGGTTGAAATAATATTCTTCTCATGTAGTAGTCCTATATAACTGATTTATTTCTTCGAAGTTCAAACGTTTTGCCTCTACAAACCTTTCACCTTCTAAAGGATATAATGGTGCAATCACTATGTACTCTCCTGATTCAAAATTCATTTTCCTTGTCTTCAGGTTTATCACAACCTAGTTATCAAATTCCCAATCCAATCCAAGTAATGTTGGGTAGGGTGTTGTGCCATCTACTATCTCTATCACTTCAAAATATTCCACAGTGCACACTCCATCCGAGTCTATTGTCACACCTTTAAGTCTTCCAATTGGTAAAACTATATGTTGATTTTTTAGTTTCAAATGGAGAAGTGAATATCCTAATGTGGGTTCCCCCATACACTTCCATGTCTTCTTAGGAAAGACGTTTACTTCAGAGCCTAGATCAAGTATGATATCTCCCATATTAAAATCCCTAGCCTAAATTCCCTACTTGGTCTTATTCTTGTATGGGGATGATTGATTGTCTTATGCTTTAATTTCCCTTCTACCTCTATGTTGTCTTTCTAGCAAGTTTTGTAATACCTTAATGGATGATGGATCATTCAATAACTTAACACAAGATTTCAGAAAAGTATTTATGTTACTTTCTCTAAAGGTTTTCCTTTGTTGGTGTGATCCATTAAATATGGCATCAAACACATTGGTGGATTCTGAATTTGTTGCACAATTGATGTAGACGCAATGTTCTCCTTCAGAATATCCTGTCTGGCTTCCTTAAATGTTTCCTTTTCTTTGCGCGCATCAAAATGCTTATGTGGCTCAGTGTTCTTTTTGACCCACTGGCGTTGAGTTTGATCTAGTTTTGTTGCATTAGCTCATGTCTTGGCTCCTCCTCAAGTAACTATGTTGATATTTTTTCCATCATCCCTCGCTTTTGAAAAAATCCACTGGACATTCTAATTGTTCTGGTTCCTTTTTTCCTGAATTTTTCATAATAGTGTTGGGAAATCTTTTGTTTCATGGTATTCTATGCAACAATACATACATGTCACAGGTGGAAGTGGACAGTCTCTTGCATAATGTCCTAGTTGTTGACAGTTTTGACATGCTATTGTCCCTCTGCCTCATCCAAATCCTCCTCTACATTGGACTCCACCTTTGAAGCCACATGTATATCCTTGCACTTCATTTTATTGGGGTACCTGGTAATACTTCGCGGGATTATACTGTGGCTGGGCATTATTGTACTGTGTTTGCACGATATTGAATTGTGGTTGCGCATTATTGAACTTTGGTGCATCTTTCCCATTCATCAACTCTTCTTTCACCCTGTAAGTGTCTGAACTTCTTTCTCTCATCATTTCCAACATTCAACAATCCTTATCATCATGACCCACTAATTTTCAAAAATTGCAGTAAGAGCTTTTTGGCATTATCTTATACTTCGGCATGATTGGACAGTGATATGGATCATTCCCATGTGTCTTACAAATATCACACCATGGTCCTCCTATTAGCAATGTGTTTGGCACCCTTGCTACCAAGTACTGTGAAAATTTTGGAAATTCATTCTTATGATGTCCTTATGTTCTGCATAATGTACACCAAACAACTTCTCTCTTCTCTTTCCCCTTATTCTAGTTCAATTGAAATGTCAAATTCTTAAGATCCTCTTTCATCTCCTCTATTTCTAGATTGGTTTGTTGATATTGGTTTTCTTCTAGCTGCAGGGCTACTTGCAGGGCCTCTACCTGAGTTTTGAACTTTTGTTATCTTAAAGGATACTTCAAGTGTGGTAATAGTGAGTTCACAAATAACTTCCTATGTTGCATGTCAGTAATAGAATACTTCAACTAACCTTTTAGAAATTTGAACCTTTGATCAATCTCTCAGATAGACTCACCTAGTTTCTTCTTGATTTTAATTATTTCATTCATGTACTGTTCTTTTGAGCTTGGCTTCTCAAACTCATTTACCAATAGCTTTTTCACCTCTGCGAAAATATTTGGTGCTCCTTGTGGACTATTTACATCAAGGCACATGTACCAGTCCAATGCATTGTATCTAAGTTTTATAGCTAAACACGTGACTTTTTTATCCTCGTCTGTGATATGATTTTCTTCCCATATTTTTTCACAAATAAATACGTGTTTTTCGGGGTCCTTTGATGCCTCACCCCAAAACTCTGGTAACTTGATGGTGGAATATAGTCCTACCAATTTGAATTGTGTTGAACTAATTCCTTCACGTGATGTCAATAATTGATTGTTACTTATTGAACTTTATCCCCTATTTGGTTGTCCTTGATTGGAATCCTGGCCTATTTCTCCTCTTCTACTAAAATTCGGTTGTCTAAAAGTTAGTGTTATTTTAGGTGTATTAGTCACACATGGGGTTGTAGGTTCCACATTGACTGTGATCTAGACTGGAGTTTTTCCTTTTTCTCTTGGCCTTGGACCTCCTTTTTTTCATTCATATGTTGCACATGGGATTTCCTCAATATTCTCCACATCTCGGAGATCCTCTACCTCTTCTCCATCGCTCGCCAAGTCCTCTCTATTGGCTATGGCCCACTTTTTGTTATTCATCATATATTGGTAAGGTCTTTCATTGCGCATCTTTCCGTATTTTCCATTATCTTCTTTTTATGGTCCTCATCCATCATGATTGGGTCAATTTCCTCCTTTTTCTTCCCCTTATCCATCTCCCTGTCCATATCTCAAACTCTTATCAATGCTTCCCCCCTTCCCCCATGCACACATGGAAGTTTAGTTGTCTGATTCCATGGTCATCACACCTTTGTCATACAATAAAATCTTGATAGAATTATATAGTGATATAATGTACCTACCTCTGGGTCCCTTCAGAAAATCTTGCTCTACAACAGTGTATGATTTCACGGTATCAACTACCAATTCAGTGATAAACCCTGCAATAATATTGTCTAACCAAAAATATACTACGCGTAAATTTATTATTGACTTGTTGTAATTGTGAGATCTCCACCGAATGCCACTCTAGTTGTTTGATCCAATTTGTAGGATGTTTTTATTTCAACCTCAATAACCACTCCTGCAATAGATGGAGGAAATCACAAAAAAATACTTCATGCAAGTCTCTAAACACATTTTTGTCGAGATATTTGCGCGATGTAAATTTAGGGTTTATGTTGTCCTGCTACGCAAACTTGAGTTCCTTTTTCCTTAACCATATTTCAAGCTAATCCTTCGTTTGATTCCATGGCCTAAACATTCCCTTCTATATTTTCATTCTCCGTGCTTTTCTTCAACAAATCCCTTACACTCAATCCTATGCAGTTCTAGTCGGCAACAAAACCATTTGTTGGACGCTTGGACTGACCCAGGTTTTTATATCAATAGGTTTCCAACAAAACCCTCAAAACTATCGACCCTCCTGGTAAACCAAAAGGAAACACTACAAACATAGCGCACAGCACAGTCTCACCCGAGATAGCTTTATGGGGGACTGCAATACTCATGTTCTTGCAGCCTAGGAAGGGATGGGGACTGTGTTTTGATTATTTTCCTTATGCATCAACATCATTACTCATTCATCTACTTCTAGGTTTCATTCATTCATCTACCTTATGCATGCATGCTATTATAATCATATTTAACCATTTATTCTTTAATTGATTCATAACATAACATCCAAACAATCATTCAGACACATTAACACAGTGGATTTACCGTGGTTCACCCCCCCTTAGGGATACGTCCCCAAAGATTTGTCTCTTCTGCTCTTTTATTCATTCTTCTACAAAATCGGTGTGGTGTGCATTACATATTTTTGGATTACAATCAAAAGGAGGCTAAATACCCTCTTTGAAGCGGACTTGATCACACCATGGTCCACATCCTATGAACTAACCCTCAAAAATTAGCTTATTTGACTCGACAACCATAATAACAATTGAACCACTACCTATACCTCCTATTTCTTTATTTATACTACTCCATTGGCTTATACTCGTTACATTCTTTTTCCAAAACCCTAACCCTAACATGGTTAGCTCTGTCTGCATGCGCGTCGCACTTATTTTCCTCCTTCTGCATGCTACTTTTCCTTCTTTTTTATGCATGTTTTTTTTCTGCCACCTATGGTGCATGCTCCAAAAATAGGTCTTTCTCTCCAAAAATATGTCTACACCCAAAATAGACTTTCTTCCCCAAAATAGGCCTACACCCAAAATAGATTTTCCTCCCAAAATAGGTATGTGCCAATAGTATGTAACTCTCAAAGTGAACCCATAACATCGTTTCGGCATAAATACTTATAAATATGTTATCATCTCAAGAAGGGGCCTAAGAAGTTGGACAACAAAAGTATCCATCATTTTGAATAAGCAGCAAAGGATTTATTCCCTTGGTGGTACAAGCCAGAAAATAAATTCAAACTTAGACCCAGGGGAGGGTACCCTACGACAGCACTAAGGAGGCCTTATTAGTATATGGTAGTCATGTTATGGAAGCTATCAAGGGAGAAAGATTCCTCTCAATTCTCCTTGCCATACATGCCTCTAATTTATTACTGCACATACAAAGGATTATCATTTAACTGGGATGGCATCTTGTCATCCAACCTAACAGAAGCCATCATTGCAATTGTAGAAGCTCAGCCAGGAACTTTCCTGAGTTTCCACATGTCTTCATACCTTGTGGACATCATGTGTGTCACCCACCATACCCAAATATAGGGTGGAAATGGAAACCATCAAACAAATCCATTCACATATACTGCAAAGTGATATGGGAGAACAAGTACAAAAAGGAATACCAAAATATCTATGAGCACTTTCTAGCTCCCCTATACGAGTTCATATTTTTCACACCAACCCCATGTATGATTGATAAAGCGATAGTTGTCACAAAAAGGATCGAGGATTAGCACCTTATGTAGCACGATACTTATATATGTTCGACAACACAGGTATTCCAATAGAGGATGAACACCTTTAGTAACCACTCACATAACCAGATCAAATATCAACACACCAATGTTTTCACGTGATAAAACCCCTACGGGGAAACATCCACGGCCCCAGCCAACGCAGCCACTTGGAGCAGTTTATTAATGAAAATAAAAAGATTACAAAGAGATTTTACAATAGATTTTCTCACAATCTATCATCGGAAAATGACCCTCCATGCTCTTTAAATAGAGATCATGGACCAATCGGGTGTTAAGCCACGAATCAATGGTCGTTAAGATCGAGGAGAGTATGAACCGTTGAGTCACTCTATGTCGGGAACATATCGTGACCGTCGGATTTCCTAACTACAAATGCATACTAATGCACACTAAAGAAACACACTAGAAAACACACTTTTACCTAACGACACAGTAGACCAAGTAGATCTTAACTAACTCCTAAGTGTCTAAATATCCTAACATCCCCCCTTAAGAACAACATGGGATAGGATTGAAGGATTTACAATAGTGACACAATAGGAGAAGGAAGGAGGCATTAGAGCCTATCCCCCCTTAATGACAACTTCCTAAACTCCTAACATAGATCGAAGTTTGGAAAACTTTGCTTCTGTAAGAGACTTTGTGAAAATGTCTGCAACTTGATCTTTTGTAGGGAAAAAGAGCACTTCAATAACTTGATCATGAATTAGCTTTCTAGTGAATTGCATGTGTAGCTCGATGTGTTTGCTACGCTGATGTTGAATTAGGTCTTCGGCGAGCTTGATGGCACTCTGATTGTCACACCAAAGGCTAGTTGGATGTTGGTGTTGGAATCCAAACTCTGAAAGGATCTGTCGAAGCCATAGGGCAACCTGACTTGCATTTATCGTTGCTCGGTACTCTGCTTCTACTGAAGAAAGTGAAATAGCATGTTGTTTCTTATAGGCCCAAGTGACAGGTCCTTAACAAAGGCTGAAAACATAACTTGCAGTAGAATTCTGATCATCAGGGTCGCCAGCCCTATCTGAATCAGTCAAAACAACCAATAAAGGAGTCCCCCCTGAACTGTAATGTATCCCGAACTGAACTGTACCACGAACATAGCGAAGTATCCTTTTAGATGTTTTCCATTGGCTTTCATGGGGTGTTTTCATATATCGGGCAACAAGACCAACAGTAAAGGAAAGATCAGAACGGGTATGAGTCAAGTATAAGAGGCTACCAACTAACTGACGGTACAGGGTGGTTTCAACTTTAGGATAAGGACAGCTGGCAGAAAGCTTGACTCCAGACTGGAAGGGAGAATGGGTTGGTTTACAATCATCCATGTGAAAGCGACGAAGAAGGTCACAAGCATACTTAGACTGGGAAATAAAAATTCCTTCATTGGTTTGCAAAACTTGGAGGCCAAGGAAAAAGTGAAAAAAGCCTAAGTCGGTCATTTCAAATTTCTTCTTAAGGTTGGTTTTCACATGGTTTAAAAGTGTTGGGTCACTACCAGTAAGGATAAGGTCATCAAAATAAAGGACAAGGATTATGAGATGGCTTCTTACTTTCTTGGTATAGACATTAGGATCAGAATGGCATCTAGAGAATCCAGTGGCAATAAGAAAGTTGTCCATTTTGGCATACCAAGCTTGGGGAGCTTGCTTGAAACCATAAAGATATTTCTTAAGGAGAAAAACAAGGCTAGAGTCATTTTTGTTGGCAAATTCAGTTAACAGACAGTGAATCAGCGTATACTTGTCATTGATGGCAAGTACAGTTGTGGTTGCAGTGATGACAATAGCAATGAATAGCATCGCAGCAATAATCGAGAGGAGAAGAGTCAGTGACCGTTGGTTTAAACGTCCAGGAGGAGCTCAGGAGGAGCTCAGGGGGAGAAAAGATCTGAGCCGTAGGATCTGAGAAGAAAACCTAATAGTCTTCGGATCTATAAGAGTCACGCAGGGGTTAAGCCCTAGTGTGCAGAGGAGAAATCCCGGACAAGTCATCGGGATATTGGAGAGAGAATCCTAGCCATTGATCTGGGCAAGACACGCGTCAGTATTCTGGTGAGGCATCAGGATATCGAGACATATCAGATTTCCTGAGGACAAGTGAATCGAGACATCGAAAGTATCGAAATCCTGGAGGAATAGGGACCGTCCATCTACAAGGACAGGTGGCAAAGGATCGGGCGCCGTCGGAGTTTTGTTCATCGGAGAATCGGGGATCCCGGTGACAAGTGATTTATGCATTGTGAAATCGCGATCAGTAAAACCCCGATGAGTGGGGGCCAACTGTCAGCACAGCATAGCAGGAGGACAGAGGCGTAGTGGAGGCCAGCTGTCAGCGTAACGGAGCATCGGGACTTGGATAATCGGGACTTTGATATGTCAAGAACACACTGCAATAGAAACTCTGAAATCGCGAAACGTGATATTGCGATTCAATCGCAACCATTGAGTCAAGATCGCACCAGGACCGTTGATCACATCTCTATACAGAATTTCGAAGATCGGGTTTTGGTATTGACAAGAACATTGAACATCAGACATTGCGAAATCACAATACACGATTTCCCAATAAGGCATATAGCCTGTGGGCCACCCAGGAGTCAATGGAGGACAGGTGTAAGGAGTATAGAGGAAGTCAGGAATCGGCATATCGCGAGTTCAAGGGGCATATACACATTATCATTGTAAACCCCGAAACCTCGACGAGAGGTATGGTGACAGTCACATGATAACTGGTCACATGGACCATTGTGTAGTCGGAAGGGGCTAAAGCTTGGGAAAGGAGCACATCGGGGATCGGAGAATCGGGGGTTCCGAGTACATGTGCATCTCGACACTGAAAGTGTCAAAACCTGATTTAAAAGGCAATAATTATAAAGATTATCTAACGGTGCAGATAAGGTTTGAAAGTGATCGGAGGGCTGTTGTTCTTCCTCACACATTAACGCTTCAGTTATGAATTCGGTTAAGAGAAACGGACTGATAATGACAAATCGGTTAGCGTTTCAGTTGCCAAGACAGATTTCCTTGTATTACCTATTGGAAGGGGAAGTGGAATCGGCAAGGAAGGGTGTATAAAAGAAAATGAGCGAGACTAAATTGGGTTGGCCGTTCTGGATGGAAAAAGTATGAAACAGTAAGAAAGGTGAAAGAAGAAGTGGTTGAGCATGAAATTTCAATAGATATACAGAATGGAATGAAATGTAAAAGAGAGACAAAGCAGAATGACAGACAGAGCAGAAGAAGAAGAACAGAATGACAGTAGAATGTGATGCAGAACTGACCTGTTGAGGAAGAGAAGAATTGCAGAACAATTTGTTGAAGATCAGATTTACAGAACAGAGTAAAAATGGTAAGAAGTGATTTATCTGCATAAGTTGTCTGTGTATTCATTATTTAATATTTAAGGGTGGTTGGGAGTTGCTCGGGAGGATTGTTGTCCTCAGAGATTCAAGTGGGATCTTGAACACAGGAAGTTGTATTTTCCATCTTGTTATAGCCAAAGAAACTAGGGTGGCAGGGTGGTGCTAGGGAGAACAAGTGTTCTCTGTTATACAGGTTGGAGCCTGTGTAACTGGAAGTTGGTGCTTCCATTCAGTTGGTGCTGGAACATCCAGGAAGTTGGTGCTTCCATCCAGTTGGTGCTAGAATATTCAGGGAGTTGGTGCTTCCTTCTAGTGGGTGCTAGAGAAACCAGAGAGTTGGAGCTCTCAAACAAGTTGCAGCTTGTAAAACAGAGGCAGCAGCCTCACATTGAGTTGGTGCTCAATTGTAAATGATGTACAGAACAAAAAAAGGTTGCCTATCATTTCAAAGAAGAAGAGGTTTTCTCCCTTTATGGGTTTCCTCGTCAAAATCTGTCTCTGTGTGTATTTTATGTGTGACTGATGATCTTTACTTTTACTGTCCATATGTTGTATATTGTTGATGACACATGAAGAAAGATTAATAATGTTTAAAAGGTATAAAATTGTTTAAGCTCACATACAACGGATTCACCCCCCCTCTCAGTTGTTTTAGTATTTCCAACAATTGGTATCAGAGCGGGTTCCTTTTATTTAAAGGTAGATCTGTAAGCTTAAACATGACAAGTCATGAAGGGACTTCAGCTTCTAAGCCTCCTCTGTTTGATGGAACAAATTTTGTCTTCTGGAAGATTAGAATGAGAACATACTTAATGGCCTTGGGTGCTGATGTTTGGGATGTAGTAGAGACTGGATATACAAAGCCTGTTGTGCTAGCCACAAAGGATGCTAAGTTAGAATTTAGTTTTAACGCTAAGGGGATGAATGTTATCTTGAATGGACTTGCTGAAGCTGAGTTTGTAAAGGTGATGCATCTTGATACTGCCAAAGCAATGTGGGATAAACTTATTAACAGTTATGAAGG
>ML777504.1:312732-323929 GCA_009831015.1 Picea engelmannii
ATGTGAACATTCAAACTGATACAAGTCAACAGAAAGAAGCAAAATCTCCTCTCAGAATCATCAGAAAGAATCATCCTGAAAACCAGATAATTGGGGATATAAATAAAGGAGTTCAGACTAGAAGGAAACTGATTAAGGACACACAACAATCTCATGTTGCCTTTTTATCTATGACTGAACCTACAAATTTTGAGGAAGCTAATCACGAAGAAGATTGGATTAGAGCAATGAATGAAGAGCTGGATCAGATTGAGAAAAACAATACTTGGGAGCTTGTCCCTAGACCTGAAAATAAGAATGTAATAGGTTCCAAATGGGTATTCAAGAATAAAATGAATGAAAAAGGACAAGTTGTTAGAAATAAAGCCAGATTGGTCTGTAAGGGATATGCACAAGTGGAAGGTCAGGACTTTGATGAAACGTTTGCACCAGTGGCAAGATTGGAAGCTATCAGAATGTTTCTTGCTTATTCTTGTCATAAGAATTTCAAGTTTATCAGATGGATGTTAAGTCAGCGTTTCTTAATGGAGATCTAGAGGAAGAAGTATATATGGAGCAACCTGAAGGATTTTTATTGATAGACAATCCTAATTATGTTTGTAAGCCGAAGAAAGCTTTATATGGACTAAAACAAGCACCACGAGCTTGGTATTACAGACTGGACAAATTTCTACAAGAAAAAGGGGTCAAGAAAGGTATTGTTGACAGTAACCTTTACATTAAATCTGAAGGTGATAATTTACTAGTTGTTTTGGTTTATGTAGATGATATTGTCTTTGGCTATACTAATGAATCATCTGTTCAGTGGTTTGCTAACTCTATGCAAACAGAATTTGAAATGTCCATGATAGGAGAACTGTCATATTTTCTTGGCTTACAAGTAAAACAAAGTTCTGCGGGAATTTTGATCTCTCAAGAAAAATATTTGAAAGAGATATTGAGGAAATTTCAGATGGAAGATTCCTCTACAGTCGGCACACCTATGGTGGTTGGTTGCAAGCTAAGTAAAGATGATGTCTCACCTAATGTTGATCAAAGGACATATAGTTCAATGATAGGCAGCCTACTGTACATCACAGCATCTCGTCCTGATATAATGCAAGTTGTTGGAATGGTAGGACGTTTTCAGTCTGCTCCTAAACAAACTCACTTGGTAGTTGTTAAAAGAATTCTCAAATATCTGAAGGAAACAATGACATATGGACTGTGGTATCCTAGAAATCAGAATTTCCAGTTAACTGCCTATTCAGATGCAGACTGGGTTAACTGTGTTTATGAAAGAAAGAGCACCAGTGGAGGAGCATTTTTTTTGGGTGAATCATTAGTTTCATGGGTTAGTAAAAAGCAAGGATCCATTTCATTATCCACTACAGAGGCAGAATACATTTCTGCTGCTACCTGTTGCACACAGATCTTATGGATGATACAAACTCTTGCATATTTGAATGTAACTTACACTGATCCTATCCCAATTCATTGTGATAACACCAGTGCCATAAGTGTCTCCAAGAATCATGTTCTTCATTCCAAGACTAAGCATATTCCTATAAAGTATCATTTTCTCAGAGAACAAGTTTCAAACAGAATTGTTCAACTGAACTATATACCCTCTACAGAACAGATTGTTGATATATTTACTAAACCATTAGTAGCAAATCCTTTTGGATATCTTCGTCAAAAGTTGGGGATTATAAACTCTTGTGTCTAATATGTGCACCTGGTCAGGGGGAGTGCTTATTGAATATCTGGTAAATTTCCTAAATGCTTATAGATGACAGGGGGAGTATGTTCTGCAACAATATCAGTGGACGAATGTTTTTTCTTTGACATTGATGTCAAAGGGGGAGAAAGGAGTCGAGTTCGAAATGTTTTGGGAACAGAGTTGAGCCTGATTGGCCGAATGCAGAGGAGAATCTCAATGGTCGAATGCAGAGGAAAGTTGAGTCTGAATGCAAGTGTTGCCATCAATGCCAAAGGGGGAGATTGTTGGAAAATTCAGTTAATAGACAGCGAATCAGCGTATACTTGTCATTGATGGAAAGTACAGTTGTGGTTGCAGTGATGACAACAACAATGAATAGCAGCGCAGCAATAATCGGGAGGAGAAGAGTCAGTGACCGTTGGTTTAAACATCTAGGAGGATCTCAGGAGGAGCTCACGGGGAGAACAGATCTGAGCCGTAGGATCTGAGAAGAAAACTTGACAGCCATCGGATCTATAAGAGTCGCGCAGGGGTTAAGCCCTAGTGTGCAGAGGAGAAATCCTGGACAAGTCATCGGGATATTGGAGAGAGAATCCTAGCCGTTGATCTGGGCAGGACACGCGTCAGTATTCTGGTGAGGCATCGGGATATTGGCCATCAGGAAATCAGAGTTCCTGAGGACAAGTAAATCGAGACATCGAAAGTCTTGAAATCCCGAAGGAATAGGGACCATCCATCTGCAAGGACAGGTGGCAAAGGATCAGGCGTCGTCGGAGTTTTGTTCATCGGAGAATCGGGGATCCCGGTGACAAGTGATTTATGCATTGTGAAATCGCGATCAGTAAAAACCCGATGAGTGGGGGCCAGTTGTCAGCACAGCATAGCAGGAGGACAGAGGCGTAGTGGAGGCCAGTTGTCAGCGTAACGGAGTGTCGGGACTTGGATAATCGGGACTTTGATATGTCAAGAACACACTGCAATAGAAACTCCGAAATCGCGAAATGCGATATTGCGATTAAATCGCAACCGTTGAGTCAAGATCGCACCAGGACCGTTGATCACAGCTCTATATGGAATTTCGGGGATCGGGTTTTGGTATTGACAAGAACATTGAACATCAGACATCGCGAAATCACGATACATGATTTCTCGATAAGGCATATAGCCTATGGGCCACCCAGGAGTCAGTGGAGGACAGGTGTAAGGAGTACAGAGGAAGTCGGGAATCGGCATATCGTTGGTTCAAGGGGTGTATACACATTATCATTGTAAACCCCGAAACCCCGATGAGAGGTATGGTGACAGTCACATGATAGCTGGTCACATGGACCATTGTGTAGCCGGAAGGGTCTAAAGCTCGGGAAAGGAGCACATCGGGGATCGGAGAATCGGGGGTTCCGAGTACATGCTCATCTCGACACTGAAAGTGTCGAAACCCGATTTCAAAGGCAAGAATTATAAAGATTATCTAACGGTGCGGATAAGGTTTGAAAGTGATCGGAGGGTTGTTGTTCTTCCTCGCACATTAACGCTTCAGTTATGAATCCAGTTAAGAGAAACAGACTAATAATGACAAATCGGTTAGCATTTCAGTTGCCAAGACAGATGTCCTTGTATTACCTATTGGAAGGGGAAGTGGAATCGTCAAGGAAGGGTGTATAAAAGAAAATGAGCGAGATTGAATTGGGTCGGCCGTTCTGGATGGAGAAAGTATGAAACAGTAAGAAAGGTGAAAGAAGAAGTGGTTGAGCATGAAATTTCAATAGATATACAGAATGGAATGAAATGTAAAAGAGAGACAAAGCAGAATGAAAGACAGAGCAGAAGAAGAAGAACAGAATGACAGTAGAATGTGATGCAGAACTGACCTGTTGAGGAAGAGAATAATTGCAGAACAATTTGTTGAAGATCAGATTTACAGAATAGAGTAAAAATGGTAAGAAGTGATTTATCTGCATAAGTTGTATGTGTATTCATTATTTAATATTTAAGGGTGGTTGGGAGGTGCTCGGGAGGATTGTTGTCCTCAGAGGTTCAAGTGGGAGCTTGAACATAGGAAGTTGTAGCTTCCATCTGGTTATAGCCAGAGAAACTAGGGTGGCAGGGTGGTGCTAGGGAGAAAAAGTGTTCTCTGTTATACAGGTTGGAGCCTGTGTAACTGGAAGTTGTTGCTTCCATCCAGTTGGTGCTGTAACATCCAGGAAGTTGGTGCTTCCATCCAGTTGGTGCTAGAATATTCGGGGAATTGGTGCTTCCTTCTAGTGGGTGCTAGAGAAACCAGAGAGTTGGAGCTCTCAAACAAGTTGCATCTTGTAAAACAGAGGTAGCAGCCTCACATTGAGTTGGTGCTCAATTGTAAATGATGTACAGAACAGAAAAAGACTGCCTATCATTTCGAAGAAGAAGAGGTTTTCTCCCTTTATGGGTTTCCTCGTGAAAATATGTCTCTGTGTGTATTTTATGTGTGATTGATGATCTTTACTTTTACTGTCCATATGATGTATATTATTGATGACACATGAAGAAAGATTAATAATGTTTAAAAGGTATAAAACAGTTTAATCTCACATACAACTGATTCACCCCCCCCCCTCTCAGTTGTTTTAGTATTTCCAACAATTTTCAACATATCCAGAAGGTTGTTCCATGTAGATTTATTCTTTCAAATCACCATGCAAGAAGGAATATTTAACATCCATCTGATGGACCTCCCATGTATGTGAGGCGGCAAGGGAAAGAACAAGGTGGATGGAATTCATTTTGGCTACAGGGGCAAAGGTTTCATTATAGTCAATTCCTTCAACTTGGGAAAATCCTTTGGTAACTAACCAAGCCTTGTGTCCTTAAACACTTCCCTCTTATGAATACTTAGTTATATACACCCATTTACATATGACAAGTTTTATTCCTTTTGGAATAGGTACAAGATCCCAAGTATCGTTTTCCATTAAAGAACGATACTCTTCATTCATTGATGTATCCCAATCTGGATGACTTGAAGCTTCTGCAAATGTCTCTGGATCATGAGTCTATGAAACTTGAGCCAGTATAGAAGAGGCTTGTTGGAACTGTGAATGTGTTTGATGCTGATCTGAAGGATCACCGAAAATATCACCGGCTGCTTCTCATGTTGAACGGGCCCATCTAGGAAGCGGTGGAACTAGTGCTTGTTCAGGTTCAAAGGACTCATCTGGAGGAATGTCAGCAGGTGGAGGTAGATTATCATCCTCAAGTTCATCATCTGAAGAAGAAACTAGAGTAGGAACAGAAGAAGGCACAAACGCCGAAGATGGCTCGCAGGCCGAAGAAGGCACAACCGCCAAATTAGGCTCGCAGGCCAAGAGATTTTCATCAAATTTAACATCTCTTCTAAGAATAATTTCATTACAATGTGGTTGAAGAAGTCTATAACCTTTGACATCTTCAGAATAACCAAAAAATATACACTTCTCACTTTTAGAATGCAATGCTTTCCTTTTCTAATCAGGAATGTGAGCCCATGCTATACTGCCAAATACATGGAAGTGACTTACATCTGGTTTAATTTTAGTCCAAGCTTCTTCCGGTGTTATATTTTTAAGAGCCTTTGTGGGAGTGCGATTTACTATGGAATTTGCACAGTTGATGGCTTCCGCCCAATACTTTAGACTTAATCCCTTAGATTGGATCATACAATTAGCCATTTCTTTTAATGTGCAGTTCTTTCCCTCAGTAACACCATTTTGTTGTGGTGTATATGGAACAGTGTGTTGCATTTGGATTCCTTGTGTAGTGCAGTATCTTGTAAAATTAGTGTTCACATATTCGCCTCCATTATCTGTTCTTAACCTTTGAATTTGATGTCTAGATTTCTTTTCTAAAAGGGCCTTGTAGGCCAAAAAATTGTCAAAAACTTCACTCTTGAGTTTTAATAAGTAAAACCAAGTACGTCTAGAAAAGTCATCAATGAAAGTTAAGAAATACTTGCACCCAGAAAAGGAAGGAGAAGAAAGTGGACCACACAAATCACTATGAAAAAGTTGTAAAGGGTCTGAGGCATGCCAAGAGGCACGTTTGTCAAAACTATCCCGATGATGTTTACTAAGAACACAACTGGCACAAACACCATTGTTGGCCCTTGACCAAGTTTTGAGGAATACTTGGTCATATTTGACCATTTTCGGTACTCCGACATCTAGTCGGAGAAGGAGCGCATGGCAAAGAGGAGATCACAGGATCTCCACCCCTTTTTAGGGATTTTTGGGCTTTTTGAGATTTTTGGGAATATTGTAATGGGAAAGGGATATCGGCCCATATTTAGGCCTTTTGTATGTATAAATAGAAGGGTAGGATATGCATATAGAAGGGGGGGGGGGGGGGGGNGTGATGTAATGTGAATGGCTTAGTGCATAAAGTAGATCTATGTGATCAGACGTCTGTGTGACTGTAAGAGATCTGTGCCTACTGTAAGTATTGTAAGTGATGAGTGCACGAGATGAGTGCACGAGTCAGGGGAGGACTTAGTGCTTGGATCTACCCAAGGAAAGAGGATCTAGCGAGCTACACAGATCTCTTGTCCTAGGCAGGGTAGGATCTTGAAGGCTTTGTGTTGTAACTTGGTTTACAGAATATAATAATAGAAGAATACTTTGTGGATGTAGCCCCAGAGTGGGGGTGAACCATGGTAATTGTGTGTATAGTGCCTTGCGCTTCGCTCTAAGGTGTTTATCTCTTTCTTGGCTAAGTGCTTGATGTGATTAAGTATATCTACTTATGCTATGTGTTGATGATATGTGAATGAACGTTAGATATGATATATAAGATGCTTAGTGCTTGATCTGTTGAATCTAACCTATATTTTTGTGGCTAAGTATTGAATCATCCTTAGTATAAGTATTCACTGCGATTCTCTATGATTTCGGCGAAGTGTATTAATGAATTTATGTTAAGGAATAACTGATGTTAAGTGCATTGTAAGAAAGATAACCAAAAATCTATGTCTCATCTAAGGTTATAGACACCTGAGTCCTGCAACCACCCCTGCCTCTACCTCGGGTGAGACTTCATCTGCTTTGCAGGTGTTACCAAAAGGGTCGGTAGTTAGGGCTTTGTTGGTGCACTCTTGAGCATTGAACCCTGGGTCTGCCCCTGTGCCAACAAATGGTTCCATTGTCGAGACCAGAACTGTGATTGCTGGGAACTAAAGAAGAAAAATCTTTGTGCAAAATAAGCTTTGTGCATAGATCTATTTCCCTAGTGAAGCTTTGTGCCAAGAAAAAGAGGTCAGATATGAAGAGAAGAGGTAAGATCTGAAGAAAAGAAGTCAAATCTATGAAGAAAGAGGTCAAATCTACAAGAAAAAGGTAAGATCTGTAAGCTTTTTACTTTGATAAAGGTAAGAATAGTTAAAAGTCTTAGATATGGAAGCTTTGTGCTCTATAGAAGTAAGATAAGTGGAAATTTTTGTTTCTAAAGCATGGATTTAGGTATGTTTGATAGATTCTATCCTAGCTTCAAAACTAAGGCATTAATAGATGAAATAAAGTTTGATATGAATAGATCTGATAAATATAGTGATAGATATGTTATACCTATGCATCGAAAGAATGTTTGGACTAACAAGTGGATGCAGGATCCTAGAAAAAGTTTTTTGTAGGCTAGTCACCATGATCCTGGTGTGCAGTATAGAAGGAGTTGGGGAACATTTAAATGAAAGAGAGAATTAACTCTCTGTTATAGTTGCAAAAGATCGGGACATCTTTCTAAGGAATTCCCTGGGAGAAGACCTAGTTGCCTTTGTTGTAAGGCTATGGACCATGAAGTATTGGATTTCCCTAGAATGATTGCTAGGCGTGAGAAGGCGAATATGGAACAAGCCAACCCTGAAGGAGATCAAGAGACCAAGATTATATCATAAACCTAGAAATAATCAAAAAATATATTGCTATAGATGAAAGATACCTTGAATGACCACCAACATGTTAGGCTATCAGAGATCTTCAAAGAAAAGGAGAAAATCGAAGCAAGAATAGGGGACTTTGACATTGATTGTACTCTTGATGAAGAAACACGAGTGAACATTATGCCATAAAGAACTTGGGAAGATATAGGGAAGCCTGCCATGATCCCTTCCCTAGGAGGAACAAGTTTCTTCAGAGGAAAGCTAGTAAACCTATGTGGAAGGCTCGCTCGGATACCTATGACTGTCAATGGAACTTTGACAGAGGAAGACTTTGAGATCATTAAATTTGTTGAAGACAGGGCCCTGTTTACCATGCTCATAGGGAAACCTTGGATTGATATAGAACAAGCCAAACGAAAAGAAAAAGAAAAAAATTTGGAACAGAAGAAGCAAGAGTTAAAAGTCTTTATGACCAGAAGGATCACGCACTTGATTGAAGAAAAAAAGAGCAGATCACAGATATTCAATATTAGCAACTCTGATGTCGAAGCTAAGAGAACACTTGAGAATCCGTAGAATATTGAGTTACCTATTTTTGATACAGAAGAAGTATTATCAAGAAACCCTAGGAAATATTTTCAACAGCGCGAAGTAACTAAGACCACAGAAGATAAACATCAGAATGGTAAAATCATTACTGAGATGAAGCTCACTGGGAAGAAGGCTAGGAAGTTAAGAAATAAAAGGGCTAATACTATAAGGTGACAAGAGGTTCTAGAGGACACTTCGCAGCAAGAAGAATTGCAGAATTGGAGCTTCGCAGACCACAAAATATTAAAGAGGATTATGGAAATGTTGAAAAAGGCGCGTGAGGTTACAAGGTAGCCACTATCGAGAGTGGCGCAGTGCGCCTCGCATGTCAATTGATAGCAGGGAAGTTGGTACGTAAGAATATACCTACACAAGTATCTGGCTTAGTAGTTGACCTCGTAGGGAAGTGCGCGGAGGGACTACAAATGAATTGGGTAAAATATTTGGTCAATCAGCTAGAAATTGACTGTAGAGAAGCCCATGACTAGGGGCATGAATTCCACTTTAGCTAGCTACTAATATTGATTGCCTTTGTTGCATGGGAGCTACCGAAAGGCACAACCTTCCCCGACCTGGACCCATTCGAACCATTAGCTGTGAAGTTCAGTACCTTACGGTACTCGACCGACATGAGCAAGAAGTGGTAATCAAATGCCATTTTTCACAGATATTATAACCAACTGAAAGCATCCATAGGGGGTGAACCTTGCATAACCCCAAACACTTTACAAAGGTTCCGGCCTTTGATAAAGTTCAGCGTGGACCGCCACTTTATATACCTAACTCCACACACTGATGAACACCAAGAACAAATTCAGTCCTATTATAAGCTGACCGAAGAAGACCTTGTTATCGGACTAATCAGTAGGTGCGGACACTAACAGATCTCCCTAGATCCACCTGGATCTAGAACAAAACAAGACAGGACATGACTCTTTCCCTAAGTTTTGACCATTGAATTAGCTAGTAGGAAGGAACAAGTTACATACCTTAGTATCGCTTCCTAGGGTCTTTGTTTATCCAGCTCTGCTCCGGTGCTCTTGTGAGATCAAGACCAAGAAAACACAAACCAATCAAAGTGAAGATAGAAAAATGTATTCAACTGTCAACTTATGTGTATGATCAAGGAATTACACAATAAAGTGAGAATAGCTTTATGGGAAAGGGACATGCCACTGTATCATATTAATTGAAAGTAAAGATTACAACCTGATAGCCTTGATGTCGCAAGATTCCTTTCAATTTCTCTTGGCTCCAACACACACACTTGCTCAATCCTTACATGAAGAAGATCAAATCCTCTTGATAGACTTGCTAGAGTCTCCAAGTTGTTGTTCAAGCTAAGTCCTTCACACAATTCTTTCACCAATTCTCCAATGAATCTTGCTTAACCTTTTCCATGAGAATTCCCTCAATATATAGGAGAGAATGAGATAGTTACTTGGATAAGAATGATCCAAAAATATCAGGGAATCCAGTACAAGGATAACCATTCAAATGCCAACCCATCTTCTAGAAGATTCCCTTCTAGAACCATCGAGAATTCATCTTTTTACATGCTTTAGGACGAGTTTTCACCCTAGCTATTCAACACAGTGCGAGAAGTTTGCACCCTGGCTTAAGGCAGCCTGTGAGAATGGGTCATTCTCGCACCATAATATATTAGTAGCCTGCGAACCCTCTTCAAAAGTGAGTTTTCTGGGAAGAGATGAAAGTAACTTTTCTCAGGAGAAAGTTCTTATGAAGAGCCTGAGTACACCATCATTAATACACCATCACGATGACAAAAATCATGGGTAACAGAATGCCCCCCAAAGTATGAGGTTGGAATCGGTGACAGCCGAAAGACTTTGTAAGCTGCATGTGTGCGTCGAAAACCAGGAGCACACCTAATCGGAAACCTGCGAACAACCAAGCATCTGCAGAATATCATATATACCAATTTTGAGGTAGGCATTCCCATACTCATATCACAGACGAATGACAATTGTAGACAAGGGTCATGGCCACCAATCATACACTGTGGATCCATGACGTCAAAATATAGCATAGCCACCAGGAATACACTGTGGATCTATGCGAAAAAAATCCAAATTGAGACGACATAGCCACGAGACATACACAGTGGATCTATGTGTCGCAGATTATACATTCTCCATCGCAACTTGGACAAAGGGATGATATCCAGGGTCTTCAATCTCGTCGTCCAAAGTACGAATCTAACCATGTGATTACATGTGTTGAAGTCGAACATGGAAAAAACCACTTGACTACCGATCATTGATGAAACCGTTAACAAGTGCAAGGGAAATCACCATTGATGTGAATGACCCCCAAGATACTTTAGTACAATCCATTGAGTGTGAATAAATGAGTTGAAGTCGAACATCTGATGGAATCTTTCGATCAGGAGTCAATGATGTAAACCCACTGTCGAAAGCGAGGAAACCTGTCATTGAGGCATGCAAGCTCCAAGGTACCAAAGAATTTTTAATTCTTGATTCCAGGTAATGAGTTGAAGTCGACGGAACAAAACTCATCACAGGAGGGCCTTGATGTATCCCCCATCAATGACATGAAATGAATAATAGATTTTGAAGATGAAACAGAGTATGATGTAAGTTGGACTAGACACAGGGAAGGCCGACATGGAGAGAATGGACAACTGCAAATGGCCGACTTAATAGAGGTTTCAGATGAACTTCTCTTGAACATATGAATGACACGACCAATGATTTGGCAGCATTGACTCAAAGATGACATAGAGAATGACCTTGTAGAAAATCAAATGAGAGACAAATGGATTTCCCAAACCGGCTTCAAATGATGAATAGGGGGTGTCATGTTCAAGAGCGACACTTACTGCCAATCAATACAAAAATGAAAACATATCCCTTTCCCAAATTTTCCCCCACCATTTCTGGCGAGTACCTCTTTATTTTTACGCAAGCTTGAGGAGGATAACATATGCTTGTTGATATAAGCTTATCCTTCGGATAAGTCCTTTGGAGTATGTTTAACGA
>ML777504.1:331265-362216 GCA_009831015.1 Picea engelmannii
AAGAAAAATCACTTGGACTCAAGGTCAGTATTTGATTTTCTAACTGTTGTGCTCGAATAATATTGATTTTACCAAACACATATTCAATCATGTTCCAAGCTTCTTCGGGGTCATCAATTCCTTGAAGGTGGTACCTTAAATCAGGAGAAATGGACATTCTGATTCGTCCACGTGCTTCGTCATTCCTATTATCCCATTTGGCTTTCTTATCATCATCAGTGGGTGTTGTTTTCTTTCCCAAGGTAATACGGTACAGGCCTTTACTTCTTAATAAATATTCCATATGGGATTTCCATTGGAAGTAGTCGTTGCTGGTAAGCAAGACATTACATGTAGAAGCCATATTAAGTATGCAGATAATGTGGATTTAAAAATTCAAACTAATGATCTGGATGGAAAGATATCGAAAAGTTTTGTGGTTTTAAAAAAAACGGCACTGAAAACGGACTTCCGATGTGAGAGTTATGCCCTTTTAAAAAAAATGCATAAATGGTAACCAAATAACCACGTGATAGTGTAAGCTGCTTTATGAAGTGACCCACTTTTATAAAGAAAAGTGGGGATCACTTTTACAATGAAGTTTCTTTATAACAGAAAAGATGCATGCAAAATAAAATATTAAAGCTACTTATAGTGATTCACTTTTATACTTGAAGTGAAATACACTTTACAATTTTGGCATGAACTTTTTCAAAAAATGTAACAAAAAAGAGACTTGAACTCAAGAACTCTTACTTAATAAGGCAACTTTTAACTAAATGATTTAGCAAAACATATTGTAATGTTCAGAAGGAGGATTGGGGGTGTTGTTTTTGTTGAATATGGCCTTGGAGAGCGTGCTAAAAAAGAAAAAAAAATCGCTTCTCGATGACAACAAGGGTTAGATCTTGGTTAGCTTACCCGAAAGATGCACCTTTTCCTATCTATTTCTGATTTGCCGAGATCGCATAGGGTGCAGGGAAAAGAGAATATGTAGATCTAAAAGAATAGCAACCCGGAAAAAAAATAATATCAAACCGAAATAAAACCAAAATAAAACTTTGTAGAAATTTAAAAGATGCGTATTCAGGCTTTAAACCTTTGAATCTGACTGTAATGGTCGTATCTTGGGCCAATGGAAAATTTTTCGAGTGAAATGAAAAGTGTTCATGACTTAAACAAGTGCTCTGGATGCAATTGAACAGTCCTCTTAGCCTAGAAATGTATAGAAATGGCAGAAAATGAAGATGAGGCAACTTGGCTTCACGATCTCGATCTACAACAGGAGCGGGTCTTCAAACAGGATCTGAAACCATGTTCGACAACAAAGGTATTCCAATAGAGGATGAACACCTTTAGTAACCACTCACATAACCAGATCAAATATCAACACACCGATGTTTTCACATGGTAAAATCCCTACGGGGAAACATCCACGACCCCGGCCAACACAGTCACTTGGAGCAGTTTATTAATGCAAATAAAAAGATTACAGAGAGATTTTACAATAGAGTTTCTCACAATCGATCATCGGCAAATGACCCTCCATGCTCTTTAAATAGAGATCATGGACCAATCAGGTGTTAATCCATGGATCAGCGGTCGTTAATATCGAGGAGAGTATGAATCGTCGGATCACTCTATGTCGGGAACATATCATGACCGTCGGATTTCCTAACTACAAATGCATACTAATGCACACTAAATAAACACACTAGAAAACACACTTTTACCTAACGACACAATAGACCAAGTAGATCTTAACTAACTCCTAAGTGTCTAAATATCCTAACAATATCAGAGTGTATGGCGCCATAAAAATTCCCTCAACTCCTCCCTCAGTTTGCACTAGACAAGCTAGTACTCCAAGAGGTGGAATATCAAACAATGATCCAAGGAGTAGGAGGGATTTAATATCAATTCAAGAAGGAAATATGGCCACCTCTCCCACCATACATTGGTGTCTACTCATTTTTTAACACCAAGAAAGAACAAGAAGAAGTAAACACCTTACTCTCGTACCATTTTGGAGAGTAGAAGTTCAAGAGACACGACCCAAAGGGATTCATAGAAGAACATTTCAATAAGGTAGAATTTCCTTGGGAATACACAACAGAAGTCTGAGAGGGAGAGGAGATAAATCGTAGTGCTAGAAATTACGATGAAGTCACTTTCAAGAGATAAGGAAAGCCCTTATGGAGGATTTCAGATGAGGATAAAGTGCAAGAAGAAGCCAAAAATAAAGCAGAGGGAGAGGCAGCAAGAAGGAAATCTCTCATTTCCTCTTCCCCACAATCAGGATCAACAGAAGAGGAAGAGACACTGGCCGATAAAAAGAGGAGGAAGAAAAATAAATTTCACAAGAAAAAGAACAATGTCACTGAGAAAAAGAGGAAAAATTTTGAAGAATCCAAAGCCAAAACTAAAGCAAAGGCCACAACAAAGGAAACTTCCCAGAGAGAATTTGAGCAAAAGGAAGAGGAAAAAAATGTTGTGGTAGACACAGCAGCAACAAAGGCAACAAAAAAAGAAACAAAGGAAGTGACATACAAAGCAGCGGAGGAAGAAAAAATAAAGAAATACAAAGAAGCTAGAAACAGTGGCATAGCCCTTATGGACACTGATATCCCTAATATATCAATAATCGATGTCAGCAGACACACACAATTTGGCGGACTAATTTTGGGCTTGGTACTCCATTCATGCCAAATGATGTACCCAACCTGAGAAAGTTTGTATACCACAAAGCATCAGGCAGGATTGTATAGGAACAAGATAATAAAGTTCCAGTGACAGGTGGAAACCCGATCTCAATCATTACACATATCCCTGTGACAAAACCTGTCAACAAATATCTGGTAGCCATAGCCTCAACTAGATCCGATTTTTGGAATGCCACAAAAGACAATGCTCAAAATCTGTGCCGAAATAATTTGGAATGGGAAGCAAGAATTAGGGATCTTGAGGGGAAGCTTCGATAGGTAAATTTAGACGACGAAAGCCTCCAAACTGTTAAGGAAAGTACAGAAAAGGTCAGGACTGAGCTCAAATAATCCCTTATCGATATTTACGCTCACCTACACATGTTCTAGGACTTAGTTGCTATTATCATAAGTCAACATAACAGTGTGCAAACCAAGCTCACAGAATTCAATATTATCTGAGGGGGAATGAACAACATTGATACATGCATCGAAGAGAGCTCGGATGCACCAATAGAGCTATATCGCCCCTCATCTAGGGAAAGAAAAACCAACATCTATTCACTAGACCACTTCCAACAACTGAAGCAAAAGGAATACAAAGAAACGACAAGATCAATAGCAATGTGTTCATGCATCCACAAAGTGACACAAGAACTACTCAAGTTATGTTGACTGCCCCAATTAGAGGAGCTTGGAATAAATATGATAATGGAGGAACCAGTCGACAAGGTATAGGACAACACAAGTCGTAGACAGGAAATCACTGAGGCATCCACCACAATAACAATGGGCCTCATATAATAGCACCTCATTTAACTAACAAAGGTCCATATTATGGTTTAGGAATTCATGACTACATTAGAAAAATATATGCCAACCCTCGATGACAATGTAGTGATGCGCACGACCAACATAGAAGAGCTTGCATACCGAAGACTAGTTTCCTTGCATGAACAGCTGGAAATCTTAGCAGCATACCTCTGGGACAAGAATCCATAAAAGGACAAAATAGAACATTCAAAATTTCTATTACCTACCCCCTATTTTTTCTTTTCTGAAGTAATCCCAATTTTATCTTTTCTTTGTACACTTATCATCAAGAATAAGGGAGATGAACATTTTGTAATAGATTTTTTAAGGGAATACAAAGAGTCACAACACAATTAGGAAAATGGGTATAAATAGAAGAAGAGACCTATTTTGAAGGGGCACTTCAAGCATTGTATAAACTCAAGAACTAATTCAAGGACATATACTATGTTGATTAATATTGAGAAGCCCTCAAAGCTAGTTTTCAAAAGAGATAATAACTTGTGTGTGTGGTTGATTTTGTTGTGAACTTCTTCAAGCAAAATGTATGTTGATCACATGGACTATAAGAACAATGTTTGAAAATAGGCTAATCTGATGCACACAATGTCATGTTACAGTATTGATATTCTTTCATATATTCTTAAGTCCAGAGCTCATGAGTTGTTAATGTATGCATAAATATAATTTAGACTTTTCTGGTTATATGTATGTGTGTTCATGTTTCTAACTTTGCACCTTATTTTCAGCTATATGTGTGGGTTTCCAGGAAAAGTTTAGTTTCATTTACAACTCATTTGGTTACTGTAGTCCACTCCTAGCTAGGATAGGATAGGATAGATTACCAACATATTATATTTTTTTTCATACATAGTTTTCATCTACATCTTTGCATTTCATAACCATCCATTTTCACCCTCATAGCCAACAATGGCAGCTGGTCCAAATTCTGGATGGGTCTCTTAAACCAAATGGTGCATAGTCTAATTGGGACTTTTCATTGGGGAGAACCCTTTACCGTTGCAGGGAGAATTATGCTTCGTCAACAGAATTGGCGCTAGAAGGAGAGTTAAGTGTATGGATTACATAAACAATCTGCACAATCGTGGTTAGTCCTATGAAAAGTCCCCTATTGTGACTCTTTTCCCACATAGCAGTCTTGAACAGAAGATTACCTACGAAGATATGAACCCTAATTTCAAAAGTGTCATAGGAAGTCCTCAAACTCATACAAAAACTTGGTTTTGTGTACCAAAAGAAGAGTTCACTGAAACTCGGTGTATCACCCGTGCTTACACAAAATTACTTGGTAAGCTACCAACAACTTAAAAACTTCCAAGGAGGAAAGTTATCTGTGTAATATGACTAGAAAAACATCCCAATATTTTTTTTGATTCTAAATAAGACCTCATCGAAACTGCATTACAAGAGGTTAACGTACCCTTGATCCATTTCCCCCCTATCCCTCCTAAATTTGAACATAATCTAGAATTATTTTTATGCTCATATCACCAAAAAAATCATTCTGAGAAGACATGTCATCAATGGGTAAATTCCATGACCTTGGTGATAAATCAATTGTTAGATTAGCAAAGTTTGAATGATGAACAACCAAGTGACATAGTGAATGATAATACCACTGAGGAGCCTCCCCCAAACATTGTCATGTGTTGGGTGTGTTTTATATTATTTCCATGACTAGATATAGTGTCTACTACGTTGTGTCGGGCACGCAAGGGGGTTTGAGGGGGGCTGCTAAATTTTCCTCAGGAAACATGTCACCTATTTGCCTTGTTTTTCATGTTGCCTCGATTTTCATGTGCATTGTTGGGCGATTTTTCAGCACATGGTTTTCTATTTCCGGTTAAGGAATTAGGGTGGTTGACTAATCCAGGTCATTGGGTTAGGGTTTTGGATGCCACTGGCTCCTATATGTATATTGTATTGTAAACAATTTATGATGTGAATAAATATAGAATATGTTGGTTTTCTCGGTTTGGGTTTCCAAGGGAAAAATCTCTGTGTAATGTGTGTATTTTCCATTGTATATTTTATGTTCTTTTTTTGAAAATTTGTTTATAGTAAATAATTGTACAAGGTTAAAATCTACATTATGTTCCTTTGGGACTGGTGTGTAGACTTAGACGATGATCAAATAGAAGAAATCTTTGTATAAAATACACCAGTAATGAAGGTTGTTGCTAGATATTACAATTTGCACAGCAAAGGTCCAGTCCCCATCACCTCCTCTTCCCAAGGTATTAATGTTCCACTCAAGAAGATTACCCCTCCTATTCCTAATCTGAAAACAAGAATATTGAACCAGACAAAAGACAAAAATAAATCCGATATGGTTGTTCCGGATAACATCATCAAACAAAGTACATCCAACACAGTTGCACTCAACAAAAACACTAGTAGCAAACAATAAAACCGAACAATAAGCATACCAGAAAGGCAAGCTCTAGATTACAACATCATAGATGATATGAAGAAAATGAAATCCAATATCTCCATGTTTGATATCTTCTCATTACCACAAAAACATGATATTTTTCATGATGCTTTTAAAATAGATAATTCTAAGAAGAAAATCATGGCAGCTATTGACAGTATTCCTAAAATTGATGAACCAAAAGAAGTCCACCAGGTTGAAATAGAAGTTGTCATAAACACAGCAAGTATAGGTGCACACTCAAAATCTCATGTACCTCCTTTCCCAGTTACATATGAAATTTTCAATTTCAATGTGCACAATTGCTTAGCTGACTTTGGTGCCTCATCAAACATCATTCCTTATGTAGTCTGTCAAAAGATAAACATTGTCCCGCATTTAACCAAAACAAGAATCATATAGTTAGATAGGAAAGATGTCAAAGTGAAAGGAGAACTCAAAGATGTCTTAATTAGGCTTGCATCTGACCCAAGATTACATCAAGTTATTGATATTTTTGTGGTTGATATACCTAAAAGTTATTGTTTGTTGTTAAGAAGAGACTAGTCAGCTAAACTCATAGAATATTTTTCAATTGACTAGCCCCATATGTGGCTTGCTTATAAAGGTAAACCAAAACAAATCTGTGTGGCTTCTTTCAGGTGAAGATAAATGGTGAGCAGTTCAAAAATGGAGATCAATAAGTTTAATGGGAAAATGTTTGAGCCGTGGAAGCTCGAGATGGAATATTTGTTGGTGGATAGAGATCGGTGGATCACAGTGGATCCAGGTACTACACCTATAGGAACTTCAGGAGATGACTGGAAAAATTTGGATCGGAAGGTGAAGAGCACAATATAACTATGTCTCTCATATTTAGTATTATTGAATGTGTCAGAGGAAGCTACAGCTAAGGATTTATGGGATAAGTTGGGGAAGTTGTATCGGTCTAATTCCCTAGTAAATAAACTATTCCTAAGAATGAATTTATATAACCTGAGGGTGAGATATGGAGACTCGGTGGAAGAGCATTTAAATGCCTTCAAAACTGTGGTAAGTCAATTAGTATCTGTTGAGATTAAAATTTCATATGAAGATAAGTGTATCAATTTACTGTGTTATTTACCAGACTTGTGGGATAGTCTGGTTGTGGCCATAGGTAGTAATACAACTACCTTGAATTTTGATGAGGTGGTCTCATCCTTGTTGTCGGAGGAGATGAGACGGAAGAACATGGAAGGATAGGGCACAGATGCATTATTTGCAAGAGGACACTCCCAGGAAAGAAAAAAATCTAAGTACTCAAGTGGGAGAACTAAGTCTAAGAGTATATATAAATCTCCCTAAAATTTTGTAATGGTGTGCTGGAGATGTGGAAAAGAAGGGCACTACAAGAAGCAGTGTAGATCCAAAATTGAGAAAAAGAATGGATCTAAAAAATATCCTTCTACAGAAGAAAATACCTCCAAGGAAGAAGGATGGGATGTGTACATGGATTCTTTAAGAACACATGTAGATCATGAGCCATGGTTGGTTGACTCAAGTGCATCCTTTCATATGAATCCCGACAGGGAGTGGTTTTTTGAATATGAAAGGTATGATGGAGATAATGTTTTCCTAGGTGATGACTCGACAACCAGAATCATAGGACAAGGAAAATTCAAGTTGAGTCTCATAGATGGAAGGAATAGAACACTACCTAGCGTTCTGCACATCCCAGGATTGGCCATAAATTTGATTTTTGTAAGAAAAATGGACGATGCATGGGTAAAAACAATAATTGAAAAGGAAACCTGCAAGATGGTTTGAGCGGAAATGGTGTTGTTGAAGGGAGTTTAGTTTGGAACTTTGTATAAGCTACAAGGAAGAACTATTAATGATGGGTGTAATAGTTCCATTGTTCATGATATTGGAGTTGAAGAAGCAAGAACTCTTATGGTCTCTGGAGAAAAGGTTATGATGTGGCATCAAATACTAAGGAATATCAAAGAGAAGGGTTTTTTACTGCTACACAGTAAAGGTATGGTTGAAGGTATATCTAACTTCTCTCCGGATTTTGATTTTTGTGAACATTGTATATATGAGAAGCAAAATCGAGTAAGATTCCCCTCTAGTGCAACGAGGGAGACAAAATTTTACAGCTAGTGCACAGTGATGTGTTTGGACCTATTTTCATTCCATCATTGGGAAAAGATGTGTACAATGTATATTTTATAGATGACTTCTCGAGGAATACTTAGATATATTTCCTCAAGAAGAAATCTGAATTCTTTGACGGTTTTAAAGAGTTTAAGGCTCTTATTGAGAATCAAACAGAGAAAATAATTAAGGTGTTAAGGACAGATAATGGTGGAGAGTTTTGTGGGAATGAATTTGAATAATTATGTAAGAAGTGTGGTATAGCAAGGAAAAATATTGCTCCATATACACCTCAGAAAAATGGATTTGTAGAAAGGATGAACAGGACGTTGATGGAAAAATCAAGGTGCATGCTCAGTGATGTCGGGTTATGGAAATAATTATGGGCAGAGGAAGTGGGTATTGTATGTTACCTGGTCAACAGAACACCCTCGTCATCACTGAATGACAAGACTCCACAAGAGGTATGGACTAGTAAGAAACCTTCTCTCACACATTTCAAGGTATTTGGATGTGAGGCCTATGTTTATGTTCCAAAGGAAAACAAGAGTAAGCTATATAATAAGGTTGAAAAGTGTATCTTTATTGGGTATAAATATGGTCTTAAAGGTTATAATATTTGGAATCCAGAAACTAAGAAGGTTGTGTATAGCCAAGATGTGGTATTTAGAGAAACAAAATATGTTGTCAAACAGGATGTCCTACCAAGTAAGGAAGAACCATAGAAAATAGAGTTTGATTAAAGGATGATGAATCAGACTTTATAGAAGAACAAGAATCAGAAGAGAAATATCCTCATACTCCAGTATTGAGGAGATCGGTTCGGGAAAGAAGGCAACTGGAAAGGTATACTCCACTTGATTTTCATTCAAATTTTTCTTTGTCTATTATCGATGATGATCTTAGAACTGTCAGGGAGGCAGTGGATTCATAGGATGGAAAATTCTGGAAAAAGGCCATGGATGAAGAAATGGCAGTTTTGGATAAGAATGAGGCTTGGGATCTAGTGGAGTTTTTGACTCGAAGAAATCCCATTGGAAGAAAATGGGTATTTAAAAAGAAGTTGAATGCAGAAGGAAAAGTGGAGAAATGCAAATCTCAGTTAGTAGCAAAGGGTTATTCCCAAGTTGAGGGAATTGATTTTGGTCAGATTTTTTCTCTTGTTGCCAAGTTAACTTCTATTAGATTTATGTTATTTGTTGTTGTTGCATTTGATTTTGAAGTAGAATAGATGTATGTGAATACAACATTCCTACATGGGGATATGGAAGAAGAAATATATATGAAGCAGCCAGAAGGCTTTGTTGTGAAGGGAAAGAAGGAGTTGGTATGCAAGTTGAAAATGTCCATGTATGGTTTAAAACAATCACCAAGGATGTGGTATCAAAAATTTGATACTTATATTCTAGGATTTGGCTTAACAAGAAGCAAAGAGGATCACTCTGTGTATTTTAAATTAATTGGTGATCATTTGATTTATTTGATCTTGTATGTGGATGACATGTTGTTGATAGGAAACAACAAGGAGATTATCCAAGATGTGAAAACTCAGTTGTCCTCTAAATTTGACATGAAGGATATCGGTGCTGCAAATTTCATTTTGGGCATGGAAATTAAAAGAGATCGGGAAAAGAGGAAACTCTGGTTAAATCAGAGAAAATATGTCGAGACAATATTGCAGAGGTTTAATATGCAGGAATGTAAACCGGTCAAGGTCCATATTCCTGTTGGTGTAAAGTTATTTGTGGATCAGTGTTCCAAGACCCAAGAAGAGGAAGAGGACATGTCTCGTGTTCCATATGTGAGTGCAGTTGGCAGTTTGATGTATGTGTTGGATTACTGAGAGGGGGCACGAATCAGTAACAGAGAAATTCAATCCTTTTTAACCACAATATGCAAGTGTTGTATCAATGTAGCATTGTCATCCAATAGTTGCAGAGTAAATAAGCAATGAACAAATGAGTAATCATACACATACATAGTACACCAGTGTTTTTACATGGAAACCCAAAGTGGGAGAAAACCACAAAATGTTTTATCTTATATGTCTTTAAGAATTACATTCATTGGAATCACCAACTTCCTTTGTTTTCCAACTGCAACTGGAAGGAGGCTCCAACCCCCTAATTTCTTAGGCTACAACCTAAGAGAATATCCAACTCCCCAATTATCTAGCTACAACCAGAAGGAGGCTACAACCCCCTATGTTATTTGGCTACAACTGGAAGGTGGCTACAACCACCTATCCTTTCCCCTTCCAACCTCCCTGACGTAGAAGTAGAATGATGGAACCATTGTCACACTATCACTATGAGATATACTTTTGTAAACATGTACCAATCAACCTGCACCAAACAACCTGTACCAATAACCTAAACCATTCATCAACATGTACCTCAACCTGTAATCAACATGTACCATAAACAAGTGCATCAACCATGCACCAACCAGTACCAAACAACATGTAATAAACATGTACCATAAACAAGTGCATCAACCATGCATCAACCTGTACCTCAACCTGTAATCAACCTGTACCATAAACAAGTGCATCAACGTGTACCTAAACCTGTACCATGAACAAGTGCATCAACCATGCACCAAACCTATACAAATAACATGTCACAACAACCTGTCCAAACAACCTATCACAACAACATGTCTCAACAATATTATAAACCAAATCAGATCTACTCACCAAGATCAATCACCAAGACAAATCTCAAATATGTGCATCAACCAAGCATAACACAACAACTCATAATCATCACCAAGATCAATATGTGCTTCTAATAATATAGCAATACAAGTATGCTACATCATCCATAAACCATGTGTCAACAATACTACTAACAAGTGCCTCCAACCATGTACCAAGTATGTACCAATCATGTATCAACTACTCATCAACTATGACTCATCAAGATGTACCAGCATCATCAACTATACACCTTATGTGTGTGCCAACTCATCAACTACTTGTCTCAACCATGTACCCAACATGTACCTCAACCAAAAGCCCTCATCAATTTCATCATCCAAATCTGATTTGTAAATCTGTAATAGACCTGGTGTATATGATCACATACCTGATAACCTTCCTTAACTTTAACAATAAGAGACTAGAATTTTCATCAAACTTTACTTTAGTCTCACATGACTAATTTTGGATTAGTCAAAAACCCTAACTTGCAATAATCATAACTATGTACATATAATGAATAAAGATATGAAAATGGTAAACAATGTTCTTCAGTGTATTTTATGCAATTCCTCCATATTTCACTACTTGGAACCTCTCATAAAAGGATTTATAGCAAAAATGGCATACTTTGTTGAATTTTGGCTTATTCTAGAGAGAGAACTTGTAGAGCATACCCCGCACGAAATATTTGTTGTATGGATCTGAAAATTCTATACAGAATACTATAGACTATACTCTAACCAATACATTTGGTCTTACTAAATTTGGATCTTTTATGAAGACATTATGATTTTTTTACCCGAAACACCTTTTTTATACTAGTTTCAGGACTAGCCACAAACCCTATTTTCCACGGTGTGTAACTCCAAAAATACAACAACCCACAAGTTGAAATTTGTATCACGGATACTTGGATATGTTTCCTCAATGACCTACCAATTTCACAGTCTGGATCATTCTATAAAAAACGTTATTGCGAAAATGGTGAGATGACCTGTAAATAACATACCTTAGAAAGCATCATCAAAAGAATTTATCCTCCCTTGAATTTCGGCATTCTTTACTTCACCTTCCCTCTAAAATTCGGCTTAGATATCCTTTKATTACCTCAGACACCTGTAGATATTCAATATTCTCAAGTGTGTGATTAAAATGAGAGAGCCTTGCCTCTTATTTATACTTTCATGTAGCTTCCTCAAGGGGTTACCTTTTAACCATCTTAACCCACTTTCCTTATTTTAGGGTTAACCCACTTCTAACCACTTGTCAAATTAGTAATTTATCCATTAACTTTATTATTTAAATAATTTATTTTGTATTCATTTTGACTTATATTACACTCATCACTTCATTTTATTATTTACCTTCTAAATTTTATTAAACCACTTTGACTACTTTGACCTTTTGGGGCTTCTAGATGACTCATGAGGGTTCTCCAACTTCACATGGACATAACTCTCTAACCGTGAGGAGTTATGTGACGTTCCACATACCACTGGAAATGGAATGTCATGTACTATCCATATAGAATATTCTTACCTGAAAATATATCAAAACTCATATCGTTATCCATCAAACAACCTTGGGTCCATTACCCAAACCTTTCTCCAACTTCACATGGTCGTAACTCTCTAACTGTGAGGAGTTATGTGACATTCCACATACCACCAAAAATGGAATGACATGTAATATCCATATGGAATATTATTACCTAAAAATATATCAAAACTCATGCCATTATCCATCAAACAAACTTGGGCCCATTACCCAAACCATTGTGCTACCGGAATTCGCTATCGGACTTTCTTCAAGGGTTGAAATCAATGAAAACCAACCCAATTAATCCACAATATCCCCCTTTGGAATTGATGGCAACACTCTGGTGCAATATTGAATTCATGTCACTCATGCTCCCCATTTACCTATATCTTTTCATTTACCTTTTCATCTAATAAATCTCTCCCCCTTTCTCATCAATGGAAAAGGTATATTTCCATCTGTGGTTGCTTCCTCTAACTGAAATGTCCTTGGGGATACTCCCCCTGACTGAACTCTTCCTAAAAATGAAATTCCAACCTGAACTATCCTCTTTATGGTGCTTCCTCATGTAAATATAATAATATTAAGATAAGCATTCAAAAGCATTCATTTTGGAGTAGAAATTACTCCGAGTCTCTGGCATAGATACTCAAAGGCTTCCCGTGGAAGTGGTTTGTAAAGATGTATACCACTTGTTCTTTTGTGCCCACATATTCAACTCTGATGTTCTTCTCTGTAACATGTTCCTGTAGAAAGTGATACTTTATTGGAATGTGCTTCGTCTTGGAGTGCATCATTGGGTTCTTTGAGATACTGATGGCGCTTGTATTATCACAATAGATTGGAATGGGATCATCATACTCAACCTGTATATCTGTCAAAGTTTGTTTCATCCATAGAACCTGTGTACAACATCATGTTGCTGCAATATACTTTGCCTCGGATGTAGATAAGGATACTGATGATTGTTTCTTTCTTAGCCATGATACTAAACACTCACCCAAGTAGAACATTTCTCCATTGGTTCTTTGCCATGGTCTTCTGCGCAACAATACATACATGTCGCAGGTGGAAGTGGACAGTCTCTTACATAATGTCCTAGTTGTTGACAGTTTTGGCATGTTATTGTCCCTCTACCTTGTCCAAATACTCCTCTACATCGGCCTCCACCTCTGAAGCCACCTTTATCTCCTTGTACTGCATTGTATTGGGGTACCTGTTAATACTTCGCAGGATTATACTGTGGTTGCGCGAGATTGAATTGGAATATCTGTTGTATGGATCTAAAAATTGTACACAAAATACTAAAGACTGTACTCTAACCAATAAATTTGTTCTTACTTAATTTGGATCAGTTATGAAGAATTTATGACGTTTTTACCCGAAACACTTGTTTTATACTAGTTTCAGGACTAGCCACAACCCCTATTTTCCACGGCGTGTAGCTCCAAAAATAAAACGAACCACAAGATGAAATTTGTATCACAACTACTTGGATATGTTTCCTCAATGGAATCCAAATTTCGTGGTCTGAATCATTCTAGAAAAAAAAATTATTGCGAAAATGGTGAGATGACCTGTAAATAACATACCTTAGAAAGCATCATCAAAAGAATTTATCCTCCCTCGAATTCTGGCCTTCTTTACTCACCTTCCATTTGAAATTTGGCTTAGATATCCTCTGGTTGCCTCAGTCACCTGTAGATATTCAATATGCTCAAGTGTGTGATTAAAATGAGAGAGCCTTGTCTCTTATTTATACTTTCATGTAGCTTCCTCAAGGGGTTACCTTTTAACCATCTTAACCCACTTTCCTTATTTTAGGGTTAACCCACTTGTCAACTTAGTAATTTCTCCATTAACTTTATTATTTAAATAATTTATTTTGTATTCACTTTGACTTATAGTACACTCATCACTTCACTTTATTATTTACCTTCTAAAATTTCTTAAACCACTTTGACTACTTTGACCTTTTGGGGCTTCTAGATGACTCATGAGGTTTCTCCAACTTCACTTGGCCATAACTCACTAACCGTGAGGAGTTATGTGATGTTCCACATAACACTGGAAATGGCATGATGTGTACTATCCATATAGAATATTCTTACCTAAAAATATATCAAAACTCATACCATTATCCATCAAACAAACTTGGGTCCATTACCCAAACCTTTCTCCAACTTCACATGGCCATAACTCTCTAACTGTGAGGATTTATGTGGCGTTCCACATACCATCGGAAATGGCATGACATGTAATATCCATATGGAATAGTCTTACTTGAAAATATATCAAAATTCATACCATTATCCATAAAACTAACTTGGGTCCATTACCCAAACCATTGTGCTATCGGAATTCGCTATCGGACTTTATTCAAGGGTTGACATCAATGAAAACCAACCCAATTAATCAACTGTATGCAATGGTATGTACTAGACCAAACATTTCACATGCAATGGGATTTTTGAGCAGGTATATGTCAAAACCAGGGAAGGAGCATTGGACAACAGTAAAAAGGATTTTCAAGTATTTGTATGGCACTGCTAGCTATGGATTGTGCTACCAAGGATGACCATGATTGGATAGAGTGTTGGACATACATGTCTTTTTGGATGCATATTGGGTTGGAGATCTAGATTGTAAGATATCTACAAGAGGGTATTGTTTAACATGTTTGGAGGAGAAATCAGTTGGATGAGAAAAATACAATCTGTAGTGGAACTTTCAACTATAGAAGTTGAATACATGGCAGCCACTCATGCAAGAAAGGAAGCAGTATGGTTACAAATATTGTGTTCAGGTATTAGGTTGGTACACCAAGTTGTAAGGATAGATTGTGACAGTCATAGTGCAATTTTTCTAGCAAATAACTCGGCTTATCATTCAAAGATAAAGGATATTGATGTTCAATATCACTTTGTGAGAGACATGGTTGAAGAAAATAATGTGTTTCTGATGAAGGTGGACACTTTGAATAATGTTACAGATTCATTAACAAAATATGTGAGCACTACGAAGTTCTCTTGGTGTCGAGGATCTATGGGAATTTCTCCCATAGATTTTTTACTATGTAATCATGTAACCCCCTATATGCAAAGAAAACAACAAGTGGGAGAATGTTGGGTATGTGTTATATTGTTTGCACGACTAGTGGAAGTGATTGATACGGTGCATTGAGGGAGCAGGGGGATTTGATGGGGGCTCGCTAGGCCCCCCATTCAGGGGTTGCAGGGGGGTGATAGCCCCCCTACACGAAGGTTTGGGGCAGCGCCCCCGAAAAAAAAAAAATAAATAAATAAAATCCTCGGGAAACATGTCGCATTTTTTCCTCATTTTTTGTGTTGCCTCAATTTGCATGTCCATTCTTGGGAAGTTTTTCGGCACATGGTTTTTTTTCGATCGTTTTCTATTTCCAGTTAAGGAATTAGGGTTGTTGACTAATCTAAGTCATTGGGTTAGGGTTTGGATGTTGTTGGATCCTATATGTATATTGTATTGTAAACAATGTATGATGTGATTGAATATATAATATGTTGGTTTTCCCAGTTTGGTTTTCCAGGGGAAAAATCTCTATGTAATGTGTGTATTTTCCATTGTATCTTTTCTGTAATTTTTTTGAAAATTTGTTTGCAGTAAATAATTGTACAAGGTTAAAATCTACATTATGTTCCTTTGGGACTGGTGTGTAGACTTAGACGATGAGAAAATAGAAGTAATCTTTGTATAAAATACACCAGTAGTGAAGCTTGTCCCTAGAGATTACAATTTGCACAGCAAAGGTCGAATCCCCATCACCTCCTTTTCCCATGATATTAATGTTCCACTCAAGAAGATTAGCCCTCCTATTCCTAATCTAAAACCAAGTATCCCGACCCAAACAAAATTCAAAATTAAATCGGATACGATTGTTTCGTCTAACATAATCAAACCAAGTACATCTAACATAGTTTTACTCAACAACAAGACTAGTAGCACACAATCAAACTGAACAATAAGCATACTAGAAAGGCCAGATCTAGATTACAACATCATAGAAGATATGAATAAAATGAAAGCCAATATCTCCTTGTTTGATGTCTTCTCATTACCACAACAACGTGATATTTTGCATGATGCTTTTAAAACGGATAATTCTAAAAAGAAAATCGTGGCAACTATTGACAGTATTCCTAAAACTGATGAAGCAAAATAAGTCCACCTGGTTGAAATCGAAGTTGTCATAAACACGGAAAGTATAGGTGCACACTCGAAATCTCATGTACCTCCTTTCTTGGTTACATATGAAATTTTCAATTTCAATGTGCATAATTTCTTAGCTGACTTTGGTGCCTCATCAAACATCATGCCTTATGCAATCTGTCAAAAGATAATCGTTGTCCCACAGTTAACCAAAACCAAAATCATACAGTTAGACAGTATAGATGTCAAAGTGAAAGGAGAACTCAAATATGTCTTAATTAGGCTTGCATCTAACCCAAAAGTACATCAAGTTATTGATATTGTTGTAGTTGATATACCTGAAAGTTATGGTTTGTTGTTAAGAAGAGATTGGTCGGCTAAACTCCAAGGATATTTTTCAACTGACTAGTCCCATATGTGGTTTCCTTATAAAGGTAAACCAAACCAGATCTGTATGGATATTGAATCTCACATGAAGCACATGGTGACCAAGATGGAAGATAAAAATGAACCCATCAACTTTTCTCATTGTTCTAGGAAATTATTTCTTGGAAACTGATCATGGTTGTTATGAAGCACAAACATATGAAATATAGTTGGTTTTGCAATTTGAACTCCTTCCATGAACAAATAATGGATCTTGTACCATATTGACTAACTTAGGTTTTATCACAATTAACAAAACTAAGATTTCTAACATGTGGTCCATGTTCTTTAATGGCTCTAGGTCACAAGAAGGAGTCAAGGTAGGATGCATGTTGATCGATCATGAAAAGCGTAAGATTCCTATATCATGTCCCCTAAAATTTGAATACACCAATAACATTGCAGAATACAAAGCAATAGTCCAATGTTTGAAAAAGGACGTCGAACTTAAGGTGAAATGCCTCAAAGTATTTGGTGATTCAGAAATAATCATTCAACAAATAAGAAATACCATTCATTTCATGTCACCGCATCTAAAATCATATCAACAAGAGGTATGGAATATTATCTACTCTTCCATCGCATACTTATATACCTCGTAATCAAAATATTAATGTAGATATATTGGCCAACACAACATCTAGGTTCAGTCCTCCTAATGATGGTATTTTCGTTGAAATGATTTTCAGACCTTTAATACCGGATAACATCAGAACTGGCGAGTATTCAATAATGATTCTCAAGTTATCAATTTTCTCTCTAGTTTATATGTCTTCCAAGATTCTATAATTGATGATCAAATTCATCAATAATATCTTCAGAATTATCGAGATGAGACAAGCAAAGTAAAAGAAAATTGTGTCACGAAGAATTTACTAACACTTGAGAAGTCGTTTGATTTAAAGACTAAGTTGAGAATGCATTCTAATCCAAAGACCAATAGTTCAACCATGATGCATTTTATATTCAATCTAGAGACCTATGAACAACCCAAGTATGTCAACCTGGGCACATTTTGTTCAGAGGTGGAAAAGCACACATTTACAGAGTTGTTCAAGAAGTATCATGATGTGTTTGCATTGAATTATGATGATCTGAATACTTATGACACTCGGATAATTCAAAATGTGATTCCAATTAAAGAAGTTTTCAAACCATTCCAGCAAAAACTAAGGAAGATACATCAAACTCTTGAACCACTTATCCAGAAGAAATTGAAGAAGTTGTTAGATGCCCGAATCATTTTCAAAGCATGTCATTTAACTTGGGTGTCGAATATGGTGCTCATCGATAAGAAGTTTGGATAAATTAGGATATGTATAGATTTATGAAACCTGAATCGTGCTTCCGAAAAATATAACTACCCAGTTCACCCCATGGAACAAATACTTCAACTCATCTCTATTTCTGAGATGTTCTCTTTATTGGATGGGTTTTTAGGATACAACGGGGTTATCGTGGTAGAACCAAACCAATTGAAAACAACATTCAAAACTAAATGGGGAACATATGCATACATAATAATTCCCTTTGGTTTAGTAAACATAGGCGCTACTTTTCAAATGGCTACAGATATTTATTTCAAAGGATTAATCGGTCAAAGCAAGTTGGTCTATCTCAACGACGTCATGGCTTATTCAAAGAAAAGGGAAGATCACCCAAGACATCTGAAAAAAATATTTGAACGATGCAGAAAGTATGGGATCTTAGTAAATATGAAGAAGATTTTTTTTTTGGTTTCATAAGGTATACTATTAGGTCATGTTATATCCAAATATGGAATTTCGTTGGACCCGGAAAGAACAAAAGATATTATGTAAATCCCTCCACCTCATAGAAAGAAGTCAATACAATATTTTATTGGAAAAATCTACTTGGTAAGAAGATTCATTCCAAACTTCGTCGAAATCGCTAAACCGCTTCAACTAATGATTAAGAAAGATGTTCAATGCAAAAGGAAATCCATTATGAAAGATTATTTTGAAAATATCAAAGTCGTTATAGCCACTGCACCATCTCTACGAAGTACGAATTTCACTAAGGACTTCTTGTTATACAACTGTGTGTCTGATCATTCCCTTGCGACAGTGCTCACACAAAAAGATGAGCAAGCAAATGAATTCCTCATTGCCTTCATGAGAAATCGATTACAAGGTGTTGAACTCAACTACCCATCGGTAGACAAGCAAGATTTTGTTATCCACAAAGGAATTAAACAGTTCATACCTTACATTTTGAAGAATCACACTAGAGTCATCATCCCTCATCCAGAGGTCAAATCCCTCTTTGTCCAAAGGGATTTGGGAGAGAGACAAGGTAATTGGATGACAACCTTGCAAGAATATGACCTCGAATTCAAACCAGGAAACATCATTAAAGGTCAAGGTATTTTCAAATTAGTGACACAATATATGGGTGATGAAAATCAAGAAAAGGATGGATGACAAGAGAAGCCAACTATGTACACACAAAAGGTTACTTACATTACACTTGTTGAAGAATAATATTATAACAACCTCAAGTATTATCTTCAGCATGGAATGACACCAGAACACCTCAATGCCAAGCAGAAAAGAGCACTCAGACTAAAATCGCTACAATATCAGTTGGCGCACGGCGTCTTGTTTCAAAAAAACTATGACGGAGTACTACTTTGATGCCTTGAAAATAAGGTGTTAATAGAGTCCTTAAATATATGCATAATGGGCCTGCAGGAGACCATTTTTCAAGAGACACAACAACTCACAAGATATTGAGAGTTGGATACTATTTTCCTACATAGTTCAAGGACACTCATGGATATTCAAGAAGCTATGAAGCATGCCAAAAATATGCAGGGAGATAGTGTAAGGAAGTTGTTCTGATTCAACATGTTGTTTTCGTAGAACCCTTCGAACAATGGGGGTTAGATATCATTGGTGAGATCATTCCTCATTCATCCAAGAAGCACAGGTATATCCTAACCACTATCGACTATTTTACGCGTTGGACTAAAGTGATATCGTTAACCAAGGTGAATGATGAAATGGTAATGAATTTCCTCAAACAACGTAATATTACCAGGTTTGGGATGCCTAACTCTCTTGTGTTCTATAATGAAACATACTTTTCATTATCAAAATTGTCTGAATTTGTTTTAGAGAAGGATATTACTCTAAAATATGCATCCAACAATTACCCTCAGGGAAATGGTTTGGTTGAATCCACAAACAAGAATATGATTTGAATCCTTAAGTGAACGATAGTCGATCACCAGATAAACTAGCACAATTCCCTACCCGATTCCCTTTGGTTCGATCATGTCACCCCTAAGGCATTTGTAGGGACTTCTCTGTATTTTTTTGTTTACGAGAAAGAAGCCATTTTATCTTCAAACATCTACCTTCCTTCCCTACATCTCACTCAACAATATTACAGGAGAGAATGTCTCTTCATCCATCAACGTATAGATACCTTGTTGAAATTAGAATAAAGGTGTGCTAAGGAAAAACACAAGTTCAAAACTCATCAACAGATCGATAAGCATTGGTTTGATAAGAAATCTATTGGTGAGAAATATTTATGGGTTGGAGATCTAGTCCTCAAATGGAACAATTTGCATGAGGATAAAGGAAAACATTCAAATTTCCAACAATTATGGCTTGTACCTTTCATGATCAAAGAGAAAATTGGCCAAGGAACTTACAAGTTACAAACTCTTGAAGGGGAAGTTGGCCTCCTCCCCGTAAATGGCCAAATCCTAAAATACTACATCATTTAGCCTCTATGGCATCCCCCTCATTGTATATAAATAAAGAATTTGTTTTTTCTCTTTTATTTCCTACTCGGTTTTTACTTTGATTCCTGTTTGTTTTTATTTTTATCATTTTATAGTTTGATCAATTTCCAGGCTTTAATGTTCTCTTTTGAAAACTATTGCCCTGAATTTCTCAAATCCTTGATAGCTTAGTTCTAGACATGCTTCTAAATTGTAGCACATTTGGTGTCAATAGTCTAAAAAACACTCTATGACTTGGCTTCCAAACACGGTCCATCCTTAGTAGTATGGATTTGTGTGCATCACTTTAAGTCAGATATAGTAGAGTAACATAGCTCATTAGTATACGATCATCATGCATTTAAATACAACAAAGTAAGGAACCAAGGACCCGACCCAAGAACATATTTGTATTTTTTTGGACTAAGAGGGAATGGTTTAGGAAGAGGCACTTGTAGTATTATGGAGAATGCCACTCAGGGATTTCTCTCATCTATAATCAAAATGGAAAATCTCATTATCATAGGTGTCATCCCTAGTGCCTTTAAAGGAAAACTGGAATCCCCCCATCCACCTCTCTCTAATCATAAGAGAATTAAACTTTAAAAGGTAAAGGCTTGGGGAAAGGAATTCCATATCACGTGGGACATGCAAGTATCTCCATCAGGGCTATGCACGCTCACTGGAAGTGGAGAAATTATTGTGACTCTGTCAAGGCTACGGACACTTGTTGGTAGTGGAGAAACACCAGAGAAATGCATCACAACTTGTATTTTCAGCATTCCTGATATTTCATTTCCTTGTAATACTCCTTATTCCTCCCCTAGGTCATTTATATATGAATAAGTACGTGTTAAGAGACAATGTGTTCTAATATGTGGTCCTAACTTCCTCTTTGTATCATACAAATGTTGTCTCATCAAAACCAGAGCTATGGGACCTATTCTTTCTTTCTTGAATTATGCATGATAACACATCCTCCCTCAAATATATGCGTTTGGATATCATATTACATAGATTCAAGGCTTCGCCCAGTGTGTCACCATTTGTTGTGTCAGGCACTACAACCCACCTTTTTCTTGTAATCTACTCGCATAACCCCTCCACGAAAATGGAGCCCCTTATATTTTTTGACTTTGAAAACTCTTCAACTTCTGTCATCTTTATGGATTCTTCTTCTCCTCAAAATATGCTCTTCAAGTTTTTGTTTTCAGCAAAGTTTGTTTTTTTCAAATTGGAGCACTTCAAAAAAAAATTATGTCAAAATTTTGTTTTTTGTACAAGTTGATGAAAACTCCTTCAATGTACATCAAAGGAGTTGACACTAACTACCATGATGGAGATCGAAGGAGTTTCTCCAACCCCGTCGATAAGATTCGATCAACTTTATGTTTTCCCTTATGAAAGTCATCTTTATCACACAACTTGCTTTCAACTCCTCCGATGAAATCAGAGGAGTTAGTGTCAACGCCTCCGATGAAATCAGAGGATTTGTTTCCATTTCTTTCGATGAACACTGATGCATTTTTTGTCAAGTCCTCCAATATACATAGGAGGACTTCCCATTAATTCCTTCGATGTACATTGGAGGACTTTACAACAACTTCATTTTTTAAATCTTTCCACCAACCTGCATTTATTGCATAAATCACAAAAAAAAATTATAAATGGGCATTCATCCCTTGGTTTCATTATTTTATCAATAGTCGAGGAGAGGGAAAAAGACCCCATATGAAATAAAATGAGCCTGAAGCTCGTCACCTCCAAAAAATCAGCATCCCCCACATGTCAGACCCTCTCCAGGTAAGCCCTAAACCTATCTTGCATACATTATTTGTTGGTTAACAGTTTAGGGCTAGGTATTTTTAAACTTTGCACCGCCCAAGGATTCCACAATGATAGTCCTCCCCCTCTTCCCATACCTTCCCCCCCTCTATCACCCTCATCTTCAACTCCTTCCTTTTCACTTAGATTGTTTTTTAGAAATCCATACCCATAGGCTCACCCTTTCAAACTTGCAAATACCACCCATGGCCCTTTTCTTCCATAGAACTGATAGTGTCAAATGGAAAACCCTCTTCATGACGCAAACCCTAGAGGTGTTAATAGAAAATCCTCAACCAAAATCTGGAGAAGTTCTCGGATCCAAACTTTGGAAAAGGTCGTTCTCAATCTTTCCCCTAGTATCGTAACTTGGATTAAACCCTTCACCAAAAGACTTAATCTTAATTCAACACACTTTCCATTGTTATTGGAGGTCGTCATACCAACTTCCTTCACTTCCATCGGAAGCCTTTCACTCAACTAGTCTAATGCACATCGACACAATTTATACAAACTTCCCTTATTTAAACTTTGATCATTCAAAGTACTTGACGTCAAATTCTTCGATCCATCGGAGGAGTTCCTATAAAATCCTCCAATACATCATAGGAGTTAAGAAAAAAAAATTCGATTCTCCATGACTTCACCCCTTCATTGGAAAACCTGATATTAACTCGACCAATGCACACTAAAGTCTATCGGAACCTTTCACATTAACCTTTCTGATGGCCTTCAGAGAAATTGTTACTAACTTCTCCGATTTGCATACCAATTCATCAAAGAAGTTGGCACTAACCCTTAACATAGTTACCAACTTAACGACAACTCTACACAGTTCTTGTTTTTTGGGGGGTCCAATTTTTTACCCTATTTTTAAAAATGGTGCTACTGGTAGCAACCCCCCTCCATTTTTAGGTATTTTTCAATATTTTAAATTTTTCAATTCACAATGTTTGCACATTATTTTTTAAATGCTCATTTTTCATCTATTTTCAATTTTTTCTATTTTTTTTTTTATTCAACGGTGTTTTAATCATTTTTTCATGCTTCTTTCAATCTTAAAAATATTTGTTACCATTACCTTTTTGAAGGTCTCCTTAATTAATTTATTGTTCCATGCTTTTTAAATATAGTGAAAAACATCATTTTTAACACATTGTTTACCTTTACTTCAATACATCAAAAAAAAATTGTAGTTAAATAACACTATTTTTTAATATTTAGCAAAAAACTACACATTTTATAACCATATATAATTAAAAAAACCTATACATTTTGGTACATATTCCTTAAAATAACATGTCAAATAAAGCATTTTTATGGACATAATTGAACCAAAAAAGTAAAAAAATTATAAAAAATTATCATTTTCTTTCATATTTTTTATACATTTGAAGTAATAAATGACAATATTTGATAAAATTTTCCAATGTATAGTGATTCACATACAAATAAAACAAGTAAAAAAAAAAAAACAATAAAAAGATTCATCACAAAACAACAATAGATACATCTTTGTTCTTATTTTAAAATCTGAAAGTCAAAACATTGCAGTTATAGCTCATCAAAAATTTGCAACATTGAGCATCGTCTTCAAAGGCATCTTAAAACTAATCAATAATATCATATATCCCAAATTCATCATTCTCAACAGACACGTTATCATCTTCTTCGACGTCATTTTGTGCTTCCATTGTGTCATTTTGTTCTTCCATTGGTTCTTTGATATCTGCAAGTTCTCCAAAGTGATCATTTCCAATCATTCCTCCTAATGGTACTTGAGGTTCCTTTAACAATTTTTCCACCTTTGATTCACTAAAATCTCCTTTCCTCAAGCCAACTTCTTGCATCTCATCTGGAAGAGCTGGAATAGCATTAATTCTTTGTTGAATAAAATTGCACTGCTTTGGGTCACTTTCAATGGCTATGAAATTCCTTCCTTTCTATAGGAAACATGCTAATGTTGTACCTAATCACCAAATACAAAATAAATAATGAATTTAGATACTATAAAAAGACATAAATTAAAAATAATATAAGAATGAAGTATGATTTTATAAATATTAGATCATAATTCTTACCTAAACCTGAGAACAAATCCAAAACCCAATCTCCTTCATTTAAAAATGTATTGATAAGATAATTAATCAATGCTTGTGGTTTTTGATAAATGTTAACCATCTCTCCTTTCAAATCTTTTTCCTCATATGTTATCTTTCTAACCACATCATTGTATACCAATATACTATTAGGAATCTCTCCATCCTTTGCACTGACAAGAATAGAATTATAAGAATCATCTTTTATCCAAGTTGAAAAATGTATACTCTCAAAATCATGTTTAAATTATTCTCTATTGGAGCTCTGAATATTAGACTTATGCCTGTAACATAAATAAGTGCAAATTCAATTAACTTGTGAATTAATAAAATTGTTTTCTAATCTTAATTGCTAAACATACACTTTCAATATATTACCAAATAAACTACATCCTTGTGATCCAGATTGATGTCGGTGGCCTCCCACCTATTCCAACTGGTTCATTTTGGCAGTTTTCCAGTTTGGCATTTTTTTCCATGTTTTCGGGTCCCTGACTTCCGGGGTCGTTATGAGGCCCTAAACAGCGTTTTTAGGGCTTTCCAAAGTCAAATTGTTCATAAAGTTTGAGTCTGACAACAACATGTGTATTCCTCGGATAGACCTTTCCAACGGGCTATCATGCGCCTAAAAAGGAGATTGTATTTGTTAGCGCTCTGTAATTTGCCCAAGGTTGTGGAGGCAGTCACAGAGGCAACATCAAAACCACTTCGAGTCTTGGATATAGCCCTCCAAGACTCAGAGAGGGATCTTTCTATCTGATATAGCTTTGTTTGAGTATGGATCTTAGGCTAGCTATGCAAAACATAGGATTTTTTTTTGGATTTGGTATGTTTGGGAGATTGAAAACTTGAATTTTCATTGGGCCATGGGGTCTACCTTTCTAAAAATGGACCTATTTCAAACGTAAAATATTGTCTCCACAGGGAAGGATAGCAAGACTGCTAGATCAAATTGAATTAAATTCAAGTGGAGGAGAGGAAGAGAATGGAAAATCCATCAAGCAGAGGAGCAGCTAAGAATTCCTATGCTCAACTTCAGACGAAAACATGCAGATCATTAAAAGACTATAAACAGAGTGCAAAAAACAAGTTTTATTCTTAATATTTTTTTCAATGATTAGATCAGGGAAAAACATAAATGGATTAACAAAGTAAGAAAACAGTTACTCAGAGAAAAACATCATTAGGGAGTCTAACACAAGAATCTTGCAGATACAATTTTTATGTTTGGAAAGTCATCTAGAAAATTATAATGTATCCCCTGTGGGGCATGAAATCCAGAGCTCAATCATCAACCCTTGTGCATTTTTCTTATTAAAATATATGGAATGGAATCTCCCCATGTTCAAGAGGTCTAATTCAACCACCTCGGCCAAAAATAGGAATAAAAATCCCTAAAAACTATGAATTGTCCGCCACGAAAGACGGGTCGAATTTCTGCAAAAAAGGGGTCCACTCAAACATTTGTTTCTCTTTAATGTTGACACCTTGGAAAAACATGAAGGCTTTTATTGTGTATTAGTTTGTCTGGATCAAAAACCTCCTTCAGTTTCTCAAATTTCATCTCCATCTTGTCGAAACAGCTCCCGCAAAATCAGGACTGTAACAGAAAAAATGAAAAACTGAAAAAATGGGGCTCGAAGATGGATTCGATTCTCCCAACTGGTGGCACCTGTGAAAAAATTGAGAGAGGTTTGTGTTCTTCAGCCCATTGTGAACAAAAAAAAAATTGGTTTTTTAAAATTCATCTCCGTTTTCCCATAAACTCCTTCGGAAAAAGATTAGTCAAAAACGTTGCGAAAGCGGTTTTTTTGGGGGAAGGGTGGTATTCCGGACCCCCCTAAGGTGGTAAGTGGTTTTAGGGGGGTGGTACACTGGCCTGTGGAGATGACAAGTGTTCAGGGGTGGTTTCATGAAACAACTTCATTCTGTACCCCCCCCCCCCTCTCGTTAAAGTTCGGATGGCGTTCCGGAATTATTTATGGTCGTTGATTTTGATTTTATTTGGGATATGTGCGTAGAAACTTAGGATAAGTTTAGTTTTTGTTTTTTAATTTTTAATTTTTGTTTTTGTTTATTATATTTGTTATATTACTTGTTTTTGTTTTGTTTTATGTATTTTATGTTTTATTGTATGTTTTTTTTTATTTAATTTGTTTTTTAATTTGTTTTTTCAATTTAATTATTGTATGTTTTAAATTACGTTTCGTTTATTGTTTAATGTATGTTTTTATTAATGTTTTTATTTAAATGTTTTTTATTGTTTTTTATTATTTTATTAATTTTATTGTGTGTTTTAATTTATATGCATTTTTTATTTAATGTTTTTTATAATTTTTATTAATATTGTTTTAATGTTTAATATTAACCTAAATTAACATAAATTAATTATTAATTAGTCTAACCTATTCTAACTATACTAAACTTATTACTAACATTATTAACCAATTGATTTTCTTTAACCTAAGTTTGTTTATTCAGGATGAGTGGTGGGCGAGACGTACTCAATGGGTCAAAAGGACAAGGGAGTGAGGGCGCAGTGTGGATGAAGGATGCAACAGGGTGATGGAGGATCAGGCGAAATGGATGGAGGGGAAAATGGAATCAATCGAGCCATATTTCGTCATCACGGGAGAAACGCAAAATCATCAACTAAAGAGTTAGGTTACCTATGATTATAGGACCCCAACAGGATGCAAAAGTTACGACCCTGGGAAGTTGATGTACTAGCTTACCCCGGCGGGGCCCAAATGACTTTTGGCGCTTCATCTCCTAGGGTTAGGTTTTTGGATGTCTAGGGTTTTGGCATTCATGTTTATTGTAAACAAGCCTTCGGAGCCTCATTGTAGTCATCTTCTTATGAATGAGCGCAAACGTCACATCTCTTCTCAGAGATAAGCCGCCACCATTCCAGCAAGCTTGTTTTCCGCTGCATTTTACAGTTTCAGCTTATTTCCTTCTTGAATAGAAACCATTTTTATTGTATCTCTGTTATTTTGTGTTAAGCATATTTTAATAATCTGTATTCATTTTTTTATGCTCATAAAATCCATATCAGTGGTATCAAAGTGGTCTTCTCCTTGTTGTTCTTAATGCATGTCCCCAACGAGATCAAGGTACAAAGAATTGGGTCTCGATCTTGTTTCTCTTGAGGAAAAAAGATATCACACAACCAAGCGACCTATCATGGTGGGAGAAAAGAAAGACGATGGGACAAGAGATCCTTTCAAAATTTTGCTTGAGGAATCCCTCACACAACAGAGGAACGAGATGATCGATAGTTTCGTGCAAATCCTTTGGTGGCTACCAACAGTTGACGAATCTTCCTCCAGCGGAGGCGTCGCACCCTTCAAGGTAAAAATCAACTTCTATATTCCTATATTTGAAGGTCATATAGATGCATATGTTGTATATGCATAGCATTAGAACAACCAGTCCAACCCAAAGAAAAGATGCATAGCATTAGAACAACCAGTCCAACCCACAGGAAAATAAGGACACTAGAAAGACAAAGAAAAATACCAGGAAGTGGTGTGATTTCCATAAGAGCCCCTGGCATAACATTGTTGATTGTTGCTCAAAGCAGTCGTTGGTGGTTGAAGTGAAATCCTTTGAATCAGATGTGGGTTCTGACTCTGAGTCAGAACCAGAAAGGGGGAGATGGATCATTGACATGGAACCCAGTTCCAACATTACTACCACCAAGCTCTATCCCAGTGAACCAGATGATCAAAAGGAAGGTGAGCACCTTTTCCATTCACAAATGTGGGTGAAAGGCACCCCGTTGCACTTCATCGTCGATAGTGGTAGCCATAAGAACCTCATCTCAACAGAGGTCGTATAGCGGCTAGCATTTCCAACAATGTCGCACCTACAGCCCTACACCATTATATGGATCCACTAAAGAAGCGATCTTTGCGCCATCCAACAGTGTCGTCTGGCGTAGGACATCAAGCCCTTCAAAGACGAGGTATTGTGTGATTTTTCTCCTCACGAAGTTTGTAATGTTCTTTTGGGAAAAACTTATTTATGGAAACGTCATGTTTCATATGAGTCTAGGCCTTGAAGTGTTATTATTACTTTGAATAGGAAATTGTACAAGATACTTGAGGCAGTGCCACCTAGTGATATTTCCTTGATCTCTGCCAAGCAATGTAGGAAGGTCATCTCTGAGACTGGGAATTTTTTCTTCTTCGTGATTCACTCCCAAAGTGAGCGAAAGATCGCAGCCACATCCAAATCCTTTGCGGATGATCTCTCCACACAGTAGAAGCAAGTGGATAAGTTCGTGGAAGAATACTCAGATATCTTCTCCTCACCTACCAGGGCATCTCTACACTGTCAGGTCAAGCATCCCATCGAGTTGACCCCCAGCGTACCACTACCCAATAGGCTAGTTTACCGATGCTCTCTGTTGGAAAATGAGAAGATAAAGAGGCACATCCAAGAACTTCTCTACAAGGGGCACATCCATCCCATCGCATTGCCTTGTGGGAGCCCAATCGTGCTAGTGCAAAAGAAATATGGGACCTAGTGACTCTGCATTGATTATTAGGCCCTGAATAAAATCACAGTCCAAAAATGGTACTTGATTCCCTGAATTGATGACCTTCTTGATCAGCACACGGGGGCCAAATACTTCAGTAAGATTGTTCTGAATTTTGTCTACCACCAGGTCCCAATAGAACAGACAGATGTATGGAAGACTTCCTTTAAGTCAAAAGAAGGTCTTTTTGAATGGTTGGTCATGCTTTTTGGTTTGACAAATGCTCCAGCAAATTTCATGAGAATGATGGATGATATCTTGCAACCTTTCACCAATACTTTTGTAGTGGTGTATCTAGATGAAATCCTCATCTACAGCAAGACTTGGGTAGAACACTTTCAGCATATTCAACAGGTTTTGAACGCCCTACGGTAGCATAAGCTATATGCCAACTAGGCTACATAATTGATCAGCATGGTATGCATGTGGATCCAGCCAAGATCCAGGGCATTCGTAACTCACCATCCCCAACCACACTCACTTAGCTTCGGAGTTTCTTGGGCCTTGGCAATTTCTATCGCAGGTTCATGTTGGGATTCTCCCATATCGCATGGGCCCTCAGCCAAGTAACCAAGGGTGGTGGTAAGGAAATATTTGTGTGGGGCATGTCCCAACAACAATCTTTCGATGATTTGAAGAAGCGCTTGTGCTCAACCCAAATACTTTCATTACCAGACCTGCAACATCCCTTTATGATCAAGACATATGCTTTTGACTATGTTGTGGGTGTCGTTCTTGTTAACGACAAAAAATGCATCGTCATTTTCGCAAGAATGATGCCTAATCTTGTAACAAAAATTTTTCCATCTTCCCTAACTCCAAATCAAAATATTATTGCACCGTTGGAAAGCTTATGATCTGTATATGAAAATTGACTATTTGAACGTGCAAAACGGACATTCCACGGCTGAGAAAATTGATTTTTCCCAAAGGCAGTTTTTTCTGAAAATTCTGACTTTCGGTGGTTAATTCACCCAGAAGTCTTCTATGTTAACCACCAAAAGCCTGTTTTAACCAGAATTCTTGAAATTTCACCCAGATCAGGAATTTTTGAAGCATAATGAGATGAAACCTCTTGGAATAGACAGGTGGTGAATTATCAAGTCAGATCCAATGGTTACTTTGATGGATAAAGGCCAAGAAGAGGTGTTTTAATCAAGTTTGGTACATTTTTCAAAGGCAAAAATATAGGGATTTTGGCACACCTCAGCAAATTCGAATTTTAGCTCCTGGAAAAGTCATCATTTAGCCTTGGGAGGCTGTTCTACACTACACCAACAATCAATAGAGACAAATCTGGGATTGGCCTCATTTTGAGGAAGCATCCCACTTCTTTTGCAACAGATTTTGACTTGCTATTTTTAGTTGATTTGATCCATGTTTTGAGGATCTGAAAACTGTTTGTAAAGGCTATAAAGCCTAGGAACTCAGTTTGATACAGGGTTTGATTTTGAGTGCTATGATGTTGCCACTGTAATGAAAAGACTTATTCTTACTTTATAAAAAATTGCAAGCTTCCTTCAGTTCTGTGTCAGATTTTCTCCTCTGTTCTTTTATAGCTTATGAGTGGAAGTCCTTTGTTGATGCTCATTCAGTTTGCAGTGATTGTCATCTCATTGATTAATTGTCTTAGTTGATAATCATAAGTTATTTCTTGGTTTTTAAACCCATTGTGTTTGTTGGTATGAAGCATAATCTGGTTCAATAGCTGTTTTCTTTCCCCCGTTTAATCAAACCTTGTCTGACCACGGTGCTAGAAGGCCTTGTGAGATTTTGTATCTCTAGACAGTCTTGAAAACACAGT
>ML777504.1:367644-400031 GCA_009831015.1 Picea engelmannii
CTTGGAATAGACAGGTGGTGAATTATCAAGTCAGATCCAATGGTTACTTTGATGGATAAAGGCCAAGAAGAGGTGTTTTAATCAAGTTTGGTACATTTTTCAAAGGCAAAAATATAGGGATTTTGGCACACCTCAGCAAATTCTAATTTTAGCTCTTGTAAAAGTCATCATTTAGCCTTGGGAGGCTGTTCTACACTACACCAACAATCAATAGAGACAAATCTGGGATTGGCCTCATTTTGAGGAAGCATCCCACTTCTTTTGCAACAGATTTTGACTTGCTATTTTTATTTGATTTGATCCATGTTTTGAGGATCTGAAAACTGTTTGTAAAGGCTATAAATCCTAGGAACTCAGTTTGATACAGGGTTCAATTTTGAGTGCTATTATGCTGCCACTATAATGAAAAGACTTATTCTTACTTTATAAAAAATTGCAAGCTTCCTTCAGTTCTGTGTCAGATTTTATCCTCTGTTCTTTTATAGCTTATGAGTGGAAGTCCTTTGTTGATGCTCATTCAGTTTGCAGTGACTGTCATCTCATTGATTAATTGTCTTAGTTGATAATCATAAGTTATTTCTTGGTTTTTAAACCCATTGTGTTTGTTGGTATGAAGCATAATCTGGTTCAATAGCTATTTTCTTTCCCCCATTTAATCAAACCTTGTCTGACCACGGTGCTAGAAGGCCTTGTGAGATTTTGTATCTCTAGACAGTCTTGAAAACACAGTCAAGTATTCAGATATTCATCTTGACCCAAAAACCATATCAAATATTGAGAAAACATTTCCCAAAAAAGAGTTAGTTACCAGGCATCTCCGACTTACAGCCTAGGAGAGTTTCCTGGAGTGATAACAGTTCTCACTTAGCAAGGCCACCCCATCTCCTGTCATAGTGAGACGTTATTTGATGTTATTTGTAAGTACCCTACTTACAACAAAGAAATGTACTCCATTGTGAAAACCTGTCGCCATTGGAGACATTAAATTATTGTGAAGGAGACAGTCATCCACACTGATCATAAGCCACTTTAGTTCATGCATACACAAGGAAAATTGCAAAATGACCGCCATCATAAGTTGTTCACTTACTTGCAGAAGTTCCACCTCAACATCAAGTGTAAAATAGGAAGTACCAACTGAGTCGCTAACTTCCTCAGGCGACCTCTGGTCGCAGAACTCACCATGTTTCTATACTCTTGCAGCCACGATACCTCTGGTTCGCCCCACCTCTATGAGACAGACCCTAACTTCACCACCACCTATCTAATGTTGGGTGCAAAATCAGTTGTTGTTAATTTCCATCTTCAGGATGGGATGTTGTGTCATATGGACCATATATTTTTTCCATCAAGAGAGAAATATTATTTGATCTGGTAATCCCACTACAGTCAAGTGGCAGGACACTTCTACGTTGAAAAGGTAGTGGCAGTGGTGTAGAAACATTTCTACTGGAAAAAACTTCGACAGGATGTTGGCAAGTATATCTAGTCCTGCACCTCTTGTGTCATTTCAAAACCAACCACTAAGAAACAAGGCATGTACACCCCTCTGACTACTCCTGAAAGGCCATGGGAATCTATATCAATGGACTACATGTTGGGCCTTCCATCCACTAAGAGGGGAAATGACTGTGTTTTTATGGTTGTTGATTGCTTTTCCAAGATGGCAATTTTGGTCGCCTGTAAGAAGAGCATCACAGCAGAGGCCACTACCAATATATTCTTTGAACGAGTATGGGTACATTTTGGAATCCCACAAACCATTGTCTCAGATCAGGACAATTGTTTCCTTAGAACATGTTGGTCGTGCCTCTGGTCACTGTTAGACACCAAGCTCACCAAATCCACTGCCTTCCATCCCCAAATAGATGGCCAAACTGAGGTTGTCAATTGGATGATCGTGCATATCCTAAGCATGTACAATTCCAAGCACCCCTACACATGGGATGAGAGTCTTATCTATGTTCAACATAGCTACAACCGATCCCTACATACCTCAACCATCCATATCACTTTTCAGGTGGGGTTGGGATTCCAACCATTAGGACCCATGGATATTTCACTTCCCCTTGAGACCACTTCGGTGGACTCATCCCCTGCTCCAACTGAAGTTGAAAAATCCACCCGGTTCATTGAGTGGATCCAGAACATTCACCAATAGGTTCAAGATATTTTACAGAAGTCCAATTCCAAGACAAGTAGCACCATGATCAACATCGGGTGCCACATAAGTTTCATGTGGGAGACAAAGTTTGGTTGCACTTGCAGAAATAACGCTTCACAGGGCCCCATCGGAAGCTTCATCCACTCATTTATGGACCTTAAACCATCACCAAGGTTATGGGTGACAATTTTTTTTATCTCAACATTCCCCCCTTCCTTGGCATGTACCCAGTATTCAATGTGTCTCTCCTTCGGTGATACTTCCCACCATTATTGGACACCTCAGAGATAGCAGAATAGTTGACACAAACAGAGCTCAACCTTGAATGCATGCAACAGGAATCCAGTAATAATATTGTGGGCACATAGTTCAAGGGCACTCAATAGCAAAGGATCCATCGTTATCGAGTTGTCAAAGCAGGGCAGCTCCTTCACCAAGGCAAGTGGCTCACCCGGGGCCAAATTCAGCAGAAATGTATTCATCTGATGGGGGGAATCAATGCAATGGAGACCATTTATTCCTAAGGGAGGAGGATTGATCTAGATGGATTTTGATGGCCTCCCACCTATTCCAACTGGTTAATTTTGGCAATTTTCCAGTTTGGAAGTTTTTTCCTTGCTTTCGGGTCCCTGACTTCCGGGGTTGTTTTGAGGCCCTAAATAGAGTTTTTATGGATCGCCACAATCAAGTTTGTTTTTATGTTATATTTTTACGGAAACATGTGTAGTCCTCAGATATACCTTTTCGATGATCTATCATGCGCCTAAAACGGAGATCGTATGCAAAAGTTACAACCCCTGGAAGTTGATGTACTACTTACCCCAACGAGGCCCACGTGACTTTTGGTGCTTCAGCTCCTAGGGTTAGGTTTTTGGATGTCTAGGGTTTTCGCATTCATGTTTATTGTAAAAAGGCCTTCAAAGCCTCATTGTATTCATCTTCTTGTGAATGAGCACAGTCGTCACATCTCTCCTCAGAAATAAGCCGCCATCATTCCAGTAAGCTTGTTTTCTGTTGCATTTTATAGTTTCATCTTATTTCAAAATTTTTCTTGAGGAATCCCTCACACAACAGAGGAACGAGATGATGGATAGTTTCACGCAAATCCTTCGGCGACTACCGACAGGTGACGCATCTTCCTAGAGCGGAGGCACCACCCCTTTAAGGTAAAAATCAACTTTGATATTCCTATATTTGAAGGTCAGATAGACGTAGATGTTGTAGACAAGTGGTTGAATCTACTAGAAGGGTATTTTTCTATCCATAACTTTTTGAATAGAGACAAAATTACTTTTGCACTCCTCAAAGTCGTTCCCTGTGTTAAATATTGGTGGGAAACTTTCCGTGAGAAAAAGGAAACAGAGGAACCCTCATTATTTACAGTTGCAGTCACCTGGGAATCCTTCGCAGATGTCATTAAGGAACAATACTACCCTATCGGAAGTTATGACAACTTGTATACAAAATGGACCACACTGTCGTAAGAAAGAGAACAAGAAGTTCCTGAGTTCACAAATATCTTTCATACCTTGCGTACCAAGCTGGGTATCAAATATTTTGAGCGACATCTGGTGCTCAAGTATCACAACTCTCTACATCGATACATCCATACCGAAATGGAATTTTTGTAAATCTCATCCTTGGGCATGGCCTATCGATATGTCGTCAAAATCGATTAGAATCTCAAAAAAAGATGCGGAAATTTGGGCCTAGGAACCCCGCACAGAAAAAACAAGGAACCGGTACCCAATTCCCCAAATAGACAACCTTCTTGATCAACTCACAAGGGCCAAATACTTCAGTTAGATTGATATGAATTCTGGCTAACACCAAGTTCCAATAGAACAAACAAACGTATGTAAGACTGCCTTCAAGTCAAAAGAAGGTCTTTTCGAATGGTTGGTCATGCCCTTTGGTTTGACAAATTCTCTAGCAAATTTCATGAGGATGATGGACGATATCCTGCTACCTCTAACCAATACTATTGTAGTGGTGTATCTAGATGACATCTTCATCTACAACAATACTTGGGTGGAACACTTGCATCATATTCATCATGTTTTTCACACCCTGCGGCAACACAAGCTATATGCCAACTTGTAAAAATGATCCTTTGGCATGGACAGGGTCCATTACCTAGGCTACATCATTGATCAGCATGGTGTGCATGTGGATTGTTGGCCGTTGACCAAGTTTTGAAGTTACTTGGTCATATTTGACCATTTTTGTGACTTCGACAGCCTGTCGAAGATGGAGCACCAGATGAAGCAGAGATCAAGGGATCTCGACCCACTTTTGGGTCCCTTTTTGGGTTTTGGGACAATGTAATGGGAAAGGGATGTTGGCCCATGGGTTTACCCACATTTAGGCCCACTTTTGTAATGTATAAATAAACATCTAGGAACCTAGTAGAAAGGGTTGTTATCTGTGTAATGTAAGCTACATGCTAATAGTCTATGTAAGTGCTATGTGCATGACTGTAGAAGGTTTACAACGCTAAGTGAAAGCTATTGTAGAAGTTATAGAAGGCTTTTTTATGTAAGCGCAAGGAAGAAGGATCTAGCAAGTTGCACAGATATTCTGTCCTATGCAAGGAAGGGTTTTTGGTGGCTTTGTGCCTGTAATCGATTGGAGACGCTAATAAAGAAGAATATTTTGTGGTTGTAGCCCCGGGGTGGAGGTGAACCACGTAAATCTATGTGTTATGCTATGTGATTTGACTTGATGTGTTTATCTATGCTTTGGCTAAGTGCTTTGATATATCTGGATAGGTCTACTTATGCTTTGTGTTTCAATAGATGTATATGAATAGTAGATCTGATATGTATGAAGATGCTTAGTGTTGAACTACTATATCTGACCTTTTTTACTCTTTCTAAGTGATAAATTACCTTAGATCTAAGTGAACACTGCAATTCTATGTGCTATCTGCGAAGTATAATAAGGGTTGAATATTGATGAATAATCGATGCTAAGTGTTTTGTAAGAAATATAATCACAAATCTGTGTCCCAGCTAAGGTTATAGACACCTGAGTATTGCAACCACCCCTACCTCTACCTTGGGTGAGAATTCATCTGCTTCGCAGGTGGTTCTGAAAGGGATGGTAGTTAGGGTTTTGTTGGTGCGTTGTTGTAGCATTGAACCCTGGGTTTGCCCATGTGCCAACAAATGGTTCTGTTTTCGGGACCTGAAACTGTGATTGTTGGGAACTGAGGAAGAAGAAGCTTTGTGCAAAGATTCGTCCTGAAACTATGGAAGCTTTGTGCTTGGATCTGTGCCCTAGTGCACAGTAATCCACTTGATCTGAAAAGCTTTGTGCTAAAGAAGGAAGGACAGATCTGAAGAAAAGAAACGAGATCTGAACGCTTTGTGCTCTAAGAAAGGTAAAAGTGGAAGTTTCTAAAGAAAAGAGGTCAGATCTGCAAAAAAGAGGTAATATATGTAAGCTCTATGCTCTGATAAAGGTAAGAATAGTCAAAAGGTTTTAGACCTGGAAGCTTTGTGCTCTGCAAAACTAAAATAAGTGAAAAAAAATTATTTTATTTTTTTTGTTTCTAGAGTATGGATCTAGGTATGTTTGATAGATTATGTCCTAGCATGAAAACTAGGGCTCTGTTAGATGAAAGAAATCTTGATATGAATAGATCTGATAAGTACAGTGATAGATATGTTATACCTATGCATAGAAAGAATGTTTGGACTAACAAGTGGATGTAGGATCCTAGAAAGAATTTTATGCAGGCTAGTTACCAGGATCCTAGTGTGCAGTACAGAAAAGGTTGGGGATCATCTAAAAGGAAGAGAGGATTAACCCTATGTTACAGTTGCAGAAGACTAGGACATCTTGCTAAGGAATGCTCTGGTGGAATAACTAGTTTTCTTTGTTGCAAAGCTTTGGACCATGAAGTATTGGATTTCCCTAGAATGATTGTTAAGATTGAAAGAATGAATCTGAACGAAGATAACCCTAAGGTAGCTCCAGAAATAGCCGAATTCCAGAAAGAATCCAAGAAGGTATTACTACAGATGAAAGACACCTTGAATGACCACCGACATTTTAGGTTATCAGATATCTTTAAAGAAAAAGATTGCATCGAAGTAAGAATAGGGAACTTCGACATTGATTGTGTTTTTGATGAAGAAACACCAGTGAACATTATCCCAGAGAGAACTTGGGAAGCTATAGGAAGGCTTGCTATGATCCCTTCATTAAGAGGAATAGGGATACTCAGAGGAAAAATGGTGAACTTATGTGGAAGGCTCACTCGGATATATATGAATGCTAATGGGACTTCGACAGAGGAAGATTTTGAGATTATCAAGTTTATTGAGGACAACGCCCCGTTTACTATGTTACTTGGAAAACCTTGGTTGAGAGAGATCAAGCTAGAAAGAAGGAAGAAGAAAAGGTTTTAGAACAACAGAGACAAGAGTTAACAGATTTCATGACTAGAAGGATCACGCAGTTGATTGAAGAACAGGAGAACAAATCGAAGCTATTTTCCACCTGGAGCCCAGATGTCAAAGTTACAAGAGCACTAGAGGACTCGGAGAAGATTGCAGTATCTATCTCAAATATAGAAGAAGTATTACCCCTGAGTCTTAGGAGAGAATCTCAACAGCACGAAGTGACTCTGTCTAAGGAAAATAAGAATCGAAATGGGAAGAGAATCACTGAGATGAAGCTCACTAGAAAGAAGGCTAGTAAGCTAAGTAAAAAGAGAGCTAAGATTGACAGGCTACAAAATATTCCAGAGGGAACCTCGTAGAACAGAAAACTTGCAGAAATTAAACTTCACCGAGATATCAAACCAGCGACATAGGCCACTTCACCGAGGTGAAGCAATATAGTCGTTGGAAACGATATAACCGTTCGACTGCCGCTCCGAATGGGTTGAAAAGCATTGATGGTTCACCACTAGACCGTAATACCGCACCATAACAAACAAAACATGAGTTAATGACACCTCATACGCGTTGCAAGCAGACTGTTTCTAATTTTCTTACTTAGTCCGCCTCACCACGCACCAAGAATACTTTTTTCTAACTAAAAATTTGAGCCCACAGCCTGAGATTATTTTGCACAGTGATCATCGCCTTGTTCCTGTACCCTCCATTAGAGTCTCTGAATTCATCTCACACCCGATCTAATTGACCCCGATATTGTATGTCGGATGAGCTCAATGTCGCAGAGAAAGTAGTCGAAGAAGTTTTGATTGAATTAATGACTAAGAGAGTCATGTCAAAAATAAGGATGTCTGTAGGTGTGCAAGCATCATCAACATGAGGAGTCCAAGATTCCCCCTCAACTGATCACAGAGAAAGAACTTCCAGAACCATGGCAGAGACAAGAACAAAGCACATAGATGACATTGCGAACGCCAATATTATTTTGTGCATTATGTCGTCTTACCTACCACCTTTCAGCAGTGCCATCAACCGTGACAGTGTCCCTCGAGACTTTGAGTATGCTTTGATCACTGCGTAGCTTCCGAAAGCGGTGCATGCAGTTCTTTCCGACCAAGATAAGCTCCCAGCATTGAAGTTTAGTGACTTCAACCTTGGTGACCAGAAGGCTTACATCATGCTCGCCCCGCACAAGTATCTAACCAGGACTAAAGGCAATAATTCCAAGATCATCCCACAGTCATGGACCCAAAACCTCACACAGTCCACGTTTCTCAATGTGATGAAGATTCCACACTTCAGACGACATCAGGAGGTGAATGCATGTGTAAACTTACTATTGTCGTTCTATCATGGCAGATACTTATAGCTGAACCAACGCATCATTGTAGATCCGACCTTGATCAATCAGATCACAAGGCTTAGTATGCAAGGCCCTGACCCAGAGGATTTCTACCCTGCAAAGACCTCAAACCGAGCATTAGCACAGAGAATTAAAGAAACTTATGGAGATGTAGAGAAGGGCATGTGGGGATACAAGGTAGCCTCTATCCAGAGTGGTGTAGTGCACCTTGTTTGTCAGGTGATCCTAGGAAATCTAGTTCGCAAGAATAGACCAACTCAAGTAACCAGATTTGTGGTCGAACTCGCAAGGAAGTGCACAGAGGGACTACAGATGAACTGGACGCAGTACCTTGTCAATCAACTAGAGCTTGATTGCAGAGAATAACAAGACCAAGGGTACAAGTTCCACTTTAGTTGGCTTCTCATACTGATCGCTTTCATTACCCAGGAGCTACCAGAAGACGCCACTTTCCCGGATATTGAACCCTTCGAACCATTGGCTGAGAATTTTTGTATGTTGTGGTATTCCAGCGACATGAACAAGCAATGGAAGTCCAATGTCATATTCCATGCCTATTACAACCAGTTGAATATTGCAATCCATTCTACACCGCTCATCACCCCGAACACACTTCATAGGTTTAGACCCTTAATGAAATTCAGTGCAGACCGCCACTTCACCTATATTACAACGCACACTGATGAGCATAAACAGCAGTTCCATTAATATTACAATTTGGTAGAAGATGACTTGGAGGATATTACCAAGGAATGGTCGGTGGACCTCCTTGTTCCAGCGGACCCCACAGAGATCTCCGACGTGGATAGTCCTGAAACTATGTCGGACACAACTAAACCAAGCAAGACGAAGAAAGATGGAGAAGTACATGATTTCCATAGCACATCGGCAAATACCAGTTCGATATCACCTAAGAAAGGAGATGAAGGTGGAGAGATAGGTGGCATAGAATTCGAGCAAAACAAAGGCGAAGTTACTCCACCTAGAGAGGAGGAGGATCCATCCAAGAAAAGGAAGGTTACCCCACCAAAGCCTTCGTCCTGGAAGAAATCTAAATCCACCAGGACTACGTTTAAGACTACCCTCACCCAAGACGACTTCGACTTCTTAGTCGCCGCGTTGAATGATGCTTCACTAAAGATCGCAGAAAAACAAGAAGCAAAGCAGGAGGAGGTATTCAGTCGAATCAAGGGTGAACTTCAAGAGGTACAGCAGGCACTACAAACCAGTCGTGCAGTTTCTATTGCACCCTCGACAAGTGGAACAAAAGAACCAGGAGATAAGCCAGGCCAATTGCACTAGATCACCGATAAAGTTGAAGCTCGCCTTCGATGAGCTTAGGAAGAGACAGCGCAAGCCACCCAAGATTTGGCACAGGCAAAGGAATATCTTCTAGAACAGCGTAGTAATGTAGAGCGCAAAAAACTAGATCTTCAAGCAAAGTGGGAGGAAGAGAAAGTAGCACTATAGCAAGACAAGGAACAGTTGCTTGTAGAGAAGCTCGAAGTACAGGAATGGGTTCACATAGCACTTCGCTCTGTGACAATCATCGAAGTCCATCTAGAAGAACGGGTTCCACAGTAGGTGGCACAACTGGAAGGAGTGATCCAACAGCTTCAGCAGTGCATCGCAGACCTGGAACTTTGTACTGTGCCTGAGACCCCTCAAGAAATAAGAGATATAAGAGAGGCAATTGCCCGCAGAGTATTTGACTGATTAAAATCCTTTGCTTCGGAATACAAGAAGTTGAGCTCCAGAAGCGCTTAGACGTATGAAAACCTCACAGAAAATCCAGAGCTATAGGCGTTAGAGTCACAGCTCCAACACGCAAAGTAGAAAGGAGACACGTTACAAGTGCAGCTGAAGGCCTTTTCACCAGTCAAGAGAATGAAGAGGTTTCCAGAGCAACGCACGTCCTAGAAGCAGGTACACATGCTTCAGAGTAAAGTAATGGAAGTCTCTCAACAACTTCAACCAGTGCAAGAAAAGGCATGCCAATTGTTCATCGAAGTTGAAAACCAAGGAGTAGAACTTGAACAGGTTGTGAGTACAGCAGAACAACACCTAGAGGGACCAGTCAGTGATGCACTCATCTAGGAGTTCACTAAATAAGAGGTCATTGCACTACAGCAGGTCGAAGCAGCTCGAACTAAGATTGAGGCGTTTGAAGCAGAATTGCTCAGACCAGAGTGACTCGGGACGATTCATAGGTGAGTGTTGGGGGCCTGTTGGCCCTTGACCAAGTTTTGAAGTTACTTGGTCATATTTGACCATTTTTGGTACTTTGACAACCTCGCGAATATGGAGCGCTAGACGAAGTAGAGATCAAGGAATCTCAGCCCACTTTTGGGTCCCTTTTTGGGTTTTGGGACAATATAATGGGAAAGGGATGTCGGTCCGTGGGTTTACCCAAGTTTAGGCCCACTTTTTTAATGTATAAATAAACATCTAGGCACCTAGTAGAAGGGGTTGTTATCTGTGTGAATTAAGCTACGTGCTAATAGTCTATCTAAGTGTTATGTGCATGACTGTAGTAGGCTTACAAAGATAAGTGCAAGCTGTTGTAGAAGTTATAGAAGGCTTTGTGTTGTAAGCTCAAGGAAGAAGGATCTAGCGAGATGCACAGAAATTGTTTCCTATGCGAGGAAGGGTTTTTGGTGGCTTTGTGCCTATAATCGATTAGAGACGTTAATAAAGAAGAAGAGTTGGTGGATGTAGCCCCAGGGTGGGGGTGAACCACATAAATCTATGTGTTATGCTATGTTCTTTGACTTGATGTGTTTATCTCTGCTTTGGCTAAGTGCTTTGATATATCTAGATAGGTCTACTTATGCTTTGTGTTTCAATAGATGTATATGAATAGTAGATCTGATATGTATGAAGATGCTTAGTGTTGAACTACTATATATGACCTGTTTTACTATTGCTAAGTGATAAATTACCTTAGATCTAAGTGAATACTGCGATGTTGTGCGCTATCTGTGAAGTATAATAAGGATTGAATATTGATGAATAATCGATGCTAAGTGTTCTGTAAGCAATATAATCACAGATCTGTGTCCCAGCTAAGGTTGTAGACACCTGAGTCTTGCAACCACCCCTGCCTCTACCTCAGTTGAGACTTTGTCTGCTTCGCAGATGTTGCCGAAAGGGCCAGTAGTTAGGGTTTTGTTGGTGTGTTGTTGTAGCATTGAACCCTGGGTCTACCCCTATGCCAACATGGATCCATCCAAGATCCATATCATCTGTGACTGTCCATCCCCAACCAAACTCACTGAGATTTGGAGATTCTTTGGCTTTGATAATTTATATCGCAGGTTCGTGTTGGGATTATCCCATATCGCATGGACCCTCATCCAAGTAACCAGGGGTGGTGGTAAGAAAAAATTTGTGTGGGGCATGTTCCAACAACAAGATTTCGATGATTTGAAGTAGCGCTTGTGCTCAGGCCCAATACTTTCATTAGTGGACCTGCAACAGCCCTTTGAGATCAAGACAGATGCTTCCAACTATGTTGTGGGCATCGTTCTCACTCAGCATGACCACCCCATGGCCTATCATAGTGAGACACTATCTGATGTTGTCCATAAATACCCTACTTACGACAAATAAATGTACTCCATTATGAAATCCTGCTACCAGTGGAGACATTACATTATTTGGAAGGAGACAATCATCCAGACTGGTCATAATCCACTACAGTTCATGCAAACACAAGGAAAATTGTAGAATGACCTCCATCAGAAGTGGTCCACTTACTTGCAGTAGTTCCACCTCAACATCAAGTATAAAATAGGAAGTGTCAACCAATTCATTGACTCCCTTAGCCAACCTCCAGTCACGTCACTCACCACAGTGCTAGACTCTTTTGACCACGAGACCTTTGACCAACCCCACCTCTATGAGACAGACCTTGACTTCGCCACCACCTATCAAATGTTGGGTGTAAACTCAGTTGTCGCTAATTTCCATCTTCAGGAAAGGTTATTGTGTCATATGGGAAATCTATGCATTCCATCAAGCGAGCGATAAAATATGATCTGGGAATCCCACTATAGTCAGGTGGTAGGACACATTAACATTTCTACTGCTCAGAAAAGACAGTGGCAATGTCGCAGAAACATTTCTACTGCTCAAAACTTCGACAGGATGTAGGCAAGCATATCTCGTCCTGCACTGCATGTGCCATTGCCAAACCAACCACTAAGAAATAGGGCCTGTACACCCCTATGCCTACACCTAAAAGGCCATGGAAATCCATCTCAATGGACTACATGTTGAGCCTTCCATCCACCAATAGGGTAAATGACTGTGTTATTTTGGTTGTTGATCATTTTTCCAAGATGGCAATTTTGGACGCCTGCAAGAAGAGCATCACAGCAAAGGCCACTGCCAAGATCTTCTTTGAACAAGTATGGGTACATTTTGGAATCCCACAAACTATTGTCTCAGATTGAGACAGTCAGTTCCTCAGCACATCTTGGTCGTGCCTCTGGTCACTGTTGGACACCAAGCTCACCAAATCCATTGCCTTCCACCCCCAAACAAATGGCCAAACTGATGTTGTCAATCAAACTATCGTGCATATCCTGCACATGTACAATTCCAAGGACCCCGCACATGGGATGAGAGTCTTCCCTATATTCATCACAGCTACAACCAAGCCCTACATAGCTCAATTGGACACAACCCCTTTCAGGTGGGGTTGGGATTCCAACCATTGGGACCCATGGATGTTGCACTTCCCCTTGCGGCCACTTTGTCTGACTCATCCCCTGCTCCAATTGAAGCTAACAAAGCCACCCAGTTCATTGAGCAAATCCAGCACATTCGAAAAAAGCTTCAAGATATTTTACAGAAGTCTAATGCCAAGTACAAGCAACGCCATGATCAACACCGGGTGCCACATAAGTTGTAGGTGGGAGACAAAGTTTGGTTGCACTTGCAGAAAGAACACCTCACAAGGCCCCATCATAAGCTCCGTCCAATCTGTTATGGACCTTACACCATCACCAAGTTTTTCCATGATAATGATTTTTAGCTCAACATTCCCCCCTTCCTTAACCTACACCCAGTATCCAATGTGGCTCTCCTTCAGCCATACTTCCCACCATTATTGGACACCTCAGAGATAGCAAAATAGTTGACACCAATAGATCTCAACCATGACTGCATGCAACAGGAATCCAGTGATCATATTTTATACATACAAGTCAAGGGCACTCGACAGCAAACGATCCAGCTTTATCAAGTTATCAAAGCAAGGCAGCTCCTGCACCAAGGCAAGTGGCTCACCCGGGGCCAAATTCAGCAGAAATTTCCTCATCTAATGGGAGAACTCAATGCAATGGATATCATTACTTCCTAATGGGAGAGGATTGATTCATATGGATGTTGGTGGCATCCCACCTATTCCAACTAGTTCATTGTGTCATTTTTCCACTTTGGCAGTTTTTTCCTAGTTTTTGGGTCCCTGACTTCCTGGACCATTTTGAGGCCCTAAACAGCGTTTTTAGGGCTCGCCACAATCATACTATGGACAGCGTTATATTTTAATGGAAACATGTATAGTCCTTGGATATACCTTTCCAACAATATATCGTGTGCCTAAAACAAAGATCATATGCAAAAGTTACGACCCCAAAAAGTTGATGTACTAGCTTACCCCAACAGGGACCACATGACTTTTGGCGCTTCATCTCCTAGGGTTAGGTTTTTGAATGTCTAGAGTTTTGGCATTCATTTTTATTTTAAAAAGGCCTTCAGAGCCTCATTATATTCATCTTCTTGTGAATGAGCGCAGTCGTCACATCTCTTCTCAGATATAAGCCGCCACCATTCCAGCAAGCTTGTTTTCCACTACATTTTACAGTTTCAGCGTATTTCCTTATTGAATAGAAACCAATTTTACTGTATCTCTGTTATTCTGTGTTAAGCATATTTTAATAATCTATATTCATTTTGTTTTGCTCATAAAATCTAGATCACCTTGTCTTTTCTTTCCCCTTGAAGTTTGATTGTACTAATCCTTGTTGTGTGTCTGAATGAAATACTAGAAATCTCCAAAATGGTGATGTTGTAACTTATGTAAATCCCATAACCACTTTATTGAAATCTTGGTAAGTATAAGGCTCAATATCGTATCCAACGTTTTGGCTATTATAACCATGAGGGATATCCGCAATAACTAGGGAGTATTCTTTTTTAGGAACAATATTTGCAAGTTGTTCGGAATCACCTAATATCACTTTGTATTGAACAGTGTCAAGCCCATTCCAAATGTAGTGATCAAGGGTGTCATCAAGTTGAACATTTTGAACACGTCTCCTTTCTCTTTCAAACTTTGATTTTTGAATAAAAGTTTTGAAAGTTTCAGGTACTCCATCTGCATTCTTCTTTGGCATATTTAATGAAACAAACAAACATATAGTAATATATCTATAACTATTAAAATAGAAATAAATTAACTTACAAACGAATAATATGAATGTAATAAATTAGCGTACATTTTTTAATGCAACAAAAAATTGTTTCAATACTGTTGAAGAGCTTAAATCTGGATAGTTGAGTTTAACATCATCCCAACTTTTTTCATTCAACATCTTGACCATTTCCTCTTGTATTCTCATATACACCTTGTGACTAAATAAAACAAAAATAATGTTAAACTGAAAAAATTAATTTTCTTGTCCTAACATAAATAAAAATAACTCAACAAGCTTACTTTTTAAATTCATCACACATTTCTTCCATTGACAATTCTCCTGACCTAACACGTGATAATATAGTTATGATAATTTTATCATCCTTCACTCCTTGTATTGATCTCCAAGGTGTTATAGTCATATCATTTGGAATATTTTTTATGACATGACATGTCTTACGTGTGCCACATATCAATGGTTTATCCTTCTTAACTCTCTGATTTTTTATACTAATATTTTCCCATAGGGTGAAGATCTCATCTATCAAATCGCATACCTTTCTTGTTCTAAATCCCAATTGAAAATAGTTACCCACATCTCTAAATATATCACTTCCTTTGCGATTTTTTTCTTTTGTATGTTCATCATCAAGTGGAATCTTGTTTCCATACAACATTGCTTCTGAAACTTGACATCAACATTTGATCTCTCCCCATGACATATTTCCGAAAATTCATTATGGATAAATCTCACCCTTTGAATGAAATTCATAGACATTATGTACTCATTGTCTATGTTATGATCCCATGCCAGTAACTTTTCTTCTAAATCTGTTAAACCGGCATAAATTATGCATTTGATTGTCTCAAAAAGAGGATTATTGGGATATTCTTGCATCAATTCTCTTCTAACATCTGCAAAATGATTTCCTCCAATAACATAATATTTGTAGTCAAAAAAATTTGATCTATCAAAGTGTTCCCTCGTAGGAACTTCCATTGGGTCAACAAGAACTAGGTAGTCAACCACATGTGCATATGGATTGTACCTAATCAATGCTTTCAAATTGTGAATATGCAAGTGATGTGGTTTTCTAATTTGATATTTTTCTTGACCTTCTTTGGGTTTATAAATATGTTTCACATTCAACTAAAATGTGTGGCCATCATCAACTAAGTTCATCGTCCTCATTCTATTTTGAATGGAATTTTGTGTTGTTTTCATAATACCATCCTCTAGATCAGCACCTGGTGTTATTATTTCTCTGCTACCTTTAGGACTTTCACTATAATACTCTGAGCTAACGATGGCTTCTTGAACATTATCAACAATTTTTTTCTTCCTCATATGATTTAAATGTGTTTCATCTAAATCAATTATTTCTTCATAATCAATAGGAATAGACTCATCATCATCCATCTCTCTTTTGTGTTTATCTTGTTTATTATTTTTTAGAGAAGGAGTGATAACCTCATTGGGACCAATCTCAACAAAATATTCATTTGGAGTTTCTTCATTTTCAAATGTAACCCTTTTAGGATTTCTAGAATGGGGATTTTTCTTTCTTCTTTCATGTTCTTTTCTGTCTACTCTTGCAGGTTTAACCTCCATTACTTTATGTTTCATTTTCCTTCATTTTTGTGTCTTTTCAATATGAAAATTGTTGATGACATCCATGATATTATTCTCTGTAGAGTAAATCCCCACTAACATATGTGAAAGGCATTCAGCAAAATCCTATAAAAATAAAATATAACATTTTCATGTTAAATAAAATTAAACATTACCATGATACTAAAAATAATAAACGACGCAAAAGTAAAAATAAAAAACTTACATTGTCCTTGTCAATCTCATCGGCGTTGAATGCACATAATTTTGAAAAGCATTCATTCTTGTTATAATTTCTCAATTTGAAACAATATATAAACTTGATATACATTATGCCTTGTTTGACAAGTGCATAAACAATATATGTGGTTGGAACCAAACATATATCTCGTAACAAGCCAAGTGCATGATAATTTCCTTACACATGTTCTAATTCGACATAATACAAATATATATGATCTCCATTGTTGCCTTTCTTTTATTTAACAAACCAAGGATATTCCAGTTTGTTTTCACCTTCCACGGATTTCCACTCTCTAACATTCTTCATTTCCCTTAATAGCTCAGGTTTTGTGCTATCATTTTGTTTCCTAACATTCATGGAGGTTCCAGTTGCAACTTTGGATGCCATTATTGCAGGTCGTGATCCAATTATATTCATAGATAATCTTTTTCCTGTCATTTTCCTATAAAATAAAATAAAATAAAATAAATAGCCCTTTTACATTATAATAAACAAGAAAAAACGTTGAATACAAGAACTAATTTTAAAAGAAATTAAAAAAAATTGACCCATATTTAAAAAAAATTGACCCATGGAGTTATTAGGCTTATGCCAAGACTGTGCCTTGGTCATGGGGGGTTGGGGCGATGTCGTGCATCGCCCCAACCCCCAAGACCAAGCCCCGAACATTGCCTAGTAACCACCATGGGACAAAACTAAGTAAAAAACAATAAAAAAGCTAAATGTTTTTACAAAACTAAACCTACATTTGACTTTTTTTTCAAAAAATCTTATGGATTTTGTTAAAAAAATTTGAAAAAAGTCTCGATTTTTTAAAAAAGTTGGGTTTTTTCGAAAAAAATTAGAAAGCATCTAATAAAATTTAAGTTTTTTTAATTTTCGCATGAAAAAATATTATGTGATTCAAAGATAATCTTATAATTATTGTTATGGTAAATGGTAAGAATTTAATAAATAACTAACCTCTGAAATGATAGATTCTCCTCAGATGTCTTCTCGATGTTTCTCCCTTGTAGCTTGCTCAAAATCCTTTAACGAACATTGCCCAAGATATCACACAATGTAAAAAGATAAAACAAGACTGGGGGGGGGATTTAGAGGGAAAAGATCATTATGCAAGTTATAATAATGTCATAGGGAGGGTGAGAATTTGTATCATTCTATGTTCTTAGAGAGAATGGATGGCATCGGCAGATAAATAAGATTTTATTTCTGAGACATCGGCAAATTCTTTGCATACCTCTTTTTGTTGAGACTAGGAAATGCGATAGAAATGTTTGTAATGAAAATGAGGCATCGTATTTTTCAGCTAGTCATAATTTTGATCATAATGCAAGCAATTTTATTCAACATGTTCCTCATGAAAGTCTTAAATCAGAGGATTTTGAAGGCATCGATGATGAAGAGGAGGAATATGATGGTGATAAATCTATTCAGCAGTTTAATTGTAATGAAAATAATCAAAATGTAGGTCAAAGTGGAGACTATGATCAGCCTTTAAATGATTGGGATGAAAATTTTCCTCCAAGTGAGGAGTTTCAAGGTACCGATGAAGATTTCCAAGGCACCAATGAATATGATGGAGAATTTCCCTCAAGTACAAATTTTAAAAGCAATGAAGATGATTATGACAATGGTGGACACTTTTTCCTGAGTGGGGAATTTAAAGACAACAATGTTGGTGATGATGAATTTCCTCCAAGTGAGGATTTCCAAGGCACAAATGAGGATGATGAATTCCCCCCAAGTGGGGATTTTAAAAGTAATGATGACGATTATGGCAATGCTGGACAGTATTCCCTGAATGAGGAATTTAAAAGAAGCAATGTTGGTGATGATGATTTTCCTCCAAGTGAGGATTTTCAAGCCAATAATGAGGATGATGAAGAATATATCTCAAGTGGGTATTTTCAAAGTAGTGAATATGATTACGCCATTGGTGGACACTCTTTCCCGAGTGATAAATTAAAAGGCAACAATGTTGATGATGTTGATTTTCCTCCAAGTGAGGATTTTCAAGACATTGAAGAAGATTTTCAAGGCCCTAAGCAGGATGGTGAAAATTTTGACTCAAGTGGGGATTTTGAAAGCAATGAAGATGATTATGTCAATGGTGGACACAATGTTGATGATGATTTTCCTCCAAATTATTATGTTGATGATGATGTTCTCAATCATTCAGCTACAACAAATCAAGGTGATCGACATTCTCTAGTTCAGTCTTGTGACAATGTTTTGCTTGATATTCCTTCTGGTGATAAGCAAAATCCTTCTAGTGAGGATGATGAAATAGTGGATACATTGCAAAGAAACATTGTGACTAGGACCAGGATTATACCTTTTTATATCAATCCAAATCATTCTAGTTATACAAGGTCTAGGAAATAATTTTTCACTAAATCAATTTCCATAAGTGAATTGATTTCAAGTGAATGTTGTCAAAAGAATTGTTTGAAAATCATGGACTACATGGATGCCTTGAATAAAAAGAAGACATATTTTTCAATGAATAAGAACATGCAAAATTCATATTTGATGGGGTGCATGATATCCACCAATACAGGATATGATTATCGCATTAGCAATATTTTACTTTGCAGAAAGGATTTCAAAAAAATTCACTCAAATGGTAATGTTCGTCTATCAAGAATCCAAACAAGGTTGGAAAAATATCCTTCATTTTATTCAAAGGTACATCATGGACGAGAGAGTGAACCATTAAAAAATACTATGTTGTCATGGATGCATGATTTATTTTCCAAACATGGAGAGTGTATGCTAGATAGAGACACGATACATATTCGAGATAATTTCTCAAGGAGTTAAATCTAAAACTTGTACAAAGGATATGTTGAAGGTGTTGAAGGAAATGGTAATTTTATTACATATGCATATTTTACAAGAATATGGAAGAAACAATTCAACAAGTCAAGGATGGGGATTTGTAGTATATGTGCTACTCTAAAATCAAGAAGAGATAAATCTGAAGGGGTGAAAAGAGGTATGTATTTACTATTTTGTTTTTTTTTTAATTGAATAGTTATCAACTATGAAAACATACGATCAATATTTTCATTTTATGTCATGTGTAGATTCCATAGTCAAAGCACTTCAAGAACATTGGAATCAACAATCAAGTGAAAGGAAAAAGGTGTACAAACATCGGAAGAAGTGTTATGATGCTCCAAAAAAATATTTAGGTATGATAATTGATGGCATGGACCAAAATAAAACACCTCTACCACATTTTTTCCATACACCCAAAAATTTACACAAAGAGAATTTCATTCAGTTTCACTTGGTTGGTTGTATGGTTTTCAATGGAAAAATGTGTCCAAGGGTTTACCTCACAACTCCAAATATTCATAATGATGCAAATATGACCATCACCATAATTCATCATGTGTTCACTCACTGGTCTGGAAATCTTCCTCAAGTTCTCTATCGACAGTTGGACAACACTAGTCATGAAAACAAAAATCAAATTGTGTTTGGATATCTAAGCATGCTTGTTGAAATGGGAATATTTCAAAAGGTGAAAGTCAGTTTCCTTCTTGTTGGACACACTCATGATCATATTGATCAAATGTTCAGTCGTTTTTTAGTAACATTGAAGAGGGAAAATGTTGGAATCCTACCATCATTGATTGAATGTATTAAGAAAGCATACATGTATTACCCTTGTTTCCCCCTGTTTGTAAATATAACTATAACTGGCCAAGAGACTATGGTAGACTAGATATGTGTGAATGTTTGATTTGATGAACATTTATATAAAAAGATCAATGTATGTATTTTATGTTATTAATAGAAAATGGATAAGTGTTGCATAACTGCTGAAAGGGGGGGTTTGACAAAATAGACCATGGATGTTATGAGAGAGATGGTGAGGGAAACTAGGAATGGTTGAGATGACCCTCACCAAACCATTACCTTACAGGATGTAATTTCTCAATAGTCCTCTGACCCAAAAATGAATTACCAATCATGCTAGTTGTTGGAAGGCCATCCTCAAGAGTTAATGAGGATATGGGGTAGGGTACCCATTTGTAAGGCTTCTAGACCTAACCATGAGTTGGGGATTCAGACCCATGCAACCTTGCTAAGGAAGTAAACAAAGGAATTAATTCAGGGACAAAGGAAAATCTGCAAGGAAGATGAGTGGAGAGAATGATCTCCAAAAGAGAGGAGGGTGTTTTTCAACTCGGGAGTTGAAAAAGGAAAATGAAGAAAAGAGCTCGTTCTGGGAACAAGAAGTTGTTGGAAACATTTTCATTCCAAGCTGATAAACGAGGCTACGAGTGACTATGGAATCGCTCGAGGAGACCTCCTTGCTTGGTATAGAGAAAAATGTTTTCTAAGTTCATGTGGGAGGAAAAGAGTAACCTATGTCCATAGTTGTCATTGAGCAAGAAGAAAGAGTCTCTCTCAGAGCATCATGGTCTAGCTCGGGGGTGGCCAGTGGTAAATCCATCAGGAGTGGTTGTGCCTATGGTTAGGTGGAAACAGGCACATCTTTCAATAGTCGCTTCAAGGTTTCCAATTTCTAATAAGTATCTTCATACTCTATGTAATGAAATGGATGTGATGGTTTAATGTATGTGTTTATGGTTAAGTTTTATAGTGCTTGAACAATTATTAGAAATGGTTATTTTCTTTTGTAAAATACTATATTTACACAGTATTATGTTTTCCTCAGTTTAACAGCTAGAGATTTATGGGACGTGAGTCTGTAAGTGAGTCTAAGTATAGGCTACAGTTTCTGAACTGGTTGGAGATTTCCCAAGGGGAATTTTCCCCAAGATGGAATTTGTAGTGAAAGAGTTGGGATGGGTTTAGCCAGATTATTTCAGTTTTTTCGACCTCTTGAATTCCCTTCGTGGGAAGACTAAGCTTGAATTCAATGGAAGTAGGGTGCCTCCATCATACCCTTCACCTGTATGACCAAGGGTTCGTGTCTAGGTCCTTAACCAATTCACGGCTAAGAGATCAGTGTGTAGCCCATGAGAATTTTTGGAAGACCCATGTGACCAAGGTCTGGGAACCCTGTGCTAGGCCTGAAAGGAGTTAAGTCTTTCTGGCTTCGAAGCTCCAGGAATTCGAAGCTTTGGGGTGTTATGACCATACCATTTTCAAAATGGTTGAAGGCGACTTATTGACACGGTCAACCACAAGGTTGACCGACGTCTGGTGGTTTCCCTCACCCTTGTAGAATAGACTTGTCCCATTGTTAAACCCTAACTCACTCTGTTATAACCCTAATTTGCACCATACATGCTTACCTGGCATCAGGCCATCACAGATCCCTTCTTTGCCAAAGCACTATTGAACAACTCTTTAAAAAACCTCTTTTATAAGGGCCCACGTGCCCTACTCCATTACTGCATGCATGTACAGGCTAGTTGACCTAAAATAGCATGCGTGGACCGACAAAATCATGAAAAAAGGAAAGTTGTTGATAGAACACACAACTTTGGGTGAGTTAACTGAAACTCCCAGCCATGCATGGCAGAGGGTTTGTCAAAATACCTAGCTTCTTCTAGCCTATAAAAGAAGTGTTAGGGGTCCCATTTGGAGGAGGAGAAATAGAGTAAAGAAACTCTTCCCAATTGCACATTCCCATTGTCCCAACCCTTTAGCCATCCTTGTGCAAGAAGAGATACAAAGAAAAGAAGTTGGAGGACATTTGAAGAGGAGCCTAGGATCAGGATTCGTGGAGCAGTGGTCGGTCTCGACATTGTAAGTTGATTCATTAAAGTTAATAATAAAGAAATGATTTTCCCGTCCCACTATATGAGTTCTTCATAGTTCAGTAAATATATGTTTTAATCTCTAAACCATTAGTATATAGGTAAAATGCATGTGTAGTTTGTTGCTTGTTTTGTACGAAGGTCAATCTTGAGAGGATAGCTGCCAACAAGCGATCAAGCGTGAAGAAGGATCGACATCGAACATTCGGAACAAGGTATGGTGGTCTAACCATGTATTTGTTGAAAAGAAATGGGGATTAGGTCTGGGGATGAAGGTAGAAAAAAGGTTTCTTTTGGTCATATCTTTATGCATAATATAACCCTATTTTCTAGTCCATAAAGGGATTTCCCACCACAACTGATCTAAAAATGAAGAAGACTTGAAATACTTGAAATTATTGCAATGTAAATGTTATGTGTTTAAATAAAATGGATCAGTTTGAAACACATAGATTAAAGGATTACTCATGAAAAATACACATAGACAGCAGCATAATCAATGAACATAAGCACATAAACACAGCAATTTGATAAAGGAGTTCACCCCTCTCTTGGGTTACATCTCCTGGTCCAGCTTCCAATGGATCATTATTATTAATTGCTCAAAGTGATCAAAAACATGTCTTACAATGCTCAAAATGACAAAACGACTACTCCAATGGCTTCAGAGCATCTAAAAACCCCTTTCTGGGCTCTTTCGACACCTCAATCGGTCGAAAAACGAAGAAGTTAGGCCTCCTGGAAGTCTCCCCCTTCAAGCTTGTTCTCTCTGCATCTACAAATTGCACCCTTCTTCATTGAACCTGGCTCACATGCAAATTTAAGCGTGAAAACCCAGCACCGGGTGCAACCGCGCCAATGATGCAAATTATAGGACGGTTAAGGGCACGCTAGCCCCTAACCGCCTAGCACCCGGGCGTATGGGTCATGTGACCGCGCGCATTTGGCAAAGGTGGTTAAGTCGTTACACCCGTTTCAAAACCGTACCAACTTCCGGTTGTGGTCACATGTGGTTAACAATATAACCACGGGCTATATGTTATAAACCCACATGACAACGATCGGGATACAATGTATATAACACGATCATATAACAATTCAAACGACCACGGGCCGGGGCCAAGCCCCGGCCCGACCTCCTACCATTTTCAAACATATGTTAACTTAAATATAATAATAACCACATATATGTTAAGAAACAATCGACGATACATTGGTTAGCATAGGTTTTCGAAGACTTTACATAGTGGGGGAGGCTCGGGGGTCGAACCCCGCGGACTCCCATAATTTTACATACAACCAATTAGCCAATTTCGGGGTTCCACGTGGCAGCCCATGATTGGGCCACGTGGCACCCAATCATTGACCAACAAAATTGCCACGTGTCGACATATGATTCAACCATGCCAACCAACCAGATTCTTTCATGTCACTTATGTACGGTCGTACGGTCCTGCCACGTCAGACTGTACGGACTGTACAGTCAGCATCATTTTTTTTGCCTGTTTGACTTGACGAACAGATCGCTATATCTATCGCTCCCGATGTCCGTTTGAGACGAAACGAGTTGTGTTGGGTTCACAACGACAAGGCCTATGCTCTCCTCTGGTTTTAAGTGATTTCGAGCACTTTGAATTTTTGAGCAAAATTTGATCCCCTGATCAACAACAGAATTGGCGACTGTACTGGGGAAGTCTCTAGGGTTCCTAGGAATTTTATTTTTTGGGTAGTTTTAAAAGACTGGTTTTCTTACCTGTTTTTTGAAGTTTCTGCAAAGTCTGAGCGAGCAGAGAGTCTGGTCTTCCATATCAGCTATCTTTGTTATTTGCTTGACTGTGTTTTTTGAGACCCACAGACGTACACGCGACCTGCATAAGGTCTGCACGTGTGTACCCGCGCCCTACTTTCTTGCAGCCCACGTATAAACGCTAGCTGCAGAAGTAATAGTAGCGTGTAGATTCCAAAAAAATTTGGAGGCAGTCATCCTCTTCCCTGTTAGAATCAGTCAATTTCAGGGGTTTTTTTGAACTCTGTCTAAGTCTTGGTTGTTTGCAGTCTTATCTCAAATTAGTTTGTTTTACGAATTTTTTCCTTACATTGTTTTCCTTGCTTTTGTTAAAGAGGGTGTCTAAGCCTTCAAGAGATCTTGGTTCTCAATATCAGTGGTCTCTTCCTGGTTTGGATTGTTTGTTTTTATTTTGTTTCAGAGTTTTAGAGATACACGCAGCCTGTATAAGGACAGCACATGTGTACACGCCCTCTGTCTTTACACAACTCACATGCACATGCTTGTTGTTGGATGGTCAGTAGTGTGCTTGTGCAGGATCATTTTTGTTGAGGGTAAGGCAGTCATCCTTTCCCTTGAAGAGAGTTTTACCTCTCAGGTTTTTGAATCTCTGTCTTAACAGTCAGTAGCTTAGGATTGATCTTAGCCTTAGCTTTATTTTTTTACTTGAAAGTTGTCATTAAAAAAATTTCTTTAGGGTTCTTAGACAAGTGTGAGAGTCATTTTTTAAGTTTCTAGTGTGTGATTTCTTGAAGTGATTCTTTGCGATCTGCGACTAGGCCAGAATTGTTTTTCTTGGTTTTTTACTTGTTGGTATTTTTCCTTTTTGCTTTATCAACATTTAAATAAATAAATAAAATCTCTTTCATTTTCTTATTTATTTGAAAAGTGTGATTTTGCATTTGTAGCCAGGGAAAAATCTTTGTTTTCTTAAGTTCTTGATAGTTTACTTAGATCGTAAGTAGCTCGTAGTTGAGTGAAATCCTTCTTTAAGTTCGTTGATTCAAAAGATCTTAGAAAAATAAAAAATAAAAATTTGAAAAGTTGTTGAAATTTTGCATTAAGTGAAAGTTTTTGTTTCCATCTTTTTATTCATTTTTACTTTCGTCTTTTAAAACATCATCAGTTTCACTTTTATACCCCTTGACATAAGACAAGCCATAAAATTAACGCTAAATATAAAATTTATTAGACTTTTATGTTTGTAGAGTTAACCAACTAGTTCAGGATTAGGGCCTTGGATTAGGTTGGAGAGGAAACTCTTCAAGGCCATTAAAACCAAACATTGGAGTCTGAGTTAGGGAGTGTCCAAGTCCAGTATCATGAAAGTTATCTGGGACCCCCCTCTAACACAGGGGATAAACATGAGGTCATGTGCAGAAAGCTAGCGGAGATAACCCCTCCAAAGCTAGACCAATCGTAGTGGAGAACACATATAGAGGGCTTGTTTTGGGATTTCGTCGATTGCATTTTCCATGGGGCTTCGTGGGTCTCGAATCCATTTGAGGTCCTCAGTTTTCTTTCGGACCACTTTCTTTCGATACCCTTGATAGGTTTCGCACTCGATACCCTGCTCATTGTGGTCTACCCGACTTTCGACTGTACCCGCCTGGTGACTGTTCGCGCGCTGGCAACCTAGTTGCCTATATTTTTTAGGGACATACACAGGTGAATGCGGGGGTATACCACAACACCTAGGACAGACATCGAGCCACACTTTGCAGAGTATACCCGGAGGGTGCTTCCATTTTCGAGTTTCACTTGCACCGGTAAGTTGCTCTAGTGTTGGTTGTTGTAACTGTTCTTCCAATTAATTTAGTGTTTACCTATCTTATCTTCTAGGGAATTTTTTAGTGCATGTTCTTTTTGAACGGTTAGACTACCCTAGTGTGTCTCTGATCTTCTCATACAGTGGAGGATCACAAGCTCCGTTGGTCATGAAGGCTTCTTGGCCTGCCACCAGTTACACTGGAGCCACCCCCGCCATCGCTAAGGTGAAAGATAGACCAACAAGGGTCTTTTGAAGCGACCGGATCACAAGAAATTGTGCCTGACCAACATCCATAGGAATCAACCATCTTATACCTTGGAGCGTAAGCTTTTGGTATGGTTGAAACTTCCACCACTGATCTTTCGGCACCCACCATCGTACCGATTCATCCTTACGAGTGCTAAACAGTGTCGCACGCAGCAATGGAAACAAATGTCGTTACTCCTCCTGGGAATTCTTCAATTCCCACTACGGTTGTCACCACAGGAGAGTTTCCACCTCCTAACCCACCGTCACTGGTCCAAGCCACCATGGTATCAACCACCTCTACATCGCACAGTGGTCCGATCATGTCTTTGGCGGCGGCCACAACCCCTTTCAGACCAAGTGCGTCAGGCCCTCCGTTCTCATACAGGATGTCGAGTTTAGGTACAAGTCATGTACTTTCCTACTCCACTTTACCAACTTTAGGTATGGGGGCAAGGAGCTCTAACGCTCCTCTGCAAGGTCACATGGGGGGCACTCCTACTCCTTTTAATGCTTTTCCTTATGGGGGAGGTCATATACCTCCTTCGTCCCCTTCACTTGGTGGCTCGCATCAGCAATCCGTCGGGCAACCTACACACCATAGTTTATTTGGAGCAGGGAGTCAAGGACCACCTTCACATAAAAGGTCGGTAGGTTCGACACCATTTTCTTTATTCGGTGCATTTGGTAACAACACCTTCTCAATAGCTACTTTCCCAACTGGGGGCAATCCCGGTCTCGGACAATCTATTCCTATACAGGGTACTATTCCTACACAGGGGTCACACCCAGGAACTTCTTCCGCATCAGGGCCTTGGAATTCTTGGCAGGGATCCATTCCCTCATTCGGAATGCCAATCTTGGGTAATTATTTCCACAATCAATGGAACCTGGGACAAAGTAATATGCTTATCCCCACGGGACCAACATGGGGCAACCCTTCCCAAAGTCCTTCGAATGTAATGCATGCCCAACCATTTATGTCCTATTTTGGAAATCCATTGATGATGTCTCCACATACACAAAATCCATATGCTGGCCATGGCCATGGTTTCTACAAGAATCTAGACCAACAACCAAACTTTTCCTGGCAACCTGGTGCTAGTCAAACCCCAGGCCCCTTTTCCCCAGGTTATCACCAACAACCCAAACTACCCTTCCTGGAAACCTTGCATTTGACAGACTTGACAAGGTTGTTGAATGACCCTTTCTGTCACAATCCGCATTGGCCTCCTATGCCGACGAAGTTTCCTTAGGATATCCCAAAGTTCGAAGCCAAGCCTAACGAAGATCCAGGAGATCATGTGACTACCTTACATCTTTGGTGCTCATATAACTCGTTGAAAGACGATTTCGTACAGTTGCGATTTTTTCAACGTACTCTCATTGGGAGTGCCACGAAATGGTACATTGAGCTCGACTGCTCAAGATACTCTTCCTTCGGTGAACTAGCGGTGGCTTTTCTAAACCATTCCCAGTTTCTTGTGAGATACAACGCTGGCACCGAATTGCTGGCCAATTTCTCACAAACTAAAGCGGACCATATCTCTGATCACATTCGAGAATGGAGACGCAGAAAGAGTTTAATTAAGGTACCAGTCCCACCAGCATTCCTGCTCGAGTGGTTTCTTAAGTCTTTGGTCCCACAGTTGTCCAAAGACATCACGACGTCGGGAGTATTTTCCGAAGAAGACGCCATCATGAGATCTCAACAACTTGAGTTAATCTATTCTCAGTCCAGTTTATTATACGAGATCTTGCCAGATGCACCACGCTCAATACTTGATAAAACCAGACAGAGAGTTGGACCACATGCCAATGGTATTGTCGGTTCAGCACAAAACTTCCCGCTGAGCAACTAATGAATCAGTTGCAACAATTGTCTATACAACACACAGCGGCCAGACAAACAACTGCTTTGGCTGCTCCCCCTACCAAAACGTCGGATGTACACACAGTGCAATCGACTAATCCAAAGGCCACCCAGCAGCCTGAAGGAAAGAAAAAACAACGAAAGAAGGGTAAGGAGGATAAGAAACCCACCGATAATGATGGCGGGGAAAATACTGAGAAACGGAAGGCGCAGTATCCATGCAACCTGTGCGCGAAAGACCACCCAACCCACCTTTGTCCCCGTCTTGCAGAGGCCCAAAAATTTGTGACACATCAATAGCCTGTTGTGTTAACCAATCCATTCCAACATGGGAAAAATCTAACACAGGCCTCTGCAAGCACAGAAGGGGGCAGCCAAGGACCCTCTCTGCTTGCGAACAACCCCACATCCGCAAACGTATATATGGTGAAGGGTGATGCTTTTATATCGACTAGAGTGCATGACTATAGTAAACTAGGCACTTCTGAGAAGGGTAAAGAAGTTGAACTCCCATCTCTTCCTCTACAGATTGAGAAGACGTTGGTTGAAACAATGACATGCATTCCCTAAGGCGCTTTCAAAAAATCTTCTCATAACCCAAACGCAAGGGCCTCCCAGAACTACTCTGTGGTGGAAGATTTATCACAAACCCCTTGTGCGATGTCTGCTTTGGAGGTCCTCCAAAGATGCCCTTCCCAGAGGAAAGCCTTGTTAACCACTTTAGCATCTACCGAGACTTGTAACCTGGGTACCATCATGCTGGATACAACCGACTTAAAACCTCGTCTGCCTTACCACGTAGCGTTTCATATAGTAGTGGCTTATCCCACGAAAACTTTTACTCAGAATATTTTCGGCATGGTGGTTGATGAGGGAGCCTCGACATGCGTTATGTCGTTGGCATGTTGGAAGTCCATTGGCCAGCCTGTTTTGTCTCCGTCACCTAATCTCCTCACTGCTTTCGACGATCATTCGTTCCAACCACATGGTATCGTTCCTTATTTCCCCGTGCATTTAGGAGGGAAGACCCTGTGTGTCGAGGTAGAGGTAGTCGATGCTCCCCTCGACTATAACCTCTTGTTATGAAGGAGTTGTACTTATGCCATGCAAGTTTTGGTTGCTACAGTTTTCTGGGTCTTGTTGTTTCCACACGAGGGCCGGATAGTGACCATCGATCAATTGTCCTTCTCCAGACCTGACCCTGCATTGGGGGCATCCATGGTCCCGATGATCGATAATCCTCAACCAGGTGTCGTCAACGTAGGGGTTGGATTGTGCCCATGTTTGATGGGTACCTTCAATTACCCACCCCCTCAAGGCGATATCAAGTTTATATCCAATCACCATAAGGTTGAGATTTTTCAAGTTTCGTCGTTCCGCACGATTTACTTCGACGATCCGTGGATACTTCCTTCCCCAACAACCACGATGGATGGGACAGGGCACCCAGTCATTTCCATGCCCTTGTCCGCAGCTGAAGTAGCGTACTCTTTATTCCAGCAAACTTCATCCCACACTGATCCAACTCCTGCACAAGAGTTTGATCAACTTCTAGAGCCTATTTGGGTTCAGGATTCTCTCACTCACACTGATTCATTAGACTTATTCTTGCCCTATGATGAAGCAATAATAGAAGCAATTACTAGTCTGGACAAACCTTGGGAAGATCTTCATCACAGATCATACTTCTTCCCAGAGTTAAGCCGAATTGAAGCGGGAGAATTCACCATGACTATGACGGGAGATCGGTCTTGTCCTATTAATCCCTTAGCTACACACGAGGTTTATGCTGAGGGTAATATGGAAACTATCACTGAAACCTTACCAATCAATATCTCCCGAAACCCTCGCGTCATGGAAAAAGTCTTCGTCAAAGCTGACTGCTCCCCTGGAGAGACTCAAATCTACACGGATCTTTTTAAAGAATCCCGCGACGTTTTTGCCTGGTCTTATGAGGAAATTCTAGGCATCGATCCAAAAATAGTTGAAGATGAAATCACAACATATCCAGATGCCAAGCATGTCCGGCAGAAGCTTCATCCAGTTGACCCCAAGAAAGCAGCAGCCATTAAGGTTGAGGTTGAAAAATTGCTAAAAGATGGTTTTATCTATCCTATCCATTTGACCCAATGGGTGTCATGTTAATGTTTATGCCATTATTATAGTTCTTTGCATTTCAATAGATAAGAGAATAATAAGAACAATATCACTGAGAAATACACATTCACAAGAAACACAACATTTATCCTGGGAAACCCTCTAGGGGAAGAAAACCCAGCAAAAACTTCCTTATCATAAATAGCTTATACAATGTTCAAGAGATAACTCAAACCAATACAGATAGTCCTCCCCAAGAGATGTGCCACTCTTCTTCTCCTCTCTCTAACTGGTAATTGCAGCTTGCCTCATAAGATAATGAGCAAGTGAGTTGTGTGTTTGAAGTGAGGCGCTAGCCTCTTATTTATACAAGACTGGCATGTGTGAAAGGTCACAACTGGTAGGGACGACCTCTCACTCTGGGTGGGTAAACCCACCTTTAATTAATTCTGGATCTTCCATAATAATTGTTGGGGCTGACTTCTTATTCTGCCCTTTATAATTGTTCAATGACCCATTAGCAAAAGCGGATTTGGTCCTTATACAATTACCGACATGATTAATCCACAATGGGGATTAATCTAATAACAATAATAATAATAATGACATGATTAATCCGCAATGGGGATTTAATCCAATAATAATAAGAATTCTCTTTGCAGTTACATTATTTCAACACTCCCCCTTAACAAGAAGGGTATTCTTCATCAGCATTAGGTGAGAGAGGTCTGCATCATCAGTGGCATCTGGAGGACAGTATCCTCAATATCATCTTGAAACATTTGCTAGCATATTTATGAGTCATCGGAAGTTTTCTTCATCGGAAACATTATCATTCTCGAAAGAATGCTATCATCATCTGCATCAAATATGTATCAGTAAAAATGATACCTCATCACAGCACTAGGCTGGCACATCACAGTACTACACTGGCTCAATGTCATAGTGGTTAAGCTGGTAGCTCAGTGTCAGTCACATCTTTCTTTACGTCTAACAACTAGGTCAGAATCAAGGAATATCACCATCTCGCTTTACGTCTAACGACTAGGTCAGAAGCGAGGAATCACAACATCATGCTTTATGTCTAACAACTAGGTCAGAATCATGACTCATCTTGCTTTACGTCTAACAATGAGGTTAGAAGCAAGGAACACATCAACATCTCGCTTTACGTCTAACAACGAGGTCAGAAGCGAGGAATCATCTTGCTTTACGTCTAACAACTAGGTCAGAAGCAAGGATCACACGGTGTCATGCTTTACGTCTAACAGCGAGGTCAGAAGCATGACTCATCTTGCTTTACGTCTAATAGTGAGGTCAGAAGCAAGGATCACATGGCATCATGCTTTACGTCTAACAGCGAGGTCAAAAGAATGACTCATCTTGCTTTACGTCTAACAGTGAGGTCAGAAGCAAGGATCACACGGCGTCATGCTTTACGTCTAACAGCAAGGGCAGAAGCATGAATCATCTTGCTTTACGTCTAACAGTGAGGTCAGAAGCAAGGATCACACGGCGTCATGCTTTACGTCTAACAGTGAGGTCAGAAGCATGACTCATCTTGATTTACGTCTAACAGCGAGGTCAAAAGCAAGGATCACACGGTGTCATGCTTTACATCTAACAGCGAGGTCAGAAGCATGACTCATCTTGCTTTACGTCTAACAGTGAGGTCAGAAGCAAGGAACATATATACTCCCCCTTTCATGGAGGGTCCTTTCATACTATACCAAGCTTATCTCGAAAGTGTTCAAACTTTACATGAGATAGATGCTTAGTCAACATGTCAGCAACCTGTTCATCCGTGCTAATATACTGGAGCTTCAAGGCTCCTCTCTGTACCATATCGTGGATGAAATGATAGCGGATCTCTATGTGCTTTGACCTGTCATGGAACACAGAATTCTCTGTCATTTTAATGCAGCTTTGATTGTCACGTAGAATCACGGTTGCTCTCATCTCCAAATCAAATAGTCCTATCAGCAACTTTCGAAGCCATATAGCTTCACAGCTAGCAGAACATGCGGCAATGTACTCTGCTTCCGCTGTGCTGAGAGCAATATTGGATTACTTCCTACTCTACCACGAGATCATAGTTGATCCCAAACTGAAACAACATTTGGAAGTGATTTTTCTGTCAGCAACGCTTCCTGCCCAATCTGCATCAGTGTATCCACACAATGTGAAGTCATGATCTCCATCATAGCTGAGACCATAATCCATTGTACCTTTAAGGTACCTCATCACATGTTTTTCAGCCACTAGATGAACACGCCTAGGCTCTACTAGAAACTGAATCAAGGTGTTCACTGCAAAACAAATGTCTGGTCTGGTGTTCATCAGGTACATCAGCGATCCAATAATATGTCTATACAGTGTGGCATCTATCAAATCTGACGAAGTATCGACCAGCAGCTTCAGCTTCGCTTCCATGGGAGTATTCATGGACTTGCATTCTAGCATGTCGAATCTCTTTAAGCTTTCGACCGTGTACTTCCCTTGGTTAAGGAAGATTCTTTCTGGACTCTGTCATACCTCAAGGCCTAAGACGTAATGCATTAGACCAAGGTCTTTCATTTCAAATTATGCGGCAAGTCTTTGTTTACATTCAGTGATGATATTTTCTTCTCCAGTTAAGAATAAGTCAT
>ML777504.1:434115-458607 GCA_009831015.1 Picea engelmannii
AGGTTAACCTTGAATACAAGTACATAACTGACATCGGCCATATAAAAATCCAAGTACTTAAATGGCATGGATGAGGCACTCGGAACAATTTGCAGTCTTATTTCTCTCGATCTCATTTTTCATATATCTTCCTATAAGACTCCCAATAAAGCCTGGACCACCTTGGAAGGGATATTTGGAAAACAGGATGAGATGAGGGGGCACATGCTGGAAGTGGAGCTTCTCACATTAGATCCAAAAAGCTTCGAGAATATCCAATATTTCTTTACAAAATTCAAGGATTTATTGTCGCAACTCAAAGCTTGCGGGGTTGATAAAACGAAGTAGGAGAAACAAATGGTTCTCACCATTATCTCCAATATTGATCCTGAATTCTCTGTATTTGTATCCACATTCTATACTGTCAGATTCACCTCTGGATCCACCTGGAAGATGCCTTCTCTTGAGGACTTTATTGAATCCCTGACATAAGAGCAAACCAAGCTCATCAACAGGGGCACAATCAAAGGCCCAAGGGAGCATGCACTCACTGTGCATGATGGCAGCCACAAATATCAGAAATATAAATATAAATATAAATGGAAAGCTCATGCACATCCGAATAAGGAAGGGTACACAAAACCCTTCACCGATGCCTCTGGATCCAAAGGGGAAAAGGGGAGAAATGCACATATTGTCACAAAGGACTCCATTCAAAATCCACATGCATGCAAAAAAAAATAGATCTGATGTCTCAAATATTTCAGCAAAACAACCTTCGAGATCGCATCCCCGAGGGTTCCAAGAAGAAGAAGCCAGAAGATCATAATTCCAAGAAAGGCAATTCTAGCCATGCCTTGATTTCCATCAACTCCTCTCTCGATACTTGGATCGTTGATTCAGAAGTATCACATCATATGGCTGCATCAAAAGTAGTATATTCTTCATTAGATGCATGCAAAGTTCATCCTATCCTGATGGGGAACAACTCTTTTGTCGAAGTCACCGGAAAAGGAAGGATTTAACTCACCAACAGAAGCTTCGAGAACGTGTTGCATGTTCCCAAACTTTATATCAACCTTATCTCCATGTATCAGATGATGAATTACGGCACCGGAAATAAATTCATATTCACACCAAATTTCGTGGACATCTACGACATGCAAACCAACTCCAGGGTTGCTACCGATGAGGTAAATCATCACTCTAAATTGTATACATTTTATGAATTCATTGAACCTGATTCTGCTTTACTGTTTACTCATGCTGATGAAAGTAGTAGGATATGGCACAAAAGGTTTGGACATTTGAATTTCAGATACATGAAACATCTTAGCAAGCACATATTGGATGATGGTCTACCAAACATCCATTTCTCCAAGGGAGTATGAGAGGGATATGTTCTCGAAAAACACCCTCAAGAGAAATTCAACAAAGGAAAGTCTCAGTGAGCTTCCACACCTTTAGATCTGATCCATAGTGACCTTATGGGTCCTTTTGCACATCCATCCATCAAAAAAGTGAGGTTTTTTCTCATTTTTGTTGATGATTTCTCACGTTTTACATGGATCTACTTTCTCAGGAAAAAATCTGAGGTCTCTAAACACCTCAAAGATTTCAAAGCCCTGGTTGAGACACAGTCCGGAAAGAATATCAAATTCCTTTGAACTGATAACGGGGGAGAGTATGTGAATCATGAGATCCATAATATTTTCCATGAGGTAGGGATTCAGTTGCAGCATACAGTTCCCTATACTTCGCAGCAAAATGGAGTTGTTGAGCAGAAAAACAGATCTCTAAAGGATATGGCATCTTGCATGTTTCATGCAAAGTCACTACCAAAGAGACTATGGGCCGAAGCACTTAACTATGAAACATCCATCCAAAACATATCTCCCCATAGATTTTTCAAGGATATGACCCCCTATGAGGCTTGGAGCGGCCTCAAACCAGAAGTGACCCACTTTCGCATTCTTGGTTCACGTGCATGGGCTCGGATTCTCTCTGAAAAGAGGAAGGAACTTGATCGATAGAGAACTTAGTGCATTTTTGTTGGATACCCTGATGGTGTGAAGGGATATCAGCTTATTTATCTTTCCTCGAACCGGCTCATCATTGAGCATAGTTTCCAATTCTAGGAAAGTGTCTCGCATGTACCTCAGCAGTCGCATGCAGACACCTTCACTCTTCCACCTATCCGAGATGATGAGAATGCACATGCCAACTCTTCTTTAGATGAGATTTTTTATTCATAGGACTCAGATGATTCATATTCAGAGTCAGTACAGTCAGATGAAAATTCAGAGCATCCATATGCAGTTGCAGAGCCAGAGCAGAGGCCCGAGTGGGCACAGACTACTCTTCAAGATGCAAGGGATCTCGTTAGTGATCCAGCCGACACTAGGAGGACTCGATCTTATTTCGAGGAGCCTCCTGTTGCACTCATTGTCGCTAAACCATTTCCCTCCAGGAATCCTTTCTTGTCTTAGTCTTCAAATCCACAGTATTATGGCAAGGCTGTTGGAAATCCCTTTTGGGAATCCATCATGTAGGAGGAGTACAACTCCCTCCTCGAGAACCTGACTTGGGAACTGGTTCCCCTTCCTTTTGGGAGGAAACTTGTCAGATGCATATGGTTCTACATGACCAAGAGTGCAGTGGATGGACAAATTAGCATATACAAATCCAGGCTTGTTGCCAAAGTCTTTCATCAGGTTCATGGTATTGACTATGATGAGACCTTCGCTTTAGTAGTGAAGATGGATTCCATACGATTGGCACTTGCCATTGAGGAAACCAAAGGATGGGAAGTCCATCATATGGATGTGAAGAATGCATTTATTCATGGTGATCTCTTTGAGGATATCTATATGGATCAGTCCCAGATATTTATGCAGGACTCATCTTTCATCTGTCAAAAGAAGAAGTCACTTTATGGCCTCAAGCAGGATCCGAGGGCGTGGTATGCCAATATGGATTCCTACCTGTTGTCAGAGAAATTTGTACATTGTAAATCAAACCCAAATGTCTACATGCTCAAGACGGTTGATTCACTTCTACTTTTAGTTATGTATGTCGATGATTTGCTAATCACTGGGTGCTCGACTTCAGCGATTGTTGCAGTCAAGAGGATTCTACACGACAAGTTTTTGATTATGGACATGGGTTTGCTACACTTATTCCTTGGACTTGAGATCAGTCAGGATGCATCAGGAATCAAACTGTCTCAGGCTAAGTATGCACGAGATCTCCTTGAGAGATTTCACATGACATACTGCAAGTCTGCTCTGACTCCTGTCCTATCAGGAGTCAAACTTGAGGATGGCGGGGAGACTCCACTGGTTGACAGGACATTGTACAGACAGCTAGTGGGGAGATTGGTGTATCTCACACACTCCATACCAGACCTCTCATATGCAGTTAGCATAGTTTGCAGGTTCTTGCAGGAGCCGCATTAGCTACATTGGAAGGCTGCAAAGTGTATCCTTCAATACATACATGGCACCATCACATTTGAGATTCATTATGCAGCAGACTCTACATTAGATCTCATCAGGTTTACTGATTCTGACTGGGCTAGTGATAGCACTGATCGCAATTCCACATCTGGTTACTCACTCATTCTTGGTTCTGGGCCTATCTATTGGTCGAGCAAGAAGCAAGGTTCCATTGCTCTATCTTCAGTCGAGGCAGAGTATAGAAGGGTAGTTAAAATAACCATTCATGTTATGTGGCTACAACATTTTCTCATTGAGTTGGGAATTTAGTTTCATCGGTCGATCGTCATCTGGTGTGACAACCAGAGCACTCTGAAGTTCTGCATAGATCCATTTCATAGGCAGTGGATGAAGCACATCGAGATACACATGAATTACATCCAAGACTTGGTACACGAGGGGATCATCAACTTACAGTTATGTCCCTCAGCAGAACAGACGGTAGACATCTTCACCAAGACCTTACTAAGAAGAAGTTCCATTCTCTGCGAAGTCATCTTGGAGTGAAGGACACAGTTTCCTAGCAACTGTAGTTCTTATTTTTACATACATTGTACCTTGAGGGGGGGNGTTTCCCTCTTTCCTCACTTTATTTCAGTGTATCTTTTTTACTTGGGTACCTAACATGGCCTCTTTGTCAAGACCCATTCTTTTTATCACCATGGTGATGTTCAGGGGGGGTGTTGGAGTTACTTCACACACACCTAGGATTTATTTTTCCTAAGTTTTGTCCTTGTTTATTAGTTATAATTAGTCATTATCCAGTCTCATATATTTTAGGGGAGAATATTCCACCTGGAGAATATTCTCTTTCAGTTGACACTTCAGTTTGACTAGTTGAGTTGAGTTTAGATGTTGTATTGGTTTTATCACCATGAAACATTGGTATCATCACCATGATAATTTGAAATTTCCTTGGTATCATCACCAGACTGGTGCATTACCCTTGATTCCCTGAGTTAACTCCTCACTACTCTCTGTTCAGTCAGTTAACTGAAGACTAGTTAACTAGTTAACTCAACTAGGTGGTGGTTCACTCCTGTAACTGCTTGAGAGACTAGAATAGGTGGAAATTCACTCCCGTAATTGTTGGTGTGTGTCCAGATCACTCTAGACCACCACTATGGCGCATTGGTTCTCCTCCAGTGCGCACTCATTGGTTATACAAAGTATATCATGTGTAAATTATTCATTATTCATAACGGTTAATGAGAATCCTTTCATTCTTTCTCTCCTTCTTCTTCTTTCTCCAATTCTCTCTGCAAATGTGTGTATTATTGTTTAGATAGATCTATTATGTGCAGGTTCAACACATTTACATGTCTTCATGGGGAGCACCAGCCTTGTTTGTGAAAAATAAGGATGGCACACTCAGATTGTGCATAGATTATAGACAACTCAATAACATGACCATCAAGACTAAGTATCCCTTACCAAGGATCGATGACTTGTTTGACCAATTAAGGGGTGCTACAATTTTCTCCAAGATTGACTTGAGGTTTGGATAACATTAGGTCTAAATTAAAGATGAAGATATCCACAAAACAGCCTTTAGGACAAGATATGGTCACTATGAATTTGTGGTGGTGCCATTTGGGCTTACCAATGCACCAACCACTTTTATGTGCTTAATGAATAATATACTCAAAAATTTCTTGGATAGGTGTTTGTTTGTTTTCATTGATGATATCCTAATCTATTCCAAGAATAGGGAAGAGCATGAAGAACATCTCAAGATAGTACTTCAAGTGCTAAGAGAACATCATCTCTATGCTAAGTTTAGTAAGTGTGACTTTTTCCAGGAACAAGTCCATTACTTAGGCCATGTTATTTCTGAAGAAGGGGTGGCAGTTGATCCTTACAAGATTAAAGTCATCATGGATTGGCCTACCCCAAAATATGTATTTGATGTCAGATCCTTTATGGGCCTATAAGGGTACTATAGTAGGTTTTGTTGATGGGTCCTAGATCCCTTGATTCAACAGTAGGAACCAAACCCGCCACCGAGGCCCAATTAGACTATGCAGCGTTTAATAGTGGAATGGTTCTCCAGATCTTGCGATCCGGCCAAATTATCGATGGGCTTTACGTTTTCTTGTGAAGTCTCTTCCTTCAGTTTGGACTATGTCTTTTTTGTATTTTCTCTTGGGTGGGACCGATATGAGATGTAATCCGATATAAACCAACTTGGAAAAAAACTAGATTAAGTTTTAACTACTAGGGAAGAGGCTGAGCTTGGGATAACCCGTTGCTCAAACACGCAGATGATAATTTTATACCACGGGCCTAGTACTAATACATTAACCATGTGAGAATCCAATTACATGTGAGCATCCAATTACTGTCTGAGATACTAATTATCATAAAGAAAACACATATGCGATAAGATAATGGCAAGCAAAACAATTCACCTACACTAATCATCAATCACATGATAACACAATGATTCATCTTCATCATTAAAGTAAAGAACAGCAAAACATTGCACCAGATAACTTGACAATAGATTAAATTGTTCTTACTCATTAAAACATCATTCATGAAACCAAATAGGAAATAGTTCTTCTCCACGTCCAATCACACATGCATTTGATGAAAAATAACTTTGTCTCTGGTCTAGAAGGACTTCTCTATTAACGGTAGCTCAGAAATAATTCTTGACAAAACCAAAACAGAAGAGTTTCTTGCAACAACCATCGACCCTTTTCTAATTGGTCGACGTTCTTATTTATAAAATAAACTTCAACTAAAAATAACGACTAAGTGTAGCTTAACAAAACAAAATTTGCCACGTGGCATCCTCTTCTAACAGTTTCTTTAACAGTCAACTCAAGATATCACTTGAAAGGGGTGTCTTTTCTCATACTCTAACCAACTGATGAATAGTTCCTCGCAAGTTTGGGCCCATGGAAATCTATGTTATTCCAGTGGAGCCGCGTAAATTCCTCTGATCTCCACTGCATGCGCCCGATACTTCACCAAACTGGTGTTTAACTGTTGTAGCACAGTCTGAGCCCTAATTGGATGTTCCATAAATCGTTTCACTTGTCTTGGCGATGCGTCGGTCACCTTCACTAGCTCTTCGACCCATAATGAATCTTTCTTGGTATGCGATCTGATTATGTCACACAAATCGACGAAGTCATCGGGGGTGCCAAACTTGGGGAGCTTGATATCCTTCATCACCTTGTTGATCCTCGAACCCGGTTTCTCTCAGATTTATCAATGAATTTACGGAGCCAATTTTTCTCGATAGTCGGAGGGATCTTTGCAGTTGAAATTAAAATCGTTTAGAAATTGCTTACCAGGAAAAATATATGAAGAAAAATGTAAGCAGGAAGAAACCAAACTGATGCATACCTGTAAATCTCACTAAACCTAATTGTTTGATACTTACGTGATCTCTGCAACCCTTTGAATTACATGTCCCGTCTCTGTTAGTGCCGCCACTTTTCTTCAGTTAGGGTGAGTTACATCTGTGCACCATAGCATGGTAGATCAGGTACAGAAAACATGAGAGTTAAATTCACGCCAGTGGCCGGTTGGCCCTTGGGGTCAGGAAAAGATGTCAGAGTCGAACATGTGTCAAAAGAATGAGTAAGTTCCCAAAAGATCGGATACCTTCATAAGGAAAGTCATTAAATTATTCATATCAAGGCAAGTTGCTCAAACAGAAGTCGCATCAACAAGTGCATCAGCCATCATCAGCTCATTATGGAGGCTAGGGAAATTAAAAGAACTCAAGATGATCGTATCACACATCTTCTGCAACTCCTATCGGTTGTGTCTCACACGTCCCGAATTATACCCGTCGCGTGGATGTGACACAGTAATTCTTTAAAACATCTCGTCGCAAGGCATTCAATGTTCCCTGGCACGTTTCAGCTTACTACCCCGCTCCACTATAAATTCTAGATATTTTGTATGTGTTCCACGCATCAGCTGAGCTTATGCACCATTGGTGACTTGTCTTATGATCCCAATTCGATCAAATTTTGTGCTTTGAGGATTTTTTAAGCCATCCACGCATAAGGTAGATACTTCATCGTACCATGGGGACTCCTCAAAATGCAAGATGGGGCCTGCAAGGCAACCGAAGCACCAGGCTTGAGCCACAAAACACTTGGGACTCGTTCTTATTTGCAGCGGGTGTCCCCGAGGCTTCAAAGGGAGATTCCTACCTTCGCTCGGAAGTGATGGTATCGCCTCGAGAGGAGGTCGAAGTGGAAGAAGTTACGTCGGAAGGGCACAAGCTGGAAGCCATGCCCTTTCAATAGCAGATATCGTGGAGGAGAGGAAGGCTCGGGAAAAATAAGGAAGTAGGAGGGGAAAGCCACATCCTGATTGATTTGTGTGCAAAATCAGTCGCTGAGGAGTTCCTAATGCACGCTATCCAGCTAGAGCCTATCAGAACCATAATTTGAGGAAGCAGGAGTCGAGCGAGAAGGACAGAAGCTTCAGGTTCTAACGTTCGAGGTCCTAATCAGCAGCTGGAGCAGGTGCAACTTGCCATAGCCTAACTTTATCAGGAGAATAGAGTATTACGATGACAGTTGGCGGAAAAGAACCTTGAGGTGTTAGCAGCGCAAGGTCGTGAAGGAAACGCAACCTGGCTCAAGAGGCATCTTCGGGAAGCACAAGATACGATCGTGCAGCTGTACGAAGCGCAAAGGGTGTCGGAAGAAAGGAACATGAAAACACTCTAGGGAGCGCGGAGTATCCCGGGATAAATTCTGCGTGCAAAAGAGACATGATTGGCGAACTTTGTTTTGTATTCTCAGACGTGACACGTAATTTTGATAATTTTCCCTGTTTTTTGTGAAAATTTTCACGTTCTCAATGTAACCGGGTCAGTTGGCCAAAAGGTGTTGGTAGTGTTTACTGTATGTAACCTGAGCCCGATGGAAATCTAATATATAAAGTATTGAAATTTTGACGAAAGGATTCTAGTCATAGCAGCTGAATGCATCGTTTTCCGTCTTTGCGGATAAATCTAATGTGTTCTTTGTCTAAGATTCTTATAAATTAGCCTCAATTTTATACTTAGTGTTGCTCTGAGTTGCTTTGTATTTTCATGGATATTTTTCTAAAAAAACTTCCGACGCCGATTGATGTTGATGTGGCGTCACTGACTCGGAACACATTAAATAAAGACCTGGAACTCAGCTTGCAGGTAATGGTCGGACTCAGGACTTTGTTTAAGTCGAGTGCGTTAGGTTGAGCTTAACATTGGGACTGTCAATGTCGGGCGAGTATCAGGGATCGTCCTTCGGAAATAAAACTAACGCGTAGTTTCTTCGTGAGTTATCGTCCTTCGAATATCCTGATACTGAAAACGTTTCAGAATTCGGCGATCGGCGATATTATTTCATTTTCGTTCAATGCTTACTCTTTTAACCTTTCACCGATGTCGAAGGGATCGATCATCGGTGATATCCTTGGTGAAGTTCATTCGCAAAATAAAACGTTCGTTTGTCGACGTCGATGAGGACCGGCGATCGGCGACTGCAGTTTTCTCAAGTGATTTAATTTCACCTTTAATTATTTCCAATGTCGAGTCTATGAGCACGTTGGGAAACGTTTTGGCTATCAATTCTTTAGTCCTTTAAATTATAGATTTTCACATGTTCGAACAAACTTTAAAAAACAAAAAAATGATAAGCCAAGGAAACATTTTTCATATTGAGGTCGAATCAGATAGTGCAAAAGATCAAGTGGTACCCAAAAAGTAAAATTTGACAAGGCTTTTTAGGGTGTGTTGAGTGCTCAATAGGTTCATAAAGGGATTCTCCAAGATTGGTTGCCCAATCACCTCCCTTCAGGAAAAGGGGGTTAAATTCATTTGGACATGAAAATGTGAAGAAATATTTCAAGAGATGAAATAACTTCTAACCAATGCGCATGTGTTGAAGATTGCAAACCCAAACAAGGACTTCCTTGTGTGCATATATGCTTGCAAGGAAGGGTTCGGAGGAGTCCTTCTGCAAGAAGGACATGTGATCTGCTACGAATCCAGAAAATTGAATGAGCATGAAGTCAATTATGTGACCTACGATGTGGAATTGGATTCCATAGTACATGCTTTAAAAATGTGGAGGCATTACCTCTTACGTAGAATATTTGTGCTTATGACAGACCATAGTGGGTTGAGATATTTGTTTGACCAACCAAAACTCAATGTTAGACAAGCTAGGTGGATGGATCTCCTTAGTGAGTTTGATTTTGAAATCAAACATATCAAAGGAAAGGAGAATAGGGTGGTTGATGCCCTTAGTATAAGTATGAAATTTATTCACTTGGCAGTTGTAAGCGCTAGTGAATCAGACATCAAAGAGAGAGTCAAAAGTGCACAAGAAACAGATGCATTTTTCAATATCGTGACATCATACCTAAAGAAGAGCCCATAGGGATGAAGTATGAAGGTTATCATATGTTTAATGATGGCCTGCTAAATTACAAAGGTAGATTGTATATTTTGAATTCTAACGACTTGAAGAGGTTCATAATGGATTAACTACACAAAAGACCATATACTGGTCATCCTGGTTATCAGAAAATGATCATGGCCACTAGGAGACTGTTTTATTGGCCCAGACTAAAAAAGGATATAGTTGATTACTTAGCTAAGTGTCTAGAATGTCAACAAGTTAAGGTAGAGCACCGACACCCAGCAGCATTTTTGCATCCCCTACCAATTCCCAAATGGAAATGGAAAACCATATCCATGGATTTCATCACAAGGTTACCAAAATCAACCAAACAGAACGACGGCATCATGGTAGTTGTGGACAAACTGAGCAAGGTTGCTCACTTCATTCCCTTCAAGCCAACTTGCAAGGAAATAGATATTTCCATTATTTTTATGAAAGATATATTTAGACTCCATGGCATGCCTAAGGAAATTATATCCGAAAAAGATACAAAATATACTTCGAACCTTTGGAAATCTTTGTTTGTTGATTTTGAAACTAAATTGTTGTTTATCACAACCTATCACCCTCAAATTGATGGGAAGACAAAGAGGGTAAACCAAGTGTTAGAAGACATGGTGAGGATACATGTAATGCATCAACCCAAGAAGTGGGAAGACTACCTACCATTGGTAGAATTTGCCTACAACAATGGCTATCAAGAGTCATTAAAAATGAGCCCTTTTGAAGCCCTCTATGGAAGGAAATGAAATATTCCAATAAACTGGAATAACTCAGTGGACAGAATCACAATCGGGCTAGATATGATAAAGGAAATGGAACAACAAGTAACTCAGATTAGACATAATCTAAAAATAGCTCAGGATAGACAGAAAAGCTATGCAAACAGAAAGAGGACTCCTAGAGAGTTCAAAACAAGGGATCATGTGTATCTCAAAGTTAGACCCAGGGAAAGTTCCTTGAGAATGGGAGCTTGTTCCAAGCTAGAACCTTGGTATTGTGGACCCTTTGAAATTTTGGATAGAGTGGGAGATGTAGCATATAGACTAGCACTCCTTCCCACAGTGAAGGCACATGTCATTTTCTATGTTTCGTTATTAAATAAATATGTACATGATTTGAATCATATTATTGACTGGTCTTTGATTCAGGTGGAACCAGAGAGAGAATTCCTGCCAAAACCTCAATGCATAATAGACATGAAGGAGACCCCACTCGGGAACAGAATCATTGCAGACGTCAAGGTGCAATGGAAACACTTTGGCCCAAATGAGGCCACATGGGAAATGGAGGATGTCATGAGACAGGCATATCCATTTTTGTTTACTTTTGTACATACAAAGCACATCGATAGATAGAAAATTGAGGACAATATTCCTTTAAGGGGGAGGGGATTGTAATACCCTTGTTTCCCCTAGTTTGTAAATATAACTATAACTGGCCAAGAGACTATGGCGGACTAGATATGTGTGAATGTTTGATTTGATGAACCTTTGTATAAAAGGTCAATGTATGTATTTTATGTTATTAATAGAAAATGGATAAGTGTTGCATAACTGTTGAAAGGGGGGGTTTTCCAAGATAGACCATGGATGTTATGAGAGATATGGTGAGGGAAACCAGGAATGGTTGAGATGACCCTCACCAAACCAGTACCTTACTCAATGTAATTGTTCAACAGTCCTCTGACCCAGAAATGAATTACCAATCAGGATGGTAGTTGGAAGGCCCTCCTCAAGAGTTAATGAGGAGATGGGGTAGGGTACCCATCTGTAAGGATTCCAGACCTGACCACGAGTTAGGGATTTAGACCCATGCAACCTTGTTGAGGAAGGAAAGAAAGGGATTTTTTTTGGGACAGAGGCAGATCCGCAAGGAAGAGAGTGGAGAGAACGATCTCCAGAAGAGAGGAGATTGCTTTTCAACTCGGGAGTTGAAAAAGGAAAACGAAGAAGCAATCTCGTTCTGGGCACAAGAAGCGATTGGAAACATTTTCAGTTCGAGCTGATAAATGAGGTTGGTGAGTGACTGTGGAAGCACTCGTGCAGACCTCCTTGCTTGGTACAGAGAAAACTATTTGCTAAGTTCTTGTGGGAGGAGGAGAGTAACCTGTGTCCCTGACTGTCGTTGAGAAAGAAGAAAGAGTATCTCTCAGAGCATCGTGGTCTATCTCAGGGGTGGCCAGTGGTAAATCTATCAGGAGTGGTTGTGCCTATGGTTGGGTTGAAATAGGAACCCCTTTCAGTAGTCGCTTCATGGTTTCCAATTTCTGATAAGTGTATCCATACTCTGTGTAATAAAATGGATGTGATGGTTGAATGTTTGTGTTTATGGTTAAGTTTTACAGTGTTTGAACAATTATTAGAAATGCTTGTTTTCTTCTGTAAACTACTATATTTACATGGTTTTATGTTTGCCTCAGTTTAACATCTAGAGAGCTATGTGACATGAGTTTGTAAGTGAGTCTAAGTATAGGTTACGGTTCCTGCACTGGATGGAGATTTCCCAAGGGGACTTTTCCCCAAGATGGGCTTTGTAGTGCAAGAGTCAGGATGGGTTTATCTAGATTATTTTAGTGTTGTTGACTTCTCGAATTCCCTTCATGGGAAGACTAAGTTCAAATTTGGTGGAAGTAGGGGGCCTCCATCAGATCCTTCATCTGTATGACCAAGGTCTCATGCTCGTGTCCTTAACCAATTCATGGCTAAGAGATCATTGTGTAGCCCATGAGAAATTTTGGAAGACCCGTGTGACCAAGGTCTAGGAACCCTGTGCTAGGCCAGAAAGGAGCTAAGTATTTCTGGCTTCGTAACTCTGGGAGTTTGGAGCTTCGAGGTGTTACGACCTTACCATTTGTAAATCGGTCGAAGGCGACTTGTTGACATGATCAACCACAAGGTTGACCAATGTTTGGTGGTTTCCCTAACCCTAGAAGAATAGACATGTCCCATTGGTAGACCCTGACTCACTCACCAATCGTGAAGTAATGTGAGTCGCAGATCCAAGGGGATTTGGTAGTTTCTCTGGTCGTTGGATCTATGTCGAAGTCAACTCTGACGCCAACCACTTCGAGGGAACATCGATGTCATGACCCCAAATTCCCCAAATGTTGGAGTTGCAAATTGATTAGGGCCATGGATCTGGGAATCCATTGGGAATCAGTCTCATTCGTTAGATCGAACTTAGTGAAAAGGTAGCTCTAAGTACTTCGGTGAAGTCCCACTTTAGGAGAATAGAGGTGGTTTAATGCCAAAAATTCAGAATGTCAAATTTGAGAAGTGATGTGGATCATCGATCTAAGGACCCTTCAGGATCCATCTCAACCATATGATCAACCAAGAATATGGACTTATGTAGAACACTTCGGTGAATTCCTACTCCAGGAGGAAAGGAGTGTGGAGCGGGTAGAAACCCCCTAACGCCGAAGTTACAAATTTACGTGAGTCGTAGATTCATCGATCTACATCGACACACCTCGCCCGTGGGATCTAAGGGGTATTGGGAGACAACTTGCAAGAAATTCAAACTTCGGAGCTCTGGGAGGTTTGGAAAGTAGGTGAAGCTAGGAACCCTTCGATCTTGCCAGTCCCGGATTGACGTGGCACGTCGACATCACCTAGGGTGACGTGGACCCCTATCATGTATTCCACATGTCACCCTGATTTGTGCTTCTCACAAACCCTAAAGGCCATTATAACGTGACATGTTTCATCTCATGACGAGGACACGTGTCATCCATGGCCCCTATCGTGTGTCAGCCCCCTAGCGCATGAATGCTTGGTCAAAGGTTGGTGGAGTACCTGAGACTTCGGGACTTCGGAATATTGGGAGGCTAGAACGTTGGGGATAAATCAGTCGAAGGGTCGGACCCACCTGTCCCTATCTCTACGTATAATGCGTCACCATGTGTAAGTGGGGACCCTTCGGGAGTCTGGGACTTTGAGACTCTAGAGGTTTAGAGTGTAGTGTTGAGGATAAACCGAAGAGTCGAAGGCTGGAGCTACGTGGCATCACCTTGGGAGTTCGATATTTCAGGACTCCGGGGAATATGCGCGTAGAAAGAAAAAGGGGTGTTTCAGAGCCGAACACTGAACTCCCCTCTAGCCTATGTGTTAAATAAGGAACAATCCCCCGTCGTTGGATTGGACGGTGCGTGGACTTCCACCGTAGATGTAGAAATATGGAGATGGAAAGAATAAGATGGACCCACATGTTCCTTGATTAATAATGCCCGAAGAGCTTCAGGAGGCAATAACTTGCAATCCAAAACTCAGATTTCAGTATGGTGGCAACCATTAGAAAGCTTGTGGTGAGCAGAAGTCGATGGAGTTCCTGGTATTAGGATTTGAGATAGTTAAGGAAAACGAAATTATGATGCCCCATATCTTAAAAGCGTATTTATGGATCGGGTGTGTTACAATACATTCCAGGACCTGTTTTTCATATATTAGAAGAAACTATTGACATGTGAAGATTTATTCAAGGATCGCATCGTGAAGAAAAATGTATTGAGAAGATTAATTGCATTAGCTTCCAACATCAATTTTGTTTCAAAAAAAATGATGGGAAAACACTTATATGGGGAAAGAAGTATTCAACTACTACAGAATGGGGGCCTTCATCAGGTTTATCATTTTTTAAGTTCATTCTAGATCGTCCGATGTTTGGATCAAAGTTATTATTTTTACAATCAGTTGTTGAAATCCATAATGCACTGAGGCGTAATAGAGATGTAGATTATTCTGAATTCCTGGAAGAAATAAAAAATTTCATTAAGGATATATATGAGTAATTTGATGTTGTTGATTCTGTTTGGTAGGAGTCTTTTTTCAATAGTCAAGGTGACATAATTTCAAGCTCAACAAATGAAGATACAATGTTGAAGACTCCATTTCATTGGCCACAAAATATGCCAAATGAATCTAAAGAAACAAACATTGTTGAAGTTCAACAAGAATCTCAAGGTGTTATTAAGTTTACACAAGCAGAGGAAAGAGAAATGTATAGTGGTTCGTGAAGGTCATGTGCACAACGTGAAGCCATGGAAGACCTTTAGAAGGGTTCAGTATAAGATATTAAGGAGGCTAGCATGATTGTAGTTTTAGCGACTGAAGATCCACATGGTTATCCATTCTGGATTGGAAAGGTTATAAAGATTGAGAAATAAAATGATGGTGTTATTGCAATTGAAGTGCATTGGTATGAAACAAGTACACACCCATTCAATGGTGTGTACAAGCCAGAGATGGTGGTTGAGAAACATGTCAATAGAAAGATAAAAATAAAGGGTCAAAATACAACTCGTCGTCACACTGACCTCTTAAAATTAGATGATGTTGACATACTTATTTATGACTTCAATTTGACAAAGAGAGGAACTCTTCGCTCCAAGACAACGGAGATTATCAAGAGGTTGTTGCCACAAGAAATAAATGGAAGATGGGAGTTTGTTGAACCTAGTCGTATATCTAAAAGGAATTTGACATATGAAATGTCGGGAATGCATGTAGACTCAGATGGTGCATTCATTGACAATAGAGAAGAGTATGGATCATCTACATCTTCATCCAATCATTCATCTGAAGACAATGTAGACTCTAATGGTATTTCAAAAACCATGAGTCAATCTTAATAAGTGTATGAAACATTTTATGCATTTTTTATCCATATGATGTATGTATGGTAATTATAAATGATCATTGAACTTTCATATGATCTTACATGAAGTTTTGAATCTTTTGTTATGTTTTATGAATGATATGTTTTTTATTATGGATAATATAATAAAATTTCTTAACTCATATGTTTTGAATATGGAAAATATAACAATACTTTTAAGAAATAATTTATGTTTCATTCAATGTAACTTGTATTTACTTTTTTCTATTAAAAGTAAAAAAATTAATAAAATATGACGTTGAATTTTTAAAGTATATTGTGATATTTTCATGGCATTATGTATTACCTTGTGCTTTGAGTGATAATAAGATTTTAAAAGTAAACATTTAAGGGTTGATTTTATGATTTTGTTTACAGTAATGATGAGTTATTTTACCACTTTATAAAAATGTGTCATTTTCATACCCCAATTTTAGAATGGGTGCTACCGGTAGCAGTACTTTTTAATTTGATGGTTGATTTTGAGGTTTTGGTTTTGATGGTACCAAGTGTTAAAAATACGATTTCAAATTATCTAAAATTTTAATGTTTTGAAAAAAAAAAAAAAAAACAATTTTTAGGTGCTAATTTTAAGGTTTTTTTGAGCTACTGTCTAAGTTTTGAAGGCCATGTTTGAAAAATGTTGTAATTTTGACCCCGTTTAAAAACATGATGCTACCGGTAGCACCATTTTTTGATTTGGGGGTTGATTTTGATGTTTTTTATGCAAAAATATGGGTGTTTTGGGCCAGAGTTCCCGTTTTGAGGTCATAGTTCTCATTAAGTCGATAACTTTGTTCCCTCTGATTTTGGCCTTTTGAACCTCTTTTGAGTTGGTTCCTTCTTCATCCCGCACCAAAGTGCCCACCATCTCTGCCATTATACTTTCATCATAAAATGACGATCTTCCACCCAACATTAGCTCAAGTGAATCCTCGGGTAATTGAATATACTTAGAAAGATTAGTTTTTGTATCAGTTATTTTTTTATCCTTACACTAATCTCATCTTCACCTTGCAGATTCAGACATGTCTCCGAGAATTAAAAAGACCATTAAATCACCTACCACCGAGGTCTCTAGAAGTGGCCAACAAATTGAAGATGAATTGGACGTGGTTGGGGACATGTATAACGACACCTATGGACTCCTAGACAAGGAAAGGGATACACTCATATGGGGCGATGTGTATCAAATGTTCAAAAAATAGAACTTCTCCACTGATGTTGAAGACCAGGATGAATTGGAGATCTTCAAGAACATTAGAAGGTATGGAATATTCAGAGTAGCAGCCCGTACTGATGTGATCCCTTGCATTGATGCCATTGCTTATATATTAAAGAATATAGATTTGGGGAACATATATGTCTGTAACTCTCGAAGTGAACCCATAGCATCATTTAGGCTCTAAGACTTAGAAAGATGCTATCATCTCGAGAAGGGGACTAAGAAGTTGGAAAGAAAACTTCTCGATGAGTTCAAATACATAGCCAAGGAGCTATTCCCTAGGTGGTACAAGCCAGAAAAGAAATTCCAACTTAGACCCAGGGGAGGGTACCATATGACAGCGTTAAGGAGGCCTTATCAGTATATGGTAGCCATGTTATGTAGCTTATATGGGGAGCAAGATGCCTTTCATTTCTCCTTGTCATACATGCCTCTGATTATTACTGCACGGATGAAGGATTATCATTTAACTATGATGACATCTTGTCATCCAACCTAACAGAAGCCATCACTGCAGTAATAGAAGCTTAACCGAGAAATTTCCCAAGTTTCCACATATCTTTATACCTCATGGAAATCATGTGTGTCACCCACCAATACCCAAATATGGGGTGGAAATGGAAACCATCAGATGAAGCGATTCACATATACGGCAAAGTTCTCTAGGATCACAAGTACAAAATGGAATACCAAAATATTTGTGAGCGCTTTATGGCTCCCCTACACAAGTTCATATTTTTCACACCAGCCCTGTGTATGACTGACAAAGTGACAGTTGTCATAAAATGGATTGGGGATTGCTACCTTATGGAGCACGGTACTTGTATCAGGGTTTATGGTGCCACAAAATACACCCATCGCCTCCCTCAATTTGTACCAGACAAGATAGTACTCCAAGAGGTGGCATATCAAATAGCAATCCATGGAGTAGGAGGGATGTTATACCAAGGAAAGAAGGCAATATGGCTACCGCTTCCATTTTACATTGGTGTCTACTCATTTTCCAACACCAAGAAATCACAGGAAGAATTAAACACCTTGCTCTCATACCATTTTGGAGAGGAGAGGTTCAGAAGACATGACCCAAAGGGAGTCGTAAAAGAGCAGTTCATTAAGGTAGGCTTGCCTTGGAAATAGACAACAGAAGTTTGGGAGGAAGAGGAGATACATCGCGGTGCTAGAAATTACGACAAATTCACCTTCAAGAGATGAGGCAAGCCCTTAGGGAGTATTTTGGATGAGGATAAAGTGGGAGAAGAAGCTAGAAAGAAATTAGAGGGAGAGGTAGCAGGAAGGACATCTCATGTCTCTGCTTATGCACAATCTGGATCAGCAAAAGAGGAAGAGGCACTAGAAAATAAAAAGAGGAAGAGAGAGAAAGTTCACAAGAAAAAGAACGACACCGCTGAGAAAAAGAGGAAATTTTTTGAAGAAGCCAAAGCCAAAATTAAAGCAGATGTCGCAGCAACGACAACTGCCCAAAAATAAGTTGAGCAAAAGGCAGCAAAAGAAAACTTTGCGGCAGATACAGAGGCAATACAGAAAGTAGCAAAGGAAGTGGAAAACAAAGCAGCAGAGGAAGAATAGAGAAAGAAAGATGAAGAATCTAGAAACAATGAGACAGTCCCGATGGACATTGATTTCCCTAAGATATCAACATTCGGTGTCAGCGGACACACACAATTCGGCGGACTAAGTTTGGGGCTCCGTACAAAATTCATGCCAAATGATGTACCCAACCTGAGGAATTTTGTATACCACAAAGCATCGGGTAGGATTGTACAATAACAAGAGAAGAAAGTTTAGATGACAAGGAGAAACCCGATCTCAGTCATTACACAGATCCCCGTGAAAAAACATGTCAGCAAAGATACGGTAGCCATAGCCTCAGCTAGATCCGCTTTTTGGAATGCCACAGAAGGCCATGTTTGAAATATGTGCCAAAATAATTCGGAACAGGAAGCAAGGATTAGGGATCTCAGGGGGAATCTTCGACAAGTAAAGATAGATGAGGGAAGCCTCCAAAGTTTCTAGGAAAACACAAAAAAGGTCAGGACTGAGCTCGAAGAAGCCCTTATTGATGTGTATGCTCATTTGCACATGTTCCAAGACTTAGCTATTATTATCAGAAACCAGAATAGCACTGTGCAAACCAAGATCACACAATTCAATATTATCCCAAAGGACATGAACATCATTGATACATTGATCGCAGAGAACCCGGATGCACCAGCAAAGCTATATTTCCCATCATCCAAGGAAAGAAAAATCGACACCTATGCACTAGACCATTACCAACAACTAGAGAAAAAGGAAAACAAATAAATGACAATCTCAATAGCAATATGTTCACCCATCCACAAAGTGGTGCAAGAACTACTCAAGTTATATCGACTACCCCAGTTAGAGGAGCTTGGAAAAAATCTGATAATGGAGGAATTGGTCGACAAGGTACATGACAGCACAAGTCACATATGAGAAATCACTGAGGCAGCCACCACAATAACAACAAACCTCGTAGAAAAACACCTCATTCAACCGACAAAGTTCCATAATATGGTTCAGGAATTCATGACTACATTAGAAAAAGATATGCAGACCCTTGAAGACAATGTAGCAATGCACACGACCACCATAGAAGAGCTTGCATACCAAAGACTAGTTTCTTTGCATGATCGGCTGGAAATCTAGGTAGCATTCCTCCGAGACAAGAATCCATAAAAGGACAAAAGAGAAAATTCAAAATTATTATTTCATGCCCCCTATTTTTTCTTTTCTGAACTACTCCCAATTTTGTCTTTTATGTGTACACTTGTCATCAAGAAGAAGGAAGATGAACAATTTTGTAGCAACTTCTTTAAGGGAATACAAAGAGTCACAGGACAATTAGTAAAATGGGTATAAATAGAAGAGAGCCAGTTTGAGGGGCTCTTCAAGTATTGTATAAACTCAAAAACTAATTCAAGGACATATACTGTGTTGATTAATATTGAGAATCCCTCGGGGCCATGTTTTTAAAGAGAGAAAAACTTGTGTGTGTGGTTGATTTTGCTATGAAAATTTTCAAGTAGAATGTATGTTGATCACATGGACTATAAGAACAATGTTTGTTGATAGACTAATCTGATGCACACAATGTCATGTTACAGTATTTCTATTCTTTCTTATATTTTTAAGTCCTGAGCTCATGAGTTGTTAATGTATGCAAAAATATAATTTAGACTTTTCTGGTTATATGTATGTGTGTTGATGCTTCTAACTTTGCACTTTCATTTCAGCTATGTGTGTGGGGTTCCTGGCATATTTTAGTTTCATTTATAGCTCATTTGGTTACTATAGTCCGCTCCTAGCCAGGATAGGATAGGTTAGATTAGAAACAAATTAGATTTGTTTTCATACATAGTTTTCATCTACATCTTTGCATTGATAACCATCCATTTTCACCCTCATAACCAACAATGGCAGCTGGGCCAAATTCTGGATGGGTCTCCTAAACCAAATGGTGCATAGTCTAATTGGGATCGTGCACCGGGGAGAACCCTTTACTGTTGAAGTTCAAATTCTTCCCCGTCAACAGTTGGGTATCTCCATTGAGGGATTCTTTAGCTGGGTTGATTTTGTTAGTTCATTGGGTTTAGCTTGTTTATTTTTACTCACTAATAGTCGTTGCTTGTCTTGAAGGGAAAATGAATACCCGCTCTAATTGCGAGCTAGGAGATCTAGGGGTCCTTTAGAACAACCCTCAAGTCCCCCTCTCTTTGTTAGTTGGAGTGATCTTGTTTATTTTTTCTTCCTTGTCCTTTTTATTTGTGTTTTCTTCTCAATTTAATTATCACTATGTGGCATAGATAAATTGGTCATTTTGTTCGGTTTAACCTTTCAGTATATCCATACTTGTTTGATGTTTTTTTCCATTTGTATGTTCATATTGTTGTCATCGTTTTCTTCAAATTTTACACATGTACAAAATAAACTTGCTTACCTTGCTAGGAAATTAACCAAATGCCCTAGTTGCTTATCCAAAGAAATAGAGAACCATTTGAAAACTTTTTTGGGGTAAAAAGAGTTGGCAGGACAACAAGCTAAAACATAAGACAAGAAGTTTAAAAAATCCACCCTTTGTTATTTGTACTTATTTAGTTTTAATAATTATTCACACACGTCACAATTACTTTAGCTTTCAATTTCAAATCAGATTGCTCTCTTTGCACATGGAAACTATATGGATCGCAAAGAATTTCAACCTCGTTCCTTTGCAAATATATCTTTCTTCCATCAACTTGGCGTCTTTAAGAACCTGAAAGCGTTAGGGACAAAAAGGGGGCCAACCGCACCTTCTCTAGATTGCACAAAGTACTCTTTATTCTAGCCAAGTGACTTTCTATAGCTCACTCTCTTTATACCAAGTGGAGATCACATATCGTGAAATAAAAGGTGTAAGCCTAAATAGGAGGACCTTGAAAACTATGTGGTATCCTTGTTCATGTGTTAAATTAAAAAAAAAATTATAAAAGCTTGCATGGTTAATTTGTCATCCTTTTGTCCATCTACCCAACACACATCAAACTAGCTAACACGGTGAAATGTACCATTGTCTTGAACATGCTACCTTCATAAACTGAACTTTTAGCACCAAATTTTCTCTGGAGATAATTTTGAGATCTTTAGCAAATTCATAAGATCGTTTTTTTTTTCCATCCCTAATACATGTTTTATTATGGTTGTAACAGCCTATTAGTAAGTTGATTTCAATTTCCAAATTCAAGTAATTTCACCAACCATTACTTCTACATTGTTCGATGTACTTTCCAAGATAGTTTGGACTTAATTTCTGGCTTATTTTAGTATGAACAACTTGTTGTTCATGTCTGTTATTTGTTTTTCGTAAATTTCGTCCATATTAAAAGACATAGTTGTAGAGGTTAAAAGCTCAATTGACTCATTTTTAGCTCACAATTGCATAAACAAATCATCCATTAAGTTGTGTTAAACCCCAAGAACTAGCTTAGATCAATTTTTCAAGCCTATAAGGGTGTCAACAACTTGCTATTCCCTTTCATTGGTTTGTTGATCCAAAAATAAGCAAGCTTATTATCCACCTCTACTATACATATTCACCCTTTCTTGGTTTTTTAGACCCTCCCGAGAGTCGAGGAAGGAGAATACCCAAATTGAGTGGTCCTAAGAGGGGTTGCACGCAAGTCCCTCATCTCTCCTTCTTCCCCCTTTCACCACCTTGAACACAACACCATCCAAGGTGCGAGTAATATTTTCCTTGTACATGCTATTAAAGAGGCTTGTAACCAACTCAACTACTGGATAGGGAGGATCTATCCCTTGCATATGGAAATCATTAGAACACAAGAAGCCATTAATTCGGAAATCATAAGAACATAATAAACCATTTACATAATATAACATCATGGGGTCATCAAGTAATGTGAAAATATATTATAACTTCATGAATTCAATAATAATTTCCATCATGAAGCCAAAATGAACAACAAAATCAAATAACCATGAAACATATAGTAGTACTATGAGTGTCCTCCTACAATAATAAGAACTAGGTCAAACAACAGCTACAACAAATATGATCAAATAAATCTAGTAAGAAAAATGGCTTGTTACAACTCTCCCTCAAAGAAGTTATGTCCCCGTAGCTAACTCTGTGTAAACAAACAAGGATTATTCCCTTCGTCTTGAACTCCAACTCCCTTGTATTATCAACCTATGAATAGTGTCTCCATCCAACCCTGACCCTATCAATATTGTTATGATCCCTCTAGCTATGTTTTCGAGGGTATGTTGTTGACCTTGTTGGAATGTGTAAACCCAGCTTGATATTGTTGAGAATGGATTGATGATTTCGACAGGTGGACAATGAATTTGTTTGTTGATGAGACGATGAGGGGAAGTCAAAGGAGTAAGTGAAGGTATAAGAACTACATTACATCAGTGATGGACCGAAGCACTACTTCTGATACATATTGAGAAAATGAAAGGGGTTTTTTGGAAGGAAAAACCCCATAGCACCTTAGTGATTGAAGTAGGGGAATAGTGTTAGGAGAGAAGTGAAATCTTCCCTTCGGACCAATAAAGGGGTTGTACTCTAGAACTGAAATCTAAATCCCTGGGTAAAGGGAAGGTCTCACCTGAGTTGCATTGCCAAGGGTGGGGGGGGGGAGTGGCATTAATAGAAAAACATATTAACAAAGAAAGCTAAGTTTATTTTGTTTTAGATTGTGCAATATTCTTGGCAAGTCTGAATTTGACTATGGTTGATCTCTTGTTACATGATTTGGGAGCATTTATTTTGTATCTTGCATTGTTGAGATTTCTTGGTTTATAGCGCTATGATTTTGGAGACTATTCTTAACTGCACTTTTTGGGAAGCATATTATGATCACTTGTGCATAAGTACTTGTTGATCCACCTTTATGTGGGAAGATGTTTGGGAGGTTCAAGTTCTAAAGAACTTTATGTTGTAAGCTTTGTTGTACCGAGTTTTCTTCACTACAGTCCAAAGAGGATTGGTTGGAGCTATTGCAAAGGTAACTGTTATGTTCTCATCAAGGTCAAGGATTTTGGTTGCTAGTTATTTTAAATCGGTTGTGTGAAGGGGGGATGATGGGAGAAGTTATATCTCTAGAATTTTTCTAGGACAAGGAGCAATAATGAAGTTGGCTACATAAAGTTGTCATTAAGGGATGGTCTTGAAATAATGTCACCTTCATATATCCTCCAACATTTGTTTAAAGGTGGATGTGAGAATATTTAATGTAAACCCAACTCAAGAGGTTTTTTAGACCTTTGGGACCACTTCATTTATGGTTAACCACTTTAGTGGTTATTGCAATGCCACCCTCGGAGGTCTTAAGGGAAAACCCTAAACCTATTTATTGGTGAGGCTCTAACCTTATTTGATACAATGAAAAATGCACATAATGCATTGTGCTCTTTGGGATATTCTTACAAAGATGTGTTTCATTGTTTAAAGGTGTTTTTAAACATCACTATCATACTTAATTACCACCATGGGCTCATTTGAAAACCCTAAGAGTGACTAAGAAACATTGTCTAAATTAAGAATCAACAACATACAATTTCAATCTTGGAACCATTTTTTTCGTTGATACAAAAAAAATTTAGATCAACATTTAAAGAGATCAATCAATCAACAAAATCTTAACTACCAAGATGTGTGTCAAAATTTAAATTTGGATTATACAACTCACAATTTTTAATCTTGGAACTAATTTGATTATTGATACGGAGCAAGTTTAGATCAACATTTAAATTCGGATTCAACAACCTAAAATTTTCAATTTGGGGACCAATTTGACCGTTGATATAAAATAAGTTTAAATCAACATTTAAAGCAAGCAATCAATCAACACAAACATAACTACTAAGATGTGTCAACAAGAGCTTCAATGAACGATTAAAGACCTTAACTTTGTGGAGTAAATTGTGTAATTAAGTCGAGAGATGCTTTCTACAATGCAATATGAGGGAGATGTGCAATTCCTTTCATGCTCAACATGGTGTTGACACATGGCACTTGAAAAAAAATTAATAGCAAAAAAAACATTCAATTTCGGCCATAAATAAAATATTTCAATATACACCTTAAGTAAAATATTTTTATATCAAGTTTATATATATATATATATATATATATATATATATATATATATAA
>ML777504.1:458878-483963 GCA_009831015.1 Picea engelmannii
ATATATATATATATATATATATATATATATATATATATATATATATATATATATATATATATATAACCAGAGTAGATATGTATTAACTCTAGCTCTATCATGCATGGAGAGGGATCAAGTCCTTCCAGATGAAAACTCTTTTTAGATTGAAAAAACTTGTGGAAAGGTTGCACCTTTAAGGATTTGATTCCTCTGTGCATGATGGATCCGGAGTTAAGATGGATCTACACTAGTGTATTTAATCCACAATCGCATCCAAGAAGTGTCCTAAATAGTTGGAGAATCATTACATATGTTCCTTATCTAGAGAATGTTGACATGATTCATGGGCTAACGGGACAAAGTATTAAAGACATTGTGAATTATTGGAATAAAATTAAACACTCAGTAAAGTTAACTACCCATTCTAGTCATGAAGAATGTATAAAAGTTAACTACCCCTTCTAGTCATGAAGAATGTATAAAGAACTTTTATAGGACCATGGGGATTTATGCTTGTAACGACTTTCCCTACTCCATCACAACTAATGTTTGTTACAAGTTTGGCTCTATCAACTATTTAGTCATTACTTGTTGGACCATTAAAAGCGATTCCTCTTGTAGTGCAATGTGTATTAATATAATGAATACAAATTGTACTTGTAAATTTTGACTATTTCTTATTTAGAGATGCTAGATGGTTTCCTATATCGGTAAAAACTTAGACATTGACTAAATTATAGGTTGGCTAGTCAACCATGTTGACTAATCAATGTCGATTGACAAGGTGGTTAGTCGTTAGTTTGTTACGATTCCTATTATTGGATATAAATGTGTAGATCCCTGATTAAGGTAAGTAGATAGCTATGTATTGATGAGTTATCTATTCTTCTATGAATTTCCACCATTGTTTTGTGCATCATCTTATTGTCTCTCATGTGATGCATGTGTGAATGCTCAATTGCACTTACTTTTTGTGAGAGGACAACGCCTAAGGACTACTCAAAGACTAAAATGAGTGAACTATAATAGATATCCAAATTACTCAGCTTTTCAATACCCAAGAACTCAATTCAGGGTATGTAACCTAAAGAATCTGCAAGAGACCTAAACTGTTTTGTGTTGACTTTTTATGTAAATCTACCATGAAACAGATGTGCAACTTTGCAGGGGAGGAGATAAATCACCTTGAATAACATCATCATCATCATATGAAAGTCACCCTTCGACACCCCCTAGGTGTATATCAAACTACCATTAACGTGTTCTTTTGTCAAAATGTCTTGTGATTGTTGTAGGAGACTGGTCCATGACAATTGCGTTGGCATGACATATGTAACATCTAGAAACCTTAGTGATTGTTCTATTAGATAAATCATTATCTATTTAAATAAGTTTTTTAAGGCTTACAAGTTACTTAAACAAGAGCTACTAAATAATAAGAGCTTTGGATGGCAAGTAAACACATGTAACATGTATCCTCAAAGCAGGTATAGTGCATTCATTAACAACATTTTGTGATGACCAAAAAAATGAGTATCCAGTTTGCTTGATTGATGCAAGCAATCAAGCATATGTTTAAACTTTTGCAATATTACCTTATCATCTAATGTATTAGCGAGCATTAGCAAGATGAGTCAGGAAAGATAAAGAGAACCATTACTTCTAATGTTGTTCATCTTAATAACTTTATCAGTCTTGCCTATCTCATAACCTTCCATATGTATTGCGTTAGCGTTTACATCGAACACAAAATTTATTATCTACCAAATCATTGCATTAAATAGCCATATAAAGCACTCCCGTTACATTTTCAACTTTCTATTTGGACATGGTCATAATGTGTTACGATGACTATCAATGGGAAAGTTGCAACTATAACATCAAAAATATATTTCAAAAGATGCAAATACCAAATAACAGACATTTTATATGTTTGAATTATGCAGATTGTTTTCAAGGACCAGATTTTATAGAGTATCCAAATTGACCCACTATAGCTAATATATGAGCTTAAAGATGAGACATGTAATATCTATTCCAGATAATAAGTGCAGTACTATAACAACTTAAGTTATTGAGTTCCTATGAACCTGCAGACTTTAAGAAGACATGAATCCTCTAACTACTGGATCTTGACCAAGAGTAATCTTAGACAAGAAAGCACTGTTCAAGTTAAAGAAATCCCCGAGACTTGATTACAGATAGGATCCGTAAGTGCTCAACATGAGAATTATCAATATTACCTCCTGGAATTTGACTTAACAGATTGGATTTGTAATTACTATAAAAATCATGTGCAGAGTCATTATAATCAAATAGCTGATAATACAGCCATTTTATAGACCCAACTCATATGAAATGTGATATACAAAATTTGCAAACATCGGCATCGGAAAAATATCGCCGAGGGTCCAAAAACGAAAATATCGGCAACATCGGGGAAATTATCGGAAAATGGCGTAAGAATGAAAAACAATGTTGTAAAAACGAAAATATCGGAAAATATCTCCGACCCTGATTTTGAAGATAATATCGCCAATATTGCGATATTATGTTGTAAAAACAAAAATATCAGAAAATATCGCCGACCCTGATTTTGAAGATAATATCGCCAACATTGTGATATTATCGCGATGTTGGTAACACTTACAAATAATTATCTACAGAATTTTTACAGGGATTACAGGATACAGCAGTGAGAACTCTAAATTCCTACACTTATTGACATTAATCATACAGATGAGATTTAGTCACCAAAATGAATGGAACTATCTGGCACTAGAGGAAACAAACTTTCTTTTACTCGTACAATCAATAGTACTTCGCTTTGAAGAGGTTACCCAAGCAAAATTTACCCTGCTAATCCTGCAAGAGCTGTATAATGGTTGGCAGAGAAAAATGTACTATGGACTGGACTTTGCAGCTTGCTCTTCAGTATTGTTTTCACTTAATTCACTATGTGAAGGATTAGTGATAAAATTAGAAGACCATAGATCTGGCACTGTCTGAAAGTAGGTAGACATTGCTTTCCGGAACCTTTTTTTGTATTCCCTTGGAGAGATAACAGTGGGTGCTTCCTTATTTGGACCTCCCAGAATTCCAGATGCTTTTACCCATGTTTCAAGATGCTTATCCCATGTATACTGCCTAATATAATCAATAATGCCCAAAACGAGTTCTCGCCGCTCTTCGTCAACTCCAACAAGCAATGAATAATCCATCACATTGATTGACTGTAAACATCAGTGCCACATAGAAAACCATGAGAAACTGCTTACCAACAGAATACTGAAACCAAGCTTTCAAGTATACGCTTATGGAGAAAATATAGAAGCATACTCACAGTAAGAAAGGAAGTGTCATTCCAAACAGCTCGCTCTAAAAGGTGCTTAGCCTTGTTCCCAACAAATACTGGAGATGTTAGCATTGTTTCAATAAAATTCTGATCTAGAAGAACTCCACTTGAATCTGGATTGTATCGGTTGCGAAGAGAGCCTTTGAGATCATAAACCTGTGTTGCAGTTCTTCCAAAGAAAAGATTCTCCATCACTATAAGGTCCATCTTAACATCTTTTACACCTTTTGAATGTTTTATAGTAACCTGCAGAATCAAATTATGAGCCATCCATATTTGCAGTGAACAAAATAAGTGAAAAAAAACTTAGGGGCGTGTCAACATGAGAATACTATCATTTTCCAACAGTCTTAGGAGCATGTCTAAAAAATTACATCATGTAAATAATGAAATAACTATATCAATAACCTGATAAATTCCAAGGATTTTTGCCAGGCATGTGGGGTTTCCTGTACTTAACGAGTTTGTAAGATGTTTGAAATATTCTGGGGCAAAGACAAGAAAGGACTCCAATTCTGTTTTAGTGACCTGCTTAATAATGAATCTATCATCAAGAGTTTTTGCGAAAAAAACCTTGCTCTTTCCACCTTGTGCCCCCCACTTTTTACAACGGCTCAGAGAACATACAAATTCTATCTCTGTTGGGCAACATTTTTTCCGAAGAGCATTAAATTGTTTTGCACAGTAACAAACTACTGAATATTTCCCTTTTCCAGGCAAATTTTCATCACCAAAATAAATCTCTGCATGCCTGATCTTTGCATGTAATACAGGATCTGCAGCCACAATCTCATCGGAACCAGAGGAACTAGAAGTAGAAAAATCCTCAGACAAAGCAGTTCTTCCCCAAGAAGGAACTGCAACCTCTTCAAAGGAGCTATCTGCATTCTGAAGTGAATAAGGGGCAACAGTTTTAACAGATGAGTCTTCAGAATCTCTTTCTGTGTCCTCATCTTTCTCTTTGTGTTTCTCCTCCAATTGATCATCAGATATCTGAGCCTGGTACTGTTTAGAGGTGAGGGCATATGCTATCAGGCTTGTAGGCTCATCCTCATAAACAGCAATGACGGCATTGTCAATGCCAGTTGGTAAGAGTAACTTTGCTCCACCCTGATCAAGCAGCTTAACAGCTGAGGACACAAATACTGGCCTATAATCACCAACCAACTCAGAAATTTCTAAAGATTCCTGAGAAGTGTTACTGAAAATCATATCCAAGTATGAAAAGGGTTCCCAGATCAAGTTTTTTTCAAAATCAGGATAATTTGAATAATAAACTGTTCTAACCGCTGATAAAGGCATGTTTGCATCCGGTAAGTCTGACCGATCAATATCTTGTGTGTTAGAACTAGAATCATTAATTGCAGTCCTTACCATAGATGGAACCAGACTTGGCTTGATAGAATCAGAAACCGTCTTCAAAGGCAGTTCAGAACATACCCCAGAATTGTCAACACTTGGAACTGCATTAACAACTCCTTGCCCTAGTGATGTCACATGAGCAGCCTGGCCTGCCAATGAAGGATAACCAGTCCATGCAGCATCCAATGTATCAGAAAGATTAGACACATTATAAGATTGTCCCTCTAGCACTCTCCTACGAACTCCCAAATCTTTCTCCGAAGTATCCAACATGTCCCCCATACCAACTCTACCAACTGATCTATCTTCTGAATTATTGCTATCAGTAGAGTACTTGCCACTAACAGCCTGGTGTATCCTATCCTGCCTAGCTGGACTCAAATCTTTGAGAGGCTCATCTCCATTCATTGACATCTGATCTGGTTTCATGGCCTCTGAATTCACTATCAAGTCCACAGGTCTGTCAGCCACTTTGGCTGCCTCTGTTAATTGATCAACCAAATTGGAATCCTGCAGAATGCCAGGAATGCTAGGAGACTGCACAAGTGCACCAGTAATTACTCTCTGACTAACAACTGGCACCTCTTTATCATCAAGACTGATGTTATTCACTGTACAACCATAACTATGTACCTCTGAAATTTTGGCACCTTTGATGTTGCTATCATGATTATGTGCCACATGAATCAACCCTTGTTTCTCAGGATTGATGTTCTCCTGCAAAGAACCATTAAGATCTTCTGGTAAACTAAAGTCTGAACTGACCAAAGACCTTTTCATTTTAAGAGATGAATGCAAATAACAAAGACGTTTATCCCATATATATGATTCAAATATAAGTTTCCGCCTTAAGCGATTAAGCTCTAAAATATCAGCAGCTGGTTGACCAGGTTGCCAGTCTTTAGTGATAGCCATTTGCAATGATTCCTGTTTCACAAAGAACAATGTATAGAACCAAGTACATTTTAGAATTATATGAGTATTGATAGAATAAAATGCTAGATAACCCAGAGAGAATTTTGAAAGTATCCTTGCATTGAGAAGAAAATATATAAGAAACTAATTATTGGACCAAGGATTGTCACCTCAAATTCAGCTCTCTCTTTCTGTAACATCCCTTCAACTTCTGCGATTTTTGTTGACTCTGGGACAATTGCAGGAGGATAAGGCCCAGCACTTGAAATTTTCTCTCTGACTCGATGAATCAAATCCAAAACCTCCAAAAAGAACAACTCCCCATTTTGTGTAACCTGTTTTACATAATAAGACAGGAACATTAAAAGACAATTACATAAACCAAAACCACCTGTTTGTAAGTTTCAGATGTATAAATAAACATTTAAACAAAACAATGATGAAAAGGCTGCAGGCACCTCTGTTGCTTCCTTCCTAAGCCAGTCTTGTTGATTTGGGTTATTGAATTCTAGTTTAGCAGGTGGCAAATGAACACCTAGAATATTGATGGAAGAATAATGGAAGCATGCCACCAAACTGCCAAGCCTGCTCCATTGGGAAGACATAGAAACAAGTCATTCCAAGTGACTGAGATGAGATCATGAGATACACTAGGTGCAACAGCTGGAAATTATTAGAATTCAATGACTAATAAGTTATAATAAAAGGTATATCCATACCCATAAAAACGAAGACAGTCTCTATGTAAGGAATGGCCACAGCTTGCTACTCTACTTGCAGCATTATTTGAGAAACTAAGCTCTAAAAAATTTCCAAAGGACAGACCAGATGCTGCATCAGACATCAACACTCTCCTGTTTGGTTGAGGAAGTCCATCTTTCCATTCACATTTCAGGCACCGATGCCACATCCATATTTTCCCTTCCTGTTCACCAGGTAAAGTAAGAGTTTGAGGAATCCGTTGAAGAGATACCATGAGCCTTCCCTCCTGATGAGTATAGCAGTAAGCATGGGCATCTGGAGGTTGCTCACAAGCATGGCAGCGAGAATTCTGCAATGTCCAGGACAAATTCTAAGTTTCTTATAACCATAGAAGCAAAGTTTTAGAACACACTTACGCACTTGTAAGACCCCAAATTTTAGGCACATGTATATACTATAAATCAATGTTGCAGAACTCAGGCTTGGAAATAAATCGACAAGGGTCTGAAATCATTGACTCCAGAAAAACTTGGCAAAAAATCGCCGAGAAATAAAAAAATGCATAAAATTTCATATTTTTTCAACTAAATCATAACTTAAAATATAGACTTAAAACAACATCAGCAAGCTGAATCAACATTCCCCCTCAACGTGAAATCTGCAACCTAAAAATGCAAAATGAGGCAGAAAATCTATCTTGAAAGTGTGAAATCTACCACTGCTGCTGATTTTATTGAGAAGATTGGCAAAATATCGCCTGACTCATAGAATATTGAAAACTGTAAAAATCAGCAATTTTTTCAGCTAATTAATCATTTTATGATTGAATTGCCAACTAGGTGGAGAGTTTTGCAACACTGGTAGAAATGCAAAAACATCTACAGTAAAAATGAATACAACCAAAATATCATAAGCCAATAAAGCAGGAAAAAGAATATTCTGAAGAAATTCAAGGTACTAAAGGCTGCCAACTCAGGTCTGTCTTTGACCTTCTGTTGGGCACTAAAATCAAGGTTTAACAAACTGTCTTCTCACTGTTTTAGGACAATCACATAGTCTGATAATTCTGCTCTTAGTCTTGTGATTGCATGCTCTTTTAAGGCTGCTCTTGCATGGATTTAATTATTAGTTTTGTTGTCCAATATTAGCACATGCATTTACCTTAAAACATATAATACCCTCTAGAATCTTTAACAACTACAAGCTGAAAATACTAAGCAAACCATGAAAAATGTACACATGTGTTTTTGGTCAACATGACCTTGGAAAAACCCCCATGGGGAAAACCAGTAAGAGAGATAGATATATATTGGAGATCTGAAAGCAAAAGCTACAACAAGGAAATAAATACAAAGGAACCTGTCACTGTTGCTAGCTCCTCTCAAGCTTAGCAAAGAGTTACTTGAAGTTTGAACAATGCGTCTCTAGAAGAGTTGCGCCCCCTTTCCTTGAGGTTGCTAGAAGATGACTTGCGCCCTTGATGAATGCTTTGGCTGTTGGATGAATACTTGCGCCCCCTTTGCTCTAATGGTGCGCCCACATCAAACAACAAACCAGAACCAAGCTGCGCTCTTATAATGGTGTGCCTGCTAGCATGCGCCCTCCTCAACACAAGTGCGCACCCTCTCCTTTGCGCCATTCTCTTCTCAAGAAATACGCCCAAGACTTCAACTAGCTTGCTTCCTCTTCCTTGCACCCCTTAGTTTCTCACCTTGGATGCGCCCTTAGCTTGCTTGCACCCTCTATGCTCAAGAGGACAAACTCAAACTCGCATGCGCCCTTCTCTTCTCTTATCATGAAGTGCACCCTTCTCATCTCCAAAACCTCACTTGCTCTCTTCCTCTCCTTCACTCCAATCTCAAGAGTGAAGAATGAATCTCACTTTACCCTCCTTTGCCTCCTTTAGTGTAATCTCAAGGCTAACCTAGAAAACCAAGGGCCCAGATTAGCTCTAAGCCATCCTCCAAGATGACTGGATGAGATTAGATCTCATAAACCCACTTAAGTTTCCATAGTTCACTTTATGTTCATTAATTCACTTTACTCAAGTGAAATTAATGATGGGGTAAGCCTTAGTTGAATGGGCCGAGTAGAGTTCTACTCGCCCAGCCATAAGAAGACTAGGCCCATCAATAGAACTCAACCAACAAGGAATAAACTCGGCCAAGAAGAGAACTCAGCCCTCCTGTAGAACAAATTGACCTCTACAAGGGGAAACTCAACTGCCAAATGATAGAATCTCGACCACAATGAAAAGATCTGAGTGATTTCTCTCCACGATCAGCTAGGGTGGATGGTCTCGACTCTCACCACTAAAACCAATCTTCTTCTCTAGGGTTTTTCGTCCCAAGAGCCAAAGCTACGCTCTCTCCAATTCGTTTTTTAGAAAATAACAATGCATAATGAGAGAGGGCGCCCTCATTCCTCTTTTATTTGCCCGTTCACTCTTTTGCTAACCCTTTTACTCTTTTAATAAAGTAAAGTGACTTTATAAGTTCAAAGTCACTTAAAACACCTTTTCACTTAATTACTCAATGTCACTTTTAAAAAGAATGTTTTTTTGCCCCGATGACATCAAATAATTAATTAATCCCCTTTTCTTCCACTGACTATAGCCTACAGGAATCACTTAGGATATTACATCAATCTCCTGGAGTGATCATTTGGAAAGGGACATTACATTCCTCATTCTCGAGATTGCTTGTCCTCAAGCAATTGTAAGTTAGGATGCTCCAAGATTTGGTCACCTTCCCACGTGGCATCCTCTGCTGGCAAATCTCTCCACCTAATGAGGTACTCTCGGATCACCCTGTTACGCAATTTCCTCTTCCGGACCTCCAAAACCTCCTAAAGAACCAACACTAACTGCCCCTCCTCATCCAATGGGGGTAACCCTGTTGAAGAAGTGACTTGTTGTCCCAATGCCTTTTTGAGGCACAAAACATGAAACACATTGTGGATCTTACTTCCTTCCGACAACTCGAGCTCATAAGCTACCTCACCAACTCTTTGAATCACCTTTTAGGGGCCATAAAAACATGGTTTTAGCTTCTCTGCACCACTTTTCTTCATTGAAGACTATCTGTAGGGATGTAATCTCAAAAATACCAAGTCTCCCACCTCAAAAATGCACTCGACCCTATGCATGTCTACATAGATCTTCTATTGATTCTATGCCATACGTGAATTGTCCTTGAGAGTCTTGAGGATATCTTAACTCTCCTGAATCCATTCCTTAGCTTTGGGGGACCTGCTATCCCCAAATGTCAGATCAACAAACGAAGGAGCATCATAGTCATATAATGCTCGGAATGGAGTCATACCAATGGACATGTGATAAGTGGTATTATAGCAATGTCCTCCCAAATGCAACCACTTAATCCATGCTTTCTGTTGTCCAAACACATAGTTACATAAATAACCCTCGAGCCACTTGTTCACGATCTCTGTCTGAACATCGATCTAGAGGTGATAACTAGTGCTAGGAGTTAACTCTGTGCCAGCCAACCTGAACAGCTCCTACCAAAAAGCACTGAGGAATATGTTGTCCCTGTCACTGACAATGTACTTCGGCAACCCATTGAATCTGAATACGTCCTTGAAGAACAACTCTGCTACCTATGTTGCCTTGTACTTTGAGGGAATGGAAAAGAAGTGTGTGAACTTGGTCAACCAATCAACCACCACATATATGCAATCGTTGCCTTGTACCTTCGATAGACCTGTGATGAAATCCATTGACACACTTTCCCACTTCTTCTCTAAAATGGGTAATGGTTGTAATAACCCCGCAGGATGAATCTGCTTTGACTTGTTCTGCTGACAACTTATACACTCCCTCACATGTCTCAATACATCATCTTTGAGGCCCTTCCAAGTGAACCTCTCCCTGATTTTCCTATATGTTTTAAAGTACCCAGGATGGCCTACCAGAGGTGCATCATGCATAGCCCTCATAATCTTCTCCTTCAATGTAGACTCGGGGATTAAGTATATAAGGTCCTTGTAGTAGATGATGTCATCCACCACTCTGTACCTATCATCCTGTATGTTGTGATCCATCAACTCACAAGCAAATTTATTCTTGGAATACTCTACCAAGAGATGAGATTTCCAATCAGTTGAAATCTCTGCAAGTGAACATATCTCAGGTTTCCTGTAGAGAGCATCAACAACCGCATTTTTCTTCCCTTTCACATACTCAATGTCAAAGTCATATGCCAACAATTTGTTGACCCACTTTTGTTGCCTCTCATTTAAGTCCTTCTATCCCAAGAAGTGTCTCAAACTGTTGTGGTCAGTCTTAACCATAAATTTGCCACCTACCAAGTATTGTCTTAATTTTTCCAAAGCATGCATGATGACGAGCATTTCCTTGTCGTGGATGGAATAGAACCTCTCTGACTCGATGAATTTCCTACTCTGGTATGATATCGAATGTCTGTGTTGCATTAGAACTGCTCCAATTCCTTCACCCGAAGCATCACACTCAAGCACAAAGGGCTGAGTGAAATCAGGAAGTGCTAAAACTGGACAAGTGCTCATCACTTCCTTCAACCTGTCAAATGTCTTCTGGGCCTCCTCTTTCCACCTGAATGCCCCTTTCTTCATGAGATCCGTGAGTGGTGCACTCGACTGTGAGAATCCCTTTACAAATCGTCGGTAGTAGTTGCATATCCCCAAGAATCCACGCAACTGTGTAAGGTTCTTGGGTGGTGGCCAATCCAATATGGCCTGTATCTTCTCCCTATGTACCTGTACTCCCTGGTCACTGACCACATGACCCAAGTATAGGATATTTGTCATGTCGAACTCAGACTTTGACTCCTTGGCATACAGCGATTGATCCTCCATGATGCATAAAATCTCATCTAGATGTTCCAAGTGCTCCTCCCATGTCTTGTTGTATATAAGAAGATCATCAAAGAAAACCAACAAGAAATTCCTCAGCTGCTTGTTGAAGATGTGGTTCATGTAGGACTAAAATGTAGTTGATGCGTTGGTCAACCCAAATGACATGACCAGAAACTCATAATGCCCATAATGGCACCTGAAAGCAATTTGGGGGATATCCTACTCTCTGACTTTGATCTAATGATACCCAAATCAAAGATCAATCTTTGAAAAATAAACAGCCCCATGCAACTCATCTAATAACTCATCGATCCTGGGAATGGGGTACCTGTTTTTTATGGTCTTCTTATTCAAGTCTCTATAGTCAATGCACATCTTCATGGTGCCATCCTTCTTCTTCACCAACACTACATAAGAAGCGAATGGACTAGAGTTAGGTCTGGTGTGTCCCATCTCCAACAATTCCTTAATAGCCTTCTCAATTTCATCCTTGAATTTCTTTGGATGCCTATAGGGAGTAGTGATCACATGTTTCGCTCCCTCCAACTCAATGTTGTGCTTAAATCCCCTGTCAAGCAGTCTCCCTGGAGGTATCTGTCCACAAACCCTGTCATTCTTAGTCAACAATGCCGGAATATCTACATGATGATGTTGTCGACCCTCTGCATGTTCCTGAGTTGTAATCAAGCACTTGGCTACACACACTACATCTCCATGCCTGAAAATAGCCTCCATCCTTTTGGTTGACACAATCTTCGGGCCACCATTTGACATGCCCCTCAAGACAACCTTCTTGTCATTTGTTGTATTGAATCTCATCTCCATTACCTGGTAATTCATCGTAATTTCCCCTAAGGAATGAAGCCACTGAACAACCAAGACTATATTGGTGTCCGCCAAATCAACCACATAAAAATCGTCAGTCAAGGTATAGTTACCCAACGTCACAGTCAACCTCAGAATCTTATGTGTGCATGTCATATTAAATCCATCAGCCACTACCACATTGAACCCCTCAAAGTCCTTTGTAGCAATGCATCTCCTAGCCACCAACACTGCATCAATGAACTTGTGGGTTGCCCCACCATCAATCAAAGTTGTGACATGTTGTCCTCATAGTACTCCTCTGACTCTGGAAGTGTAGTATGTAGGGGTCCCTGATAGAGTAGCGATAGTCCCACCCTTGGCCTCCACGCAAGGTTGCTCATCACTCGAGTCTCCCTGCTCGTTGCCTTGTCCCTGTGTAGCTTCCTCTTCTCCCTCGTCACTGTCTAAGTACACCTCTATATAGTGTACCTTACCCTTCCCCATGCACCTATGTCCCGACTCCCAAGGCTCTTTGCAACTAAAGCAAAGCTTCTTTCTTCTCAACTCATTACGAATCACCTCATCCGACTCCTTTCCGGTCCACTCCTTCTGGAAAGGTTTCTTATCCTTGTTTTTCTGGGGAATAAAAGGTTTGGAGAAAGGTTTGTTCTTTGGGACTGCATCCTCCATGTCCCGTGTCCTGATGATGACATCCTGTAGAGACTCTAGTTTGAAGGCTTTAACCCAACCATGCAATGGCTCGGATAATCCTTCCATGAACAACATAACTAGCCTTTGCTCGGATATATCTGTCACTGTGACTGCAAGCCTCTGGAACTCTATAATGTAGGCATCCGGTGTCCAACCTGTTTGAGTTGTGCCAACTCTCTGAAATGCAGTTCTAGATCCTTTTTGTCAAATCGTTCCATCAACTTCTGTGTGAAGTCCGGATAGGAAGTAATGTTGACATGTCCCATAGTGACCAATCCATGGTACCACCACTCGTGGGATTCTCCATCTAAATGAAAGGTAGCAAATTTAATCGCTTTTGCCTCCGTCATACGATTGAGTTGGAAGTAGGTGTCCAACTTATGTACCCATGCTCTAGTTGTGCACTTGTTGGAACCATCAAAGGAAGGAATGGACAACTTTCCAACCTTTCGCATGAGATCAATGTTCTGTTGACTCCTGTTGAAATCCCTTGGTCTGTTCCTGTATTTGATAGTACAGTAGTCTTGTAATGACATGGATGTCTGGAACTCATCACCAAGAGCCCGGTACTCCCTCAAGTAATCACTAAAATCTTCACCTTGTCCTAGCTGCTCTTGATTTCCTATTCGTTGCTCCAAGAACTGAGGCAAAAGTAGTCTAGGAGTCACTCTACTGGTGGCCCTAGTGTTAGTTTGTGCGGGAATATTATTGGTGTTTCCTTCTGCATGATTCCCATTGTTCTCGTTGGAACCCCCTCCATCATTGTTACCTACATGGTTTTGATTTGCTTGAGTGTTGGTAATTAATTGTGTCATGAGTTGTACCAATTGTTATCCACCAAGTTGCACTCGGATGGACTTGCAGTTGACCCACCAAAGATTGAGTAAGCAGTTGCTCAAAATTCAGAGTTTAGAAGTCCAACTAGTCAATTTGACCACCCCTTTTTCGCATTTCCATCCCCACTGAGGGCATTGTAATAAGATGAAATTAGCATGATGATTTTGTAAAGGGCTTGGCCTCCTAAGACTTGATCATGGGTACATACTCTAGAGTGTTTTTTTTTCACTTGTTAATTATTTCTTGCCTGAAATTCATTTTTAGGCGAGTTAAAGTTCCAAAGTTTTTTCACTCACTACCTCCAAAGCTAGAGTGTGTACTGATGGTTAGGCCTTAGCTTGGAAAATCTAAGTCTAGTGTCCAAATGTTTATATTATCATGCTAAGTCATCATTTTTGAGTCATATGGAAATTGCGCTAAGTCCCCCTTAGGATTTTTAATGTTTTGAGTCAATAAAAAATTTCCCGTAAAACGAGATTTTTTAATTGTAATTTGGTCATAAGTTAAAAAAGTGGTACTAGGAGGCATCATATGCCTTGGGGGTATTCGTTTTTACATCCAGAATACCCACTTTACCTAAAGTATCCACTTTGTGAGTGAAAATAAGTGATTTTGATCACTCAAAATCAATTTCTCACAAAAAGACAAATAAAAGGCAAAAAATCAATAAAAATCAACTTGCCTATTTTTATGGAAACATGTCTAGGACATGTTTTCACTTAACTTTCACACTCTCTATGTTCACATCTTGTTAGTGACACTTGAGAGGAAGTCAAGGCAGGTCCTTGGGGAGTTCTCTCCACTTGATGGAGATTCCAAGATGAGATGCACACTTCATGAGAGAGGTGGTGCATTTTGGCCATGTGCCTATCTCTCATCCTCTTGGTTGGACTTATGGCAAGTTACCTCACCTTCCCTTGACATATGGCTTGGATCCATGCATCCATTTGTCATTTTTTCTTTGAGATGTGCACCCTCCCTCCTTGGGAAGTGTGCCCGTCATCTTATATATTGAGGCTTCTTCTCCTCCTTTTGGTGACGATGGGATTTAGAGAAGTTTGTATTGTTGTAATACTTTTGTAATATCATTTTGGAATAAGGACTTTGGAGGTCAAGAAAGTGTATGGAGCTACTTTGTGGATGTATTGTCATGTGATTTGATCAAATGAGGTGATGTTGTTCTCGTTTCTTGCATATTCAATTGTTTGATAGACCTTTGGAAGGGTGTTATCATCCCATAGGATAGAATTGAGGAAGCTTGTTTGCTTTCTATGATTCTATTGAGTACTTATTTTAAAGATTATAATGTGCATGTTTTGTTTTGATTAACTGACATGCCCCTTTGAGTCTTTTTTGTAGGTGTCGCCATAATCCTAACATTTTGTGTTGCAAGGTATCTTTAAGTTCACATGATCTCATAGTCTGGAAGAAGTGGTGGATCAAGCTTGTATCCTTCATTGCTTCAAGCACCAAGAAAGACATAGTCCCTCTTCCATCCATTTGCAGACCCCATTTGCCCAAGGGTTCCAGGCAATTCCAAGTTTTTCTTCTTCTTCTCTTTAAAGCAAACAAATTTCTGGTTACTATAATTTACATGCAAAGATTTCTGATTTGAATATCTATTTCATACATTTTATATCTAGCTTTGCATGTTTACATAAACTAAATCTATTTAGTAAGTCAAGTTTTATCATTTGAAAGAATAGATTTAGCATTTTAAAGCTCACTTCTTAGCAAGATCTAAAGTTTAATCTTTCAAAGCTAAAGTGTAATTGAATTTCAAAGGTTTTATTTCAATATTTGGAAATCTAAAGTGCCTTCTTCTTTGCTGTCCTAAAACAGCCAATAAAGTCATTAGAAAAAGTGCAAATTATAGTATTGTAGGTTGCTAGTTTCCTTACAGCCAATAAAGTCATTTAGCATTTTTTCTATAATTTTTTATTTGTCCCATAAGCTTGTCCAAAGTCATTATGGGCAACTTTTGGGATTGTTTCTTTGCTGTTTTTTGCAGGTTTGTGGACAGCCAAGGGGAGACTACCAGATTTTGGCGGAATCGGAGCATCCAGGACACCTTGGAGCACCTCTTTGACAAATAAATTGTTCTAAAACCTTGTAAAACTTGTAGATCCTCTCTTATAAAGGATCACAAGCCTACCCAAAAGAAAGATCATTGTAACCAAGGCAATAAAAGAGTGGGCTACCCAGCGCCCAGTTTTATTTCCCCTTAGGGGGAGTGGTGTCTATGTGATTTCTTTTCGTGGTTGTTTTTCTTGTGCTTCAAATTCCACAATCTTCACATAAAGGGAAACTTAAACCGCAAAACTTAAGTTAATTTCCTTTTCTTAGTTTAGATTAGCTTAGATTTCAATTTTGGCAAAGTAATCTTTAATTGTTAGACTAGTTTCAATTTCAGTTTTTACTTTCATGCAATTTCAATTTGGCAAATAAACCTATCCCCTCAGCTCCCCAGTGTATGCTTTGAACCCTTGCGAGCCTATCTCGATCTGGGGAACTCATCAAAACCGGGGTTGGTTAGTGTGGTGTAGTTTAATTAGGGAAACCTTCTTAAGTTGTTATTGCTTTAATTGGGAACCGCATAGAGATCGTGTGTGAAGTCAGACGGGAACTTTGAGATCTAGGTTATCCTCGTGTTGGACATCCGGCATCTCTATTGAACTTGTTGGTGAAGTCATTTGGGCTTCGGCAAGTTCTCAACAAATTCCAATTCGAGGGATAGCCTCTTAGAGGCCACATCTAGAATAGTTTTATTTTTCAGTAACACTTTGCACACATTACACAAGTCACTTTCACAATAACAACTCTTATTAAATTTACAGCAACACTTGCAATCTCCATTTCATTTACATTTTGCAGCAACTTGTGGTTATCTTGCAATAATCTATTTGGCAATTTGACATTGGTCTACATTTTGATATATAGCTTATAATTCCCATTGAAAGCACTTGTATTTATTTCTAAACTATATCTTTCATACAATTACTTTATAAATCTTGAATGTCACTTTTACTATAAGCAATCTTATTTATGGTCATATATGTTGCTAGTGTAGATCTTGTATCTTGTTGTTGTTTCATAATAAACTCCTAGATTTCTTTCTTTGCTTAGATTTTGTTTTAAGCCATAGATTATTTTTAATAGGGACTACCCCCCTTGGATTCGCTAGGAGTTGGCCTAGATGGAGGAATTGAGGATCAGGTGATAGCACCTTGACTCGAGACTTGCCCCAAAGGACACACCTAGTGGATTGAAAGTTTTTCCACATTAACCCAAGGTGTGTATAAAGGAGGCAACACCAACTATTGCTACCCCATGGATAAATCATTTAGGATATGCATGGCACTGTCCTTAGGTCTCTCATTGTTGTCCCCCACATCTCCCTCTTTCTTTGTTTCTGGTTGGTCCTCTTCTTTTGAACCTGAGTGAAAGATGTTTCTTGATCCTTTATGCCTTTTACTTTTGTAGGTAATGTATGCCATGTCTTCCCACCTCATGAAACAACAAACCCCCTCAGGTTGGCAGGATTGTGGCTCTAATACCACTGAAATGACCCTACTTACTACTGTCACAATTTTTCCTTACTGTTGTAGCAATTTGTGTGAATTTTTGGGTGATGACTTTTGTCAAACACTTGTTAGACAACCTCCAAACTCATTGTAACCATCTTCCCTGTTGTTGCTAAATCAATATGGTCGTTGTTTGGTATTATTAGTTTTGGTTTCAATGATTAAAGATGTGTTTTGGTTGCTATGTAAGACACATACAAAAATATAATAGCAATGTTGTAATTAATGAGTGCACAAACAGAGTTACAACAGCAATATAGATAGCTAAACAGACCCAGCTTTAATATGAATCTAATCAGTACCTTTACACAGCAATGTGACTCACATATTTGGTCTCTAAACTCCCTACAGTGGTTGGCACTGTTGTTCGATGAGTGTGCACCAAAAATGATGGTCGTAGTAGCCTCCTCAGTCACACGATTTGCTACCCAAGATGGTAGCGACTCCCTCAACAAGATTCCTGCCTCCCAACAATGAGATGTGGCCTCCCCTACAACAAATCGACTCCCGCCAACAGAAGAATCGGCCAGCACAAGAAAACTCGGCCCTGGAATGTGAAACTCGGCCCTCCCAACAATGAACTCGGCCAGCAAAGAAGAGATAGCTCGCCCAGCCAAAAGAAGACTCAGCCCATCAATAGAACTCAGCGAGCAAGGAATAAACTCGACCAAGAAGAGAACTCGTCCCTCTTGCAAAACAAATCGACCTCTACAAGGGAAAACTCAGCTGGCAAATGATAGAATCTCGACCACAATGAAGCACAATGAAAAGATCTGAGTGATCTTCTCTGCACGATCATCTAGGGTGGATAGTCTCACCACCGAAACCAATCTTCTCCTCTAGGGTTTTTCATCTCAAGAGCCAAAGCTACGAGAGCTCTCTCCAATTCGTTTTTTAGAAAATACCAATGCATAATAAGAGAGGGCGCCCTCATTCCATTTTTATTTTCTCGTTCACCCTTTTGTTGACCCTTTTACCCTTTTAATAAAGTAAAGTGACTTTATAAGCTCAAATTCACTTAAACACCTTTTCACTTAATTATCCAATGTCACTGTTAAAAAGATTGTTTTTTCACCCCGATGACATCAAATAATTAATTAATCCCCTTTTCTTCCACTGACTATAGCCTACGGGAATCACTTTAGGCTATTACGTCAATCTTCTGGAGTGATCATTTGGAAAGGGACATTACATATTGATGTACTTTCTACAGAGACTTCCTCTACAATGTACACTGTTGTTGAACTCTAAGGACTCTTACTACAAAAAATGGCAAGGACTTCATGAGAGAGAATATTTGGCATGCAGTGCATATGCATGGAAGACAAGTAGTTCAAGTGTAGAAGTTGTTGGAACAAATATTGAAATTTTGGCTTTCGGTAGCTTAGGAGGAAAAAATTTATAGTGTTTAACTACCGAAAGTGCAGACTTTCGGTAGCTTAAATCTCAGGTTTCATATGCCCTTAGCTGTCGAAAGTGTAGATGTGTTTTTACCCAGAAATCAAGTCACGAGGAGGCATGAAAAGAATGCAATAAACGGCAATAAAATCGCTATAATAAGGTTTTACATAAATGCCATGTCACCATTTTGGGTTTTCGGCAGTCGGGGGTTTGGCCGACATAGAGATTTTGACCATTGCTCTGTTTCCCCGAAACCCAAAATCGGGGTTTCGGGACTTTCGGTGGCTTATGGCGCTCTGAAATCGCACTGTTAGCTGCCGAAAACCAGGACTTTTGGTGGCTAAGATACCCCTTGTTTTCAGCCTGTTAGCCACCGAAATTGCAGGTTTTTTCCAGTGACAAAACTGCCTTAGAAAAACTCAATTTTCTCAGCCGTGGAGAGATCGTTTTTTGCGTTCGAATAGTCGATCGACATCTACAGATCCTAAGCTTTCCAGTGGTGTCTTCTGAATTTCATTTGGAGCTTGGGAAGGCAGTCAAAAGTCCCCCGAAAGATGAGGTTCGTTTTCATAAATGTGGCATTTTTTACTGTGATGAGTCATCATTTTCAAATGATGATTCTGAGCGACTGGAGTATCATTTTGAGAAACGGTCGGAGGATTTTGTGCCTAACACATCAGAGATCAATATCCTCTCTCAGTTTTCCTACAGGTGTCACAGATTGGGAGAATCGAATCCATCTCCGAGCCCTAATTTTCGGATCTCATATTTTCCTGTTTTGACACATGTTTGTAAAATGCAAATTTGGGGCAAATGAAAACGGATCTCAGGGAACTGAGAGAGGTTTTTGCTCAGAATAAACAGATGCACAAAAGCCTCTTTCAGTTTATACACAGCTATCGTGATTCGAGAGATACAGAACCATAACCGCAACCCCAGTTTTCAGCAGTTTGGCCCATTTTCTATGGCATAAAGTTTTTGAAATTGATGGTAACTGTTGTCATCTTTAGGGAGGATTTCGACCTCAATAACTACATGAGATACCTGTTCATTTCTAGAGGGATTTCTTTTGTAATTCGAGTCGTTTTTCAATTATTCGAAAGAGGGCAAAAGACTTATATTATTGTATCTTCTTGAAGAAGAAAAAGTGGGGGGGAACAGCCCGAGGGCCTTTTGGAGGCTGGGTTTGTAATGCATTCCTTTTCGGCAAATATAGAACAGAATGCCAAGAGATTCTACACCTTGTCACTGTCTAATTTTGTCTTCTTCCAGTGTTATTGTTTCTGAAGTTTTCATTACTTCTATTTCTTCCTTCCATTCATTAATTCAGCTTGTAATGGTTACAATTCAGTGATACTTCTGCTGTAGCTAATTTAAAGCATTCCTTAAAGTGCAGTTTTTCCTCTGTTTTGTTGTGAGTAGAACAAGACCTGCATCTTAATTGTTTTGCCTTATTTACAAGTTTTATTTGTTCATAGCTTTTCCTCTGTCTTGCTATGAGTGAGACAAGACTTGTTTTCAGATATTTGAAGTTTGGTGTTATTTCTTCTATTGAAAGGAAGACCAGATTTATTAGAATTAGATACCAGGCATTTTCTTTCAGTTTTGTTCATCTCCTATCCTCTATCCATCTTCTTTATTAAATCAATTAGACAAACGAGGTTATGCCTTTTCGTTTCTGATCTATAAATGAGTGAAAGGCCTGTTTCAGACCCAGTTCTAGAAGCCTCCTATCACTGATCAATCAACAAAATTTATTTCGTTTAAAATGTGCTAAGGCTTGGCTCTATTACAGCCTAGAGTTAACTCTTGCGACAACAAAAGTGAAGAAAAAAAAAGACATGTAGAAGAGCTACTCTTCGGTCCTCATGCTTTGGGGACAAATCTTCCCAAGGTGAAGGCATGTTGTGTGCCTAAACACAACAATTTTTCTTAAAAATAGTATGTAGCTCATAAATTCATGATATAAGATGGTGAGGTTATGGTCCTAGGTCCTTAGGATATTTTGTTGTATCATTGTATAAGGCCACGTATGATATTTAAGTCATAGTAAGAGTAATTAGTATTAACAAGGAACTAATTTTCCCATAAATATAGTTGGGCCACAAGTTAGGGATTCATTTTCTCTATATGAATAGGGTATTTCTCTCACTCTTGTACTCATTCTCTTTGTCAATCAATCAAAGCATATTATCTTTCAATGTCATTTTGGATAAGTTCTCCAAAAAACCAAATTCAAAGGTCCAATCTTGGGTGTGCAAACGTCACCAACCGTTATGTCTATCCACACATGTCCATATCTAGTACTGTGCCATTTTTGCATTCAAACACAATAGAACACTGCTTTGCAACAAATCACATGACACCCAACTATTAGATATTAGTTGTGGATATTGTCTTGAATTGCTATTCTTTGATTAAGCACCAACAATCCACGCACCCTGGTCTTAAAGGATAGTTGAGTCTTCCAAATAACTTGGCACCTCCTAGTCTATCTAGCTTCAATACTTGGTAGTGTTGAATTTTCACTAATTGCTAGGCTCAAGCATGAGGTTTATTTCATTTAGCATGTACTTGAACCATAAACAAATGCAACAACACCATACACAAGTGTTGCAATTACCAAGATCACAAGAAGAATAACCATGCACAAGAACACAAGAAGTATCCAGGGAAAACCCTTCTCAAACAAGGGAAAAACCCAACAATCCTTTGCTATATTCTCAGGAGAAGATCCCCCAAACCAGAAACCCTATATGCACATAAGAGGGTGCTCTACAACCTTGAAACTCGCGCCCAAGAGAGGTGCGCACTTCAGTCATACAAGTAGGTCTGAAATTTCCAAATGATAAGTGAGAGTGTGTAATCCTCAATGGGGATTCACCTCTATTTATACAAGATTAGACACAATAATAGGTGTGTCTCTTGGCACAATAGGGCCGACCTCAATAACTCAGTAATATAATTAATCATTACATAAATATTAATTATCTTTCACATATGGTGGGGCTGACTTGTACCCTTTACATCACAAATTAGGGTTACAAGTAAATCTCACTCTCAGACGATATAGCAAGGATCTCACACATCCACTAGTGCTCAACCACTAGGGACACGTCCACCTGTGCTCAGCCACAGGGACATCATACTCAACAGATCTCTATCTCAACTGAGTCCACAGGAGAATCATTTGGAGTACCATCTCAACCCAACTCAACTGAGTCCACAGGAGTACAAGGCAAGAGACCATCTCAAGCTGACTCAACTCAGTCTAGAGGAATACAAAGCAAGAGACCTCACGTCATCACAACTCAGTCCAGAGTCTGACGCACACCCATCACATGGGCACACCCAACACTTGGGCTCTCTCTCACAAATGTCTCAACTCAGTCCAGAGGAGAACGATCTGGAGGATGTCTCATGAAGCTGCAATCAAAAACACTCCCTCTCAGCTAGGGAGGCATTCTCCACCGGGCCAAGTCTCTCACGAAAGTACTCGAACTTCGTTCTCGCAAGCAGTTTGGTGAAGACATCTGCAACCTGCTCATGTGTAGAAAGGTATTGCACGTGTACTGCTTTCCTCTACACCATATCTCTGATATAATGGTATTTGATCTCAATGTGTTTCGATTTATCGTGAAACACAAGATTCTCTAAGAACTCCACACAACTCTGGTTATCACAATGAATAATGGTAGAATCCATCTCATGACCAAATAAATCTGCAAGGAGCTTGCGAAGCCACACTACTTCGCGGACTGCCACACATAACGCTATGTAATCTGCTTCTGCGGTACTCAAAGCCACAGAGCTTTGTTTCCTACTGCACTAGGAAACCATGGCAGATCCCAAGGTAAAACAACAACCGGATGTGCTCTTTCATTCCACTGCGCTCCCTGCCCAATCTGCATCGGCATATCCCTGCAATCTCATGTCTACACCGGAGGCATATCTTAGGCCATATCCAAATGTGCCTCATAGATATCTCAATACATGCTTCACTGCTATCCAATGAGTCTGTCTCGGCTGACTCATAAACTGACTGAGTACGTTCACTACATAGCATATATCAGGTCTGGTGTTAACCAGATACATCATTGATCCAATCAATTGTCGGTAAAGATGTGGATCAATCTCGCCTGAATCAGTAGAAGCCTCGTTCATTTTCTTCAAATCCATCACCATCGGTGTAGGCATGGATTTGCAATCTGTCATACCAAATTTCTTCAATATCTCCACTGTATATTTTCCTTGACTCAGGAAAATCTCATCAGTCCTCTGCCATACTTCTAGTCCCAAGAAGTAGTGCATCATATCCAGATCCTTCATCTCAAATTCAGAAGTCAATGCACACTTGCATTCAGCAATAAGACTTTCTGAACCGATGAGGAATAAATCATCAACATACAGGACCAAAATCAAGCACTTGTTACCAACAATATGATAATATAGGTTTGGATCAGCAACACTCTTGCTGAAGCCCAAACTCATCAGAAATCCATCCATCTTCTCGTACCAAGCACGAGGTGCCATCTTTAGTCCATACAGGGCTTTCTTCAACCTGCACACATGAGACTTCTGCTCATGTATCACAAATCCATCTGGTTACTCGATGTAAACTTCTTCCTCAATCTCACCATTGAGAAAGGTTGTCTTTACATGCATCTGATGTAGTCTCCAACCCATGGATGCAGCTAGGGCAATGATCATACGGATGGAAGTGTATCGGGCTACAGGAGTAAATGTCTCCTCATAATCAATTCCCTCCACCTGAGAGAATCCTCTAGCCACAAATCTTGCTTTGTACTTCTCGACACTTCCATCAACTGCATGCTTGATCTTATAGATCCACTTGGAAGTCACTACAGACTTCCCTTCTGGTCTCGGAACAATATCCCACACATCATTCTTCATGATGGACCAATACTCTTCTGTCATGGCTGCTTCTCCATGACAAGAAGGCTCAATATCAATGATGTGGCTCATGGCTAAAACATAGCTCGAAAATCTCTATGGTCTCTTGCTCTCTCGGAATGTGCCTCGAGGAGCTGCATGTTCCTCTGCCTCCTGCAGAGTCTGTCGAGCCCAGGCAAACCTTTTATGGCCTAATATAGTGTCTATGGGAACATCAACTAGAGCTACTGGATCAACTGGATCAATGGTTGTCTCCCTCTGAACTGCTGAAGGGGGAGAAGGTACTGTCTCGCTGTCAATCTCCATCTGAGATTCTCTGGATCTTCGAAAGGCTATCTCTTCCTCAAAGATGACATCTCTGCTCACCTCAATCTGTCTCTAACTAGGGATGTAGATCCGGTATGCCTTTGAAGATTCACTGTACCCCACAAATGTACCTTTTCTTCCTGAAGGGTCTAGCTTGGACCTCTTCTCCTTGGGTATATGAAAGTATACTGGACACCCAAATATCCTGAAGTGTCCAACCTCAGGCTTCACTCCGATGAAAGCTTCTTCGGGAGTCGTGTTCTTCAAAATCTGATGAGGACTCCAGTTATGAACATACACTATTGTCATGGATGCTTCTGCCCACAGAATCATAGGTAGATTTTGATCATGTATCATCGCTTTGGTTGCCTCAATGATGGTTATGTTCTTCCTCTCTACAACCCCATTTTGCTGAGGGTTATAAGGAATGGTGTACTCCCTCTTGATCCCTGCCTCAATACAAAAATCACTGAAATCCCTGGAGGTATATTCTCCTCCATTATCTGATCTCAGCACCTTGATCCTCCTCCCGGTCAGGTTCTCAACCTAAGCTTTAAACTCTTGAAATCTCGCAAGGACTCCATCCTTGGTCTTCAAGAAGTAAATCCACGTCTTCCGAGAGTGATCATCGATGAAGAGCACATAGTACAAATATCCCTTCAAGGAAGCAACAGTCATGGGTCCATACACATCTGAATGTATCAAGTCCAAGATCCCCTTGGATCTGTTGTCACTGCTCAAGAAGGACCCCTTGACATTTTTTCTAAGTGCACAACCTCTGCAAACACCATCATGTTGAACCTCTATTTCTAGAAGGCCTGTTACCATCTTCCCTAGAGCGAGAAAGGCTCTATAGTGTATATGAGCAAGTCTCCTATGCCATAGCTCACTCAAACTGATAGTATCATGTAACAGGGTCTGGATTGGTCGGACAATCAACCTGTATAAGTTGTTTTCTCGAACACCGATCACATGGGCAGAATTCATATGTGAGTTCTTGTGCCATGCAAGAACTTTTCCTTCAGAGAAGGTAACCTTGTATCCATTATCCTCTAAGGCAGAAGCAGAGACAAGGTTCCTTTTCATCCCAGGTACATATAGTACCTCACTCAACTGAAGGGGTATGTCAGAATCTAGTTGGAATGTAGAAGTTCCAACCCCTTTCACATTATATCTGGCATTGTCTCCAAGTACAACATGTAGACTGGACTCTTTCTCAACAAGGTCTGTCAAATGATCTCTATATCCGGTCATGTGCCTGGAGGCATTGTTGTCGCTTTATACACACCTGGGAGACGTGGAAGAAATCTTCAATCCACTCGGTGTGTCCTTGGGGGCAAGTGAGAGTTAAGGTG